>OX387207.1:18753244-19230362 GCA_947561695.1 Tyria jacobaeae | reverse complement strand
ACCCGGAGGTCCTACACCCGCAGCCGTGAGCGTCACCGCGATGAAGGGGAAGAGGACAGGCTTCATGAGGAGTACCGAGAGGCACGAAAAACTCTGAAGGCGCCAAAGAGGAGAAAAGAAAAGAGATGCTGGAGGCTCTCGATCGTGACCCCTGGGGTCACCCTTATCGTGCGGCGCAACAAAAGCTCTGCACGCTTGATCCCCCCTTACTGAGACTCTCCAGCCCAGCTTCCTGCAAGAAGTGGTTGAGGGCCTTTTCCCGCAACGGGTGGAGCACTCATTCCCGTCGATGGCCCCCTTGGCCGGAGACGACGGGGACTTCGGGGAGGACGATGTTCCACCCGTCACTGAGGCAGAGATAGGGGCGGCTGTCCTTCGAATCCGTTCTAAGAACACCGCCCACGGACTGGACGGGATCCCTGCCCGAATATTGGCCCTAGCCCTCAACCACATGTCGGACCGCCTCAGGGAGGTGTTCAACGCGTGCTTGGCGTCTGGACGATTCCCTGACTGCTGGAAGAGCGGGAAGCTGGTTCTTTTAAGAAAGCCGGGACGGCCTACGTATTCGGTCGCGGCCTACAGGCCCATCGTGCTATTGGACAAGGCGGGTAAATTGTTTGAGAGGGTCCTCTCTGCCCGCATTGTCCAGCACCTGAGCAAGGTCGGCCCCGATTTGTCGGACGCCCAATTCGATTTCCGAGCGGGGCGTTCGACGATCGGTGCTGTAATGCGCCTGAAGGGCGGTAACCGAAGAGGTAGTCCGCTGAATTTGAGTCGTCGGTCCATGTCGTGTGGTGTTCCGCAGGGGTCTGTCTTTGGACCACTCCTGTGAAAAATGGGGTACGACTGGGCCCTTCGACGCTGATGACGGGTGAACTTTGAAGAGGCGGTACGCCTGGCCACCAGAGGAGCCTCACTGGTGGTCGGGTGGATCGAGGCGCTAGGGTTGCGGGTGGCCTTAGATAAGACGGAGGCCCTTTTATTCCATGGGTCCTGTCGAGGTCCGCCCCCTGGCGCCTCCATAATGATCAACTCGATCCTCGTACCGGTTCAGGCCCACATACGATATCTGCCTGATCCTCGACGGAAGATGGCGCTTCGACAAGCACTTCCTGCAGCTGGCTCCAAGGTTGGTCAGCGCTGCGTCTGCCCTTGGGTGACTTTTGCCCAACTTGGGTGGACCCAGCGTTGCTACAAGACGACTCTACACGGGGGTTGTCCGGTCAATGGCACTATACGGTGCACCGGTGTGGGCGGAGGCTCTGACCGCCCAGAATAGGGCACGCCTCTGGCGCCCTCAAAAGGTCTTGGTGGTTAGAGCCATATGCGGTTACCGCAACTTTATCGACGGAGGCTGCGTGCGCGTTGGCCGGAACTCCCCCGTGGGACTTGGAGGCAGAAGTGCTCGCCGAAGCCTATCGGCTGAAGATAGATTTCCGGGCTGGTAGTGGCAATCGGCCCCCGCCTGAACAGGTACGCGAGTGGCGTGAGGCCGCTCGACGAACTACTATGGCTCGTTGGTCGTCCCGGCTGGAGGCTCCACGTGCTGGCTTTGCCGCTGTGGAGGCGCTCCAGCCGGTCATCGTCGAGTGGGCGGGGCGGCAGCACGGAACCCTTTCCTTCCGATTGACGCAGGTTCTTTCCGGGTACTGCTGCTTTGGAAAGTACCTGCACTCGGTCGCTAGGAGGGAATTGAGTCCCGTCTGCCACCACTGCGACTGCAGTGAGTACTCGGCTCAGCATACGCTCGCGGTTTGCTCGGAGTCGGCGGCGCAACGTCGGGCCCTCACTGCAGTGATTGGAGAGGATCTGTCGCTACCGGCCGTCATACGCTCCTTGGGTGGTAGTGACAGGAATTTTGTCACGCGTTGTGTCGCAACCTACTGCGAGGAGGTCATCTCGCAGAAGGAGGTGGCGGAACGGGCCCGTGAGGACGATCTCTACTCGGACCTAATTCGCCGTGGCGAAGGCGCGCTTACTTGCGCCTCATGCCACCCTAAGTGTGGCTGTGGGTGGTCGGGACTGGTTTTCCCTTCCACCCGCTATAAAGGCTAGCCGCGAGGAGGTGACGTCCGTGTGAAGCTGGACGTTGCCTAATTGAGAGTTACCAGAAGGTGGTGCCCGCCTAGGCCTGCTAGGAGGGGTCCGGATGTTTTACTAAAGCTGTTCCCGGATTCCTCCTATTTTAAGAGCAGCATGGCACACCGTGTGGTTTTAGTCGGTCCGATTCCGGCACATTGTTCCATTGAAAACCCCGGTGGGATGATGGCCCGAGGGGGTTTCCACACGTTAAAACAAAAAAATAGGAAGTAGGTAGGTGGGTTATTCGCTAACTATGACGTTGCACTGACGATAATAAGAGGATATACAGAAACTTAGCTTGCCACCCGACGCGAGCAGTGTAGAACGACAGAGACCCGGCGACAAGGAGCCTGTATCTCTAATACGGGGTTCTTGTTTGGAGGTTTCAGGCAAGCAGTAAAAAAGTACGAGTTACACGTTAAGACACAGTAGGGCATAGTAGGGCCTCAAAAGATCGCACTTCTCTCTCTCTCTCTCTCTGTCTCTCCATTCTTTATTTTAAGATTGTCCTGCATAAGATTATTAAACATTCGTACAATATATGAATATGTATTTGTACCTGCCCAACATACCTAGTGTATTTTATGTTTAATTATTATCAGTATTTCTAGAGCATTTGATCTTTTCAGATCAAAACTCTAAGAAATACTGACATCGATATCGAAAATGTGGGGGCGTTTGACGTCACACTACGTGCGTGGGCTTTCCTACTTTCAAGTGGCGTGAACAGCACCCCGCAATGCGGGGGCGGGGGGTGTACGCCTGTCAGAGGCGTGCGTAGTTTGCACATAAGTCCACGATTTACGCCCTTTAGGAGCTCACAAACAAAATTTTGATTTAATTTTTCTATGACATTTAAGAAAAAAAAAAAAAAACGAGTTTTATCTGAAAAATGTACTTAGCAGTCCTCGATAGAACTAAAGTCATTTGCGTTAACCTTATTTCAATAAATAATCTAAATCTCAAGTTCTGAAGTAAGTAAATAATTAAATTACTTGCAAAACGGTTGCAAATGTTTTTAAAGTTAAATTATTTAAATGAAAGTTGTAGATTTGAGTGACATTTACACAAAGGCACATATGTTTTTAAGTAATTCTATGCGTGACATCATCATTTTATTAATAACAACAACAATATAAACATCAGTTATAACGTTTACCATCATTTGCAGTAAATCAGTTCAATAATAGTAGTCCTGGTTTGTATTAATAAAAAACTGGTAATCTTTCCTATTCTCCCTATAGGTAGGTTGACAGCCAAATTCGAGGTTCACAATTATCGAAGATCGGCATCAGACCCCAGTAAGTGTAAGTTATGAGTGTGTCATGAGACAGAGAGAGCTTCTTATGTTGGTATATCTTATAACTGCTGAGATTATCAAATTTAAAATTTTTGGAAAAAAAAAACAGAGAGAAGAAAATGGGTAAAATTTTTGATATAACAAAATACTTATATGTTGGTCATTACATATTGACAAGCAGTTTAGAGAACATAATAGTTCTACTTTAAAATTATAGTTGAGTTAACCAGTGACATCGACAACGCCCAAAATATACTTTTCTGCATTTAAGTTAATTGAAAACTATTTAATAAGTAATAAATACCTTGTTCTTACTAGGTATGTTTATATTATTACTAATTCTGCAATCCTATAGTACAAATTAAAATTAACATAAAATATTTTTACATTAACATATATTTTTAGGAAGAAATGAACGCGGGGAGGGTGCTACAATATTAAGCTACGCCACGGCTGTTTCCACTGTACTTTGAACCTTATAAATATAACAACGATATTTATTCATGATTTGATTATGATTATGATTTACTTATTTATACTAAGATAAAAAAGATTTTTGGTTTAACAAATATGGCGAACAACTATCGGAGACATATCCTGAAGGAATGCACAATTGACATTTGTTGGGAATGTCATCGTTCCGGAGAAACTCTGGCATATATTTTCCAGTTATTCTCGTCTGCCAACAGCGAGTACTTGCATAGACATAACCTCGTGGTCAGGATAGTCTATCAGCAAATCGCTTTTCGTTATAACCTTTTGGTTGTCGAATTACTGTACTAAAGGTATGCGCCTGATCCAGTTCTTAAAAATTATACTGGTATTGATCTATCATCACTCACAGGACTATTGTTGCCAATAAACCTGACATAGTTGTGATAGATCAATTAGAATGCCGAGCAATGATTGTTGATATTACCGTTCCACATGACGACAATCTCATAGAGGCTGAACAAGAAAAACAACTAAAATATTTGGATCTGGCCCACGACGTTGACGATATGGGGGATGTGGATTCAGCAATCACTGTGCCGATAGTCTTATCAGCACATGGGTTGATTGCTAAGAGCCTCGACCAACGCCTTCAGAGGCTAGCTGGATTAAGGGCCTGATGCAAAAGGCATTCTTTCTTGATACGGCACGTATTGTGAGGAGGTTCCTGTCTCTAGAGCCCTAACCGCCTGTTGTCCCTGTACCCGATATCGGTGGGGCACTATTTTTTTTGTATTTTTACATATATTTGTTTCTTTTTTTAAATTTAAAAATGTAATTTATTTCTTTGATAATTGAATAAATATATATTAATAAATATCTTTGTTTGCCATATGTAGTACAAGTTCTTGTAACCTGTTTTTATTCCGTTTGTTTAAACGAGTTAATCTCTGGCACCAAAAGTCTGAAGGCGAGGAGGTTAAACTGAGGGGAACTGGTGTATATTTTGCACGCTTCAGTGCCCACTGTAGGAATGGACCACGGAATTTGTGGATCTATCTTTTCATATTTTATACAATTTAATATAGATGCTATACTAACAGGATCAGTTGACTTTTGTGAGGCTTACGTAAGTACGCGGGCTTAATGGTATAGTATATTGATGTAAATAGATTGTGTGTGTGCTACTGAAGCAAGAATATACATACACTAATATAAATATATAAACTATACTTAAAAGGCCGGCAACGCACTTGTGACTTTTGAGTTGCGGGTGTCCATGGGCGGCGGTAGTCACTTACCATCAGGTGACCCGTCTGCTCGTTTGCCCCCTATCGCATAAAAAAAAAAAAAAAAACATATGTAAAAAAAGCGACAATAGTTGTTGATTTATATTCGTCGTCGTCCATTCTGGTGTAATGCTTACGTTACTCGTTTAAATTAAATAAATTTAATACTACCACTATATAATATTGGCTGCACGGACGGCGCGGTAGTTTCAGTGTTCGCCTCGAAACTACGCTGTCGCTCGCGTAGAAAATTCGATACCATTACAACGTGAGTAATATATTATGGCAATATAAAAATGTAATTAAGCATTGAAAATGAAATCCTATTGTAAAAGAAAAATATTTTAAATTTTCAATATTATTCTTTATTTTTTAAGATTCTCCTATGTGGGATTAATAAACATTCATACGACATACAAATATGTTTGTTCCCGGGTCTTTTAAGCGGGGCGTGAAAAAGCATCTCACTAGGCCGCCATAGTGTGGGTTACCATGCTGCATTGACTAGACATGCAATGAGGATGGTGACCACCACTCTTTGACTCTACCTATTGCTTTCCATCAGGCAAAGTGGAGTCACTATGGTAGGCTAATATAAAAAAAATGTGTATGTACCTTTCTAATGTAGTGCATACTGTGTTAAAGTATTATCAGTATTTCCAGAACATTTCATCTGGCCGTTCAGATGAAATACCTAAGAAATACTGACGCTTAAATACGTCGGTAAAGAAATTAACACACAACATGCGTGGGCATTACTGTTTTCACTGTAATTTGAACCTTATAAATATTACAACCATATTTATTTTTACATATATGTCATATGTTCAATATTGATACTCATTTATACTACGATATAATACAGCTGTATATTTATATATTATATGTGCTAATCTGTGTTCTTTACATTCATTCGCTATAACAACATAGGCATATATACAACGTCACGCTACGACCATTAGGAAAAGAGCGGTTTCCATATAGCCGGCAAAACTGAGGGGAACTAGTAAGTGTATATTAGTCAACGGAACGTGAAGCTAATAGTAGCTAATAGTCTTGGATCCTTTCATATTTTTATATTATTTATTATAGATGCGCCTGAATATAGGAAGGTACATGAGCATCTTACGAAGAACTCGTTAGATTAGTAAAATTAGGCTTTTTGTGAGGTTAACTGAGTACGCGGCCTTGAAGGATTTATTTAAAAGTGGTAGAAGCATGCTTAGGCATGAATGGGCCGGCTCGACCAGTGCGAGACCACGGCCTCACTGACAACCGGTTGTGAAGCATTGCCAGGGTTGCATTTCCCTGAAATTAGTGAGGTCTCTGGGGCCAAATCCCGCTCTCCTCTTTCCCCTCCCTCATCCCTCTCCCCTCTTTTCCAACCCCACATCCTCGCTCTCTTCTTTCCCCTCCCCGAATCCCACCAATCCCCTCAAAGGCATACATTTACGACACTTGAGTTGCAGGTGTCTGCGGACGGCGGTGTCACTTACCATAAGGCGATGTCCTGTGACCTGTCCGTTTGTCCCCCTATATTATATAAAATAATGTTAATGTAGATTGAAGTTTAAGTGTGTACATTAAATACAACTACTATATAATATTGACTGCACTGATGGCGCGTTAGTTTAAGTGGTCTCCTCGCCACTACGCTCCCGTGCCCAGTATAGTGAATTCGATCCCTACACGGGACAATTTGGGTATTCTTTGTGTCCGTATTTGAATGTTTGTAAAGTTCCACATGATACAGGAATTAAACCTATTAGGAAAGATTTTTTTGTGTGGGTAATCATTTTAAAACCTTATTCTCCTATATAACATTACTATACCTACATACAGTATATAATATATTATAACCGTTATGACCAAGTGAGTGAGGTTAGGGGGTGATGTTGGACATCGCCAACGTATTCAATAGTCCGCCATTCAGTTGGATAAGGGAAGCGCTCTGATATCACGGAGGGCCACAGTACCTGGTGCGGCTAGTGGCAGACTATTTAGAGGACCGTACCGTCATGTACGAGCCTATGTCGTGCGGTGCTTCGCAGGGGTCTTTAGCCACTCTTGAGGAACATCGGGTACGACTGAGCCCTTAGAGGTGACTTCCCCACTGGGCTGCCCTCCCAGGACAAGACAGAGGCCCATTTAACGGCCAGTAACAGTAATATATTGTGTCTTAATCAATACGAGTATATGAGGTAAAATTGCAGAGCAGCAATTTGCACGCGTCTAATCTTTTCAGAATTTTAATCAATCTTTCAAATGTACAATGAAACAGTTTTGTTTCGGATTGGCGTATACCATCTTCGTTTCATTTTAGTTTGATCAAGTTTGAAAACAAAAGCTATTCGTAAGTTTCGTATGTTTCTTGTTTATTGAGTACTACATATATGAGCAAGGATAGAAGCTAAACTGACACAAAATCAAACATCTGGTTCTGCAGACAATTACGTGTGGTAAATTACTACTCTCACCGATAACTTGTTTTTCTCACCCTTTATTTCCAAATGTATCTTCAGTCAAATCATTCTTCTTAATATGAAACAGGCAAATTAAATATACATATGTATAATAGCTTATTTGATAAGAAGGGGAACTAATTTAACTAAGCTTCAATCCAAAAGTTATTATTATAAAAGGCTTTTAACCTACATTGAAAAGCATATATATCATTGTATATGACATTTAATTATTTTGTGTATACATATTGCAATATATGTTACACTAGCTGTTACCCGTGACTTCGTCCGCGTGGTTTTTAACAAAAAAGTTATTGTTCAGTTCGCAGAGTTTACTATTACTATAACTTATTAATTCTGTATTTAAGAACTAATTTTAATGAAATTCTTTTAATCGATTATTATAAAATTTTAATTGGTTTTAATTTTTTTTCGTAAGGTCCTATTTTTTTTTTTCTAAATAAATGTAGCCTAAGTTACTCCTTGTTACATCAGCTATCTGTCAGTGAAAGTCCCTCCAAAATCGGTCCAGCCATTTTAGAGATTAGCCGGAACAAACAGACAGCCAGACAGACAGACAAAAATTTAAAAAATGTTGTTTTGGTATATGCATCGTGTATACATCCACATACAATTAGTAAAAAACGGTTATTTTAATATTATAAACAGACACTCCAATTAAATTTATTTGTAAAGATTATAAAATAAGTGTTAAAAACAAAAAACCTCTTCTGAAAACGGTTTTGGTATTAAGAAAAGCTTAGGAAATATCAGTGTTTATTTTGTGCTTACTAAAGTAAAAGCATTTTAACATGTATCATAAGTTTAAAGTTCCGCCAGTTACTAGTAACTCATGTATTAACTATCAGATAACTTTTCCGTGAAAGTTTGCCGAGTACGGACGTATAAAATTGACGTTTGAAACTAAAAATATCACCTAAAAATATTATTACACAAGTGGGAGCTGAGTGTAAGCTACATCGTTAAAATTTAAATTGTGTTCGGTAACAAGATACGATGATACCGAAGCATTTAAAATATTTTTACAAACTCCAAGTCTCTATATTCTGTGTGTTATTTTGAGGCTTACGCTCGATATAGCGGTATTATATATTAATTGGTTCATCAATTAAACAATTTAGTGACCAAAACGTATCTACCCTATCGATAAAAAACGAAGTTTGGTTTTAGTCGTCACGATTTCAACATACCACTTAAAAAAGGGAATAGGTATGTATGTTAAATATACCGTTTTAATGTTATTAGTTCATCCTTAAACTAAACCTAAGCTGTAAATTCTGACTACCAAATGGTCTTCTATCACAGTCTTGGGTCTAGATATAGACGAAGAAAATTGTTATCAACACCTTTATTTACTTTATAAACTGGACGAGTATTCGTAATTCGTATCGTTCGTACTAGCTTTCGGCCGAGGCTTGGAATGCACGTTATGTCGATAAAAAGTAGGCTATGTTGTTCCCCAGGTTCAAAGTATCCATATACCTTTAATTAAAATCGGATCAGTCCTTTAGCCGTGAAAAGGTAACAGACGGATAAATGGAGTTACTTCGCGTTTATAATGTTGGTATAAATTGGGAACTAGTTTATAAAATCCGCTTACTGTCTGTCCAGCTGAGGTACAAAGGAGTAAATATGTTTCAGTTTGTTTCTTTTTTTTTATAATTGACCCTGTATCGCGGGGTCTTGAAATTCACAAAGAGTAACCCAGACACGAGAACGGATGATACAATTTTTAGTTCCGTGGTTGATTCCAAACCACGCGTGGTTCCTGACTGCTGAGCCAGAGAACGTGGCCGCGTTCTCCGGCTCAGCAGTCAGAAACACCATTCCCTAGACCTACAGAGCAGTCTATTATAAGCAGTACTACATAGCAGTGTCTTTAAAATTATGCTAGTTGCTCAGGAGTCGTAAGTGCTTTTACTTAATAAATAAATAACAGTATATTTGGTTATAAGTACCTCGTTAGAACCTTTCATACTTAGATAAACAAATAGCTCATAATTTTAATCAAAATCGAAAATCTATAATATTCGCAACAATAATACTATCGTAATTATAAATTGATCATATAGAATACATTGCTAATGATAATGTACAATATTTAGTGTTGGTATTACTTGAATGAAGCAAAGCTTACTTATTGTAAATAAAGCTTTATTTAATTATAATACAAGTCGTCTTCAGCTTAATAATTTCCACAAAATCTGACATAGCAACCATATAGTAAAATATTAAGTAACAGAGTTAAATTCAAATTAAAGTTAATTGAACTGCATAAGTTTATTAATTATAACTGCACAAATTTTCCATTACTGCGAGTATTGGAAAATTATAGGCGAAGAAATTAAGCCTATATCGACATGAACGGTGAACATCGAATATCGTATCGAACCTAATTGAAAAATTACTTGGAGTGTAAATTGAATACGTTCAATTAATTCCAACAGCCATTAAATTATAATTACGTTACAACACTTATCTGTGAGTATATTGATAAATAAAATGAGAAAAGAAGATTCTTTGATTTTGCTTAAAGGCGATAATCTTGAAAATAGCTAGGTTTGCATAACTATATTTGTCATGATATATTGTAATTTTTCATTGCTGAATAGCACCAATTCCAGTCTAGACTACATACCTTCTTCAGGTCGTTAGTCCATCAGACGGAGGGGCGTCCTATCTTCCTTCAGTTCTGCTGATGCTGGATGCTAAAAGCGACGGACCGGGTGCTAGGACGTACATTGGTAAAGGTCTTTGTCTAGCAGTGGACTACGATAGGCTAAATTATATTGTTGATGATGATAATCATAATTATTACTATCTAGATAAGTATGTATTTACTTACCATATATCGTTCCAAGTTTGTCAGACAGTTCGCGGTTGATTGCTCCATTAAATAAGGAGTCGAAGCATGCACTAAGGGCTCGGGCGCAGGCACTGGTACCGATCTTTAACAAACAAATATTACTTTTCGTCAAGTATAGGCAGACAGACAGAGACGAGATAGGATACAGAAAAAAAATCATATTACAACATTCCATTCATTTGCGCGTATATTCACTGTTTTGCACCTACAAGTCTATAGAATTTCTCAATAAACGGGCTATCTAATGCAAAAAGGATTTTCAAGTCGGATTAGTAGTTCCTGAGATAGCAAATAACAAACAACGCTAACTAAACTGTTCCTCTTTGTGATATAAGTGTAGATCATAGATGGTATTCAGTAAAAGCTAATTTGGGGAAAAGCACGATATTGAATACTGTTGTCCAACAGTTGGGTGTGCCAATTGAAAGTCAGACGTTCCAATTATCAATTTGTATTTGGAATCACATTACTATAGCGAAAATACATAGTTGTGTGTGCCCTTTAGAAATAGATCGTCGAATGTGTAGGTTGAATGTGTATCTCTTTTGTAGGACCTGGAGGCGAAGTTGAATCGCTTCTTTAATGTGCTGGTCTTTACTGATCATTACATCCCGTGCTGTAGCTGCATTTGCCCATACTTGATAACATAATGGGGAAAATACGTCAGCTGCTTATATAGATTATTAAAAATATAATTTATTTTTAAATAATGTCAAGTTTAATGTTACTTATACAGTAAACTGATTAATTTATTAAAATACCAGCTTTTGCCTGCGCTTTTGCCTGCACCTTTTGCTTGCTTGAATGTAATTTTTGTGTATTAAGGTGGAAACGTTAAAAAAGAAATATTTTACTTACCACCGAACTACCAACTAACATGTTTTATTTTCGTATTGTATTCTTGTGTTGTTTTTATAAAATATAATAAAAGCATAGCTTTTGATGGGGGTAAGACCGTCAGCTGAGTGTTTACATAAAATGACATTGTCTCACTATGGTCATCATAATCTGAAATGTATAAGAAGTATAAGAATCTAAAAAACTGAGAAAAAAAAAATAAAGACACCAAATTCATATCAGGGTTATCAGTGGGGCGGTGTTCCGGACTGGGACTAACTACACGATGTGCCAGATTGCGCCCAAAATAGGTGGTCCGATTCCGCGACACCGTCCCGCTGATAACCCCGATAGGATGAAGTCCCGATGGGTATGAATTTTGGATGATTTTTTTTAGTTTTTTTTCCGGTGGGATGAAGGCCCAAGGGGTGTGGTAACACATAAAAAAAGGGTGTATAGTTATTGGTTGAACCGGGAATTCACATAATGTATAGTTATTGGTTAAACCTGATAGTCAGCCTGAGACCACTATTTAACCTATATATATGGCGTGAATTCCCAGTTTCGTAATTTTATTACACTCAAAGTCCAGAAAATTTACACTAATTATGTTGCACATGTTTATTTTTATATATTTTTGTCCTTTGTTTAGTTTTGTGGTTAACTATGTAGTAAGTTATAACCAAGTATGGACAGAAAATATAAGATTATAATAGAATAATTTGTATTAAGATAAGGATTATTCAACCTAAACATCGCAACAATATAAGAAAATTATATTTAAAAATATACCTATTAGTTCCAATTTGTTGGGTTTACCTGTAATCGTTTTACGACATTCCGATTGAATTGTCATATCGCAAAAATAGTGAATAAATGTTTTTTTCTTATATTATCTTTTTTGTTATGTTGTTTTTGTATGTGTATGTGTTTTCTTATGTCCTTCTTATGTTGTGTCTTATAAGAGAAGATTAACAACGCGTAAATATTATTTGCGTATAATAAGCTCCCTTTTAAGCGTCATCTAAATTCATTTATTTATGAATAATTTATAGTATCTACCAATGTTCACGTCACATAATGCCAGCTTATCCTTAGCAATGTGGATACATTATGCAAGCTCACTATTCCATTATCATTAATTTACCTATTATGAAGTAGGATTTTATTATTTAATGTAGTATTACCTTTTGAGTCGTTATACGCCCAAAAGATTAAATAAGGCTCTATAGAATATTTGTACTTGATGATATTTTGAATAAAGTAACACCGAGACATATATTAAAATTAGTACATTTAAATATGTTTTACTTCAATAATTTCTATGTTTTCAGAAATTTTGTTGTTGCTCTGATTGCGATAGAAGAAAGGTGCTAAATAGTTCACGAGGCAGTTCTGAATATTAGTGGTATTTTTTAGATTTTGTATGTTGTTTATAGTCAAGAGACAGCTAGCTAGTTGATTATGGTGACCATAGTGACAATGTCATTTTATGTAAACACTCAGCCGACGGTCGTACCCCCATCGATAGAATACGATGACGTATGCGTAAGAATACAAAATTAAAATAAAACATATTAGTTAGTAGTGAGTCTTGTTACAAGTCAATATCGGCATGGTTGTTTTAAATATTTCTTTTATCCACCTTAATACAGGTCGGATTTCTAAACAAAAAAATAAATCATAAAAACTAAATTCAAGGAAGCGAAAGTAATAAGTTTACTGTATAAGTAACATTATTTTAATTAATTAATATTTTTAATATTATATGTTTATAAGCAGCTGACGTATTTTCCCACATTATCTTTGAAAGTATGCATACTTATATTACTTTGTAGATTCTTGTTAGTAGTATTATAATGATAAAATGGATCAAAAAACGTAATGACTTAATAAAAACACATCCTAAAGCTAGTTCCAATTAATTTCAGAAACCGAAAACGATGAAAACTTATGTCTAAACATACATATGTAATTTGTTAAATTAGTCTGTTAGTGCACGTTCTCTAATATGTGATTGACTGTCACCTAAGATAAAGTTAAAGATTATATTTGTATTTAAATATTTTAATATTTCTACATTCTAAAATGTTTGTAAGTTTGGTAGTGATTGTATTACTGAATTTAATGTATATTTATGTTTTTTCATCGTAGGCAAATATATTCAGTTAGTGCACTAGCAGAAAAAAAAACATTATGACAATTTTAATGTTCCGTTACTCATATCCATAATCCATTAATAATTATTTTCCCTAATCTCTTGGTAAAACCTCATGTAGGTCTTTTTAACTTAAATCCATGAGACAAATGAGGACTATATACGAAGCTACATAATGTATATTTAATATTCGAAGAATATTAGAAATTTTGTCCACCTAAACACGATACCTTTAGATTTACTATTGTTTATTTTGAAGTGAGTTATGGCAATGAAACACACTCACCAAGTACTCTAACACCATGTTCCAGCCTATAATGAAGGCTATGAATTCGCCGACGGTAACGTAGGAATACATGTAAGCACTGCCAGTCGTATTGGGGACACGAACACCGAACTCTGCGTAGCAAACACCTGTTGAAGATAAATATATAATAACAAAGATGCAACTTCACATTATTTCTACATTATGGGGGCTATAGACAAGCATGCTGAGATCATAATAAATGGTAATGAAATTCTAATAGCCGAAAGGATAATAGAGATGTGTTTCAAATCTCTATAACTATTTCCCATCTACAAACATAATGTAATGTTCTGTATCAGCCGATCTGGCTTCATAAACTACATATGTATATTATTATTAGCAGTAAAATACGGATTAACTGAAATATTTACTTCCTTTAACTGTATTCCAAATTAATTAGATATTTGATTTTTTTGTTAAATACAAAGAAGGAAAGAATGAAAAAGATTTATTTGGCACACAAAAGGGGATACTATAATTATTACAGGAAAACAATAGTAAAAATAAAATAGTAATAGGATATAGAAAATTACAATGCAATTGGGACTCATATCATTTCCACTTTTTGCTCAACACATATTTGAGAAACTCTGGTTAGATTCACAAATGATATTTTAACATTAACCATATTTGACATATTGCTTTACATACATATTAAGAGGTGTTCACTAGCTCATAATAAACAATCTGAATAATTACAGAACTCGGCGTGAAATATATTCATTATTCACGTTTATAGTTTATGCCGAAATCACTTTGATAAATCTGGAAAGCAATGCGTTTGAAGTGTTTGAAAGGAAGCGATATTAATGGTTTCGTTTAAGTTCAATTACTCGATCAAAAAGGTTTAATATATTTATTTTAATGATTCTATATACCCGCCGCTGGAAAAATAAAATCCAATCAAATATTAAGGTTTTATTTTAAACGCATACCTACTATTAAAGAAATATTTTTAATTTTACACGTGGGTCACACTGAAAGTTTTTAGAATAGGCTAGTAATAAAGGTAGGGGATGAAAAATTTATTTACAATTTCGAATTGGGAACTCTGCGAATCTGTAGATGTGTGATGATTTGTATGTTTTTACAAATTGGCGGCAATTTAAAAAGGGTCTGTCGTGCATCGAAATGGATTTGACAATTTTTGCTCAAAGATTTATTACGACTTTCGTTGCGGTCTTCGGTCAACAACCATGTTACGATAGACTTGGCTATTGGCAGTTTATTACCTAGCCCCATCTTGTGCCACTGTTTATAACTGGTTTAAAGAGTTTAAATGTGGTCAAAGCAAACTCACTAATGATTCTCGAGAAGGAAGTCTTTTTACTACTTAAGAAAACGTGAGTGCTGTGTGGCTAACGATAGAAACTGATAGAAGGGTGATAAATCAACAGATTCGGGCAGTTTTAGGCATTTGCATGAGTCAAAAACAAAAAGTCCTACATTTAGTCGTCAGAAAGCTCTCTACTGGATGAAAACCTCATAATTTGACGGAAGATCAAAGATGGCGTCGCTTGGATTGGGGCCTCGAATGTTGTATATGATATCGTCACTTGTTGTTACAATAAAGGTTTATCACAGTCGTGACACCTGGATATATTCAACAATCTGCGCAATGAATGTTTCCATTTTAAGATTTGCCGACAAAAGTAAGACAAGAAGACAAAAGTCAAGGGAAATGGATGATCGCCTCATTCTTCTCTAGAGCATAAAATGACTATTACTGCTTATTGGTATGTTAGTCATTGTTTACCAGGTGTTTTGAGAAATGTTTGATAGCAGAAGCACTCCGCCAGAAGGACTATCAATTATTTGTCTGTAAGATGTAAGGTTAGTGAGTAATTCTATTTACAGTTCAATCCTTACACCTTGTGACTTATTTATTTCCAAAGATAAATGATAAACATAGAGGAATTCGTTTAATGAACCCTAAAGATGCTGTGTCTGCGTATAAATAGGTGTGGAAGAGATCCCTAAAAAGAAGAAGAAGAAGAAAGAAGAAGAAGAGTTTGCTTACTGCTTCATTCAATGGTTTTGTCGCATGCAATGGTTCTTAGGAAAGAACGGAGACTACCTAGAAAAGCCATATATCTATTAATAGACTAGTATATCATTTGGTTTTTTTTTTTTAACTTTCTGTGTGACCTACGTATTTAAAAAATGTAAAATCTACTGGGAAGGCGATATGCTGATGATAATGATAATACAAAGTTAAACTTTAATTAAAATTATCTATTGCTATCTTAACATTAATTGTTTTCCTTTTGAACATTTGTCGAAAAAACAATATTTTAAAACATTATTTTTTATATGTTTCTGTTTTTCTATTGTTTCTATTTTTAATCATCAACATATTTTTTCCTTACCGTCTATGTTTAGATTATTACTACCGTTGTTTAAAACTCTTAACTAACTACTTGAATCACGTCTGTTTACGATTTGCCTATTTCTTAGAAGTTTCTTATGCCGACCTTGTACGTACGGTTTGGTATAACAGTCTTGCTTAACTTTATAATTAGCTTATTTATAATTAAATTAAGCCATGCGTTTGTCATGAGTTTTTGTTATCTGTATTTCAACTAAGAACGTTATTAAAAATTGTTATATTATTTTTCTACCTCTGATCGCGGGGTACTTCACAAACATTTAAAGAACGGACACAAGAACACCCAGACTTAGGACAACTCTTTGCGGATTACACAATTTTGTATCTTGTGTGGGAATCGAACTCCCAATCTATGGCTTAGCAGTCAGGATTACTAACAAATATATTAACAGGCCAGTCTAAATACAAGAAAAAATGCGTAATACAAGCTCATATGCAACATATTATTATTGAGATTGTATGTGTACAGTTTCCTTAAAAATGAATTACAAAACCCGGGCCATGGGCATTCCAAGTATTCAGATCTTTGTAAGTTTGGAACGTAAAAATGTTTTATTTTTTAAACTCCTACCTACTGGAGACTGTGTGCTGTTCTCTGACGCTGTGCTCGGTGCCGCGATCTTGCCATACCATGGCGTCTTGGTGACTGGTTGTACTTAGTCACACGATGAGGTATCCGAACCTATTCCAGAGCGACTTCTGCTCCGTCCGGAGTTAGGGCTACTAGGATGCGGACGCTTTCCGCCTCTTTTAGGTAGTTGGATCGGATCGGATTCATTATCAGACATGTATTCGGCTGTTTCCGTTGTCGCGACCTCCGCGTTTGTGTTGGTAGCCGATTTAGAGCTGGTGAGTGACTAACGAGCCCTTTCGTTAGGCATTGGTTGCACCCTACTCAGAATACGAATACGAACGGGTGCTGTCGGCGCCGGCTGGCACCGAGTAGGATTTTCCAGACGAAGAGCGTGCGAGACCCACCTGGGTTACTACACTTCTAATTATCTTTGCCATGTTTTAAATTTTACGTCTTTCGACGGAGACACATTCGGGACTGAGTTCCTCTCAGCCATACTTCTCACTGGCGGCCGTCAGAACGTGAGATAAGGGTAATTTTTTATAGAGGTTTTCTGCCTCACGGTTCCGAAGATCCACTGCTCCTGTCAATTCAGGCTTGCGGCTTGGCCAGACGGTGATCTGTGTCAGACCGTTGTGCGTCGTCTTTAGATATATATAAAGACATTGGACCCGTCTGTCCCACGACGGTATTTTTTAAAAAGGTTTTCTTCCTACCCTGTCCATTACCATAAAACGATACGGTTGGCCTAAAGTTCGTTCACGGACTCTAAATAGGTTCAGAGACGATGAACCCAGTATCGTTTCTCCGAACATGTCTTCTGCTTAAGTCAAAAGGCTGACGGAGAAACTCGAAGTTGCCCAGGAGTTGGGCCCCTCCTTGCCAGAATATTAGCCATGGGCGATGACGCTCTCTCCAAGTGATGATGCACCACGGAGAGGTTTTCTAAGGCAAACACCCGTCGGAGTATAACAATTATTATCAATATCGGCACTTAATCTCCGATAGGATTGTCACTTTCATTTGTAATTTATTGATTTTTTGTAATTCCTTGCTAGAAATTCGAACCCATTATAATGATTTGTGCGCTTTTAACATGTATTCATGTAACATTAACTGAAATTCAATCAAGCGATGAGGGATTTTTCTGGTTGAATAAATATGTGTGCGTTGTGGTCAGCTTTAATTATAAACTTACGCCCAGAAGTGAGGTCTGAAGTATTCAACTACCCACACTATTCTTCTATGTTGGAGCAACTGATCAACATCATTTCAGCCACATAGTTATGTGCGTGTCTCTGTTTATGTTTGAGCGTTATTAAGCGTGTGCGTGCCTGTGAGTGTCTATGTGCGTTATTTGTATTTGTGCGCTGTATTTGGCTATTCAAGTATTTTTAACATATTTTTCGATATGGCGTATGTTTCGTTTTTAGTTTCTTGTTTGTAACAAATAAACAAAAAACAACACAACAAAAACGAAACATATTTAACATAAACAGTTTATACTACTTTTTTAAATATATTATATAGGTGTTAAAACGTAATAGTTTTTTTGTGCAAAACGTGTATTTATAGAGAGAGTTAAAGTGAGGGAATACATACGATAGAGAGTAATAGAGTGAGAGATTATTTCTCGTAAAATCTGAATGTCTTAATTGCATTATATTTAAGATAACGCAAAACTTAAAGAAAAAATACTACTTTTAATATATTAACCTGTATTTTGCATCTATTAATTTTATACCTTAGAGGAATAATTTCATCAGACTGATGTGATACCACGGTCTTACAGAAAACCGGCTGTGAATTGCATTTCCCCGATTTTAGTAAGGTCTTTCTCCCCGCGACCAAAGATAAGAACAAAGGAGAACTCAAGAGGAGAGGGGCTCATTGTTGCCATCTTCTCATCTATCCTCGGACTCCTCTTAGATGGAGCTTGTCGCTTACCACCAGGTAAGCCGCCTGTTCGTCTGTCACCCTATATTATTAAAAAAAAAGCAATCAAATTAAGAACCTTTGTGAAGTCGGTAAAAAATAACTGTAAACCTTACACAAGTTACTCGACTGTTTTGTTTTTTTCACACTTATTAGCTCTAGAACTTTCTTTGTGCAATGAAGATTGATGAGATTGAATTAATTATTAGGTTGGCAACTAATAAACCCGCCATCTTTGTACACAAATTTATTTAATTTTTTAAGTATACAAAATCAATTTATTTCTCAACTATATAAGCACCGTCGTTTTCTATCACCTGTCGCCAACGCGCTGGCAAAAACATAATGCCTTCCTCGTATAAGTTTTTAGGTTTTTGATTAAAAAAGGCAGTAAGGTCACTTTTAAGCTGGTCTTCAATTTTATTTTTTTAAATTGAAACCCAGCTTAAAAGCCTACGTGAAAATTTATGTGCACAACCCACTTTTCATCCTCCGTAATTGCAGCCCTTAGCCAGTCATTGGTACAATGATAACTATGTAGTTCCATGCACACGTTAGCTCTCTTCTGAAGTTGAAACGGCGTCAACTCATGTGGCAACAAACTGAATATTTCCAGGTCTTTTCTAAAGCGTGGAGTAGTTTTTCTACTGCAGTATGAGAACACTGAAGCTGCTCTGCCAGACAACGTGAAGTGAACCTGGGATCCATTTCTATGAGTCTTTTTAACTCATCTACATCTATTGTAAGAGGTCGTCCTGGATGAGGTTCATCAGACAGGTCATAATATCCATCCTTAAATCTTCTGAACCAAGGTTTGGTGCTATCGTAACGCCTTTGCCCATCGTTTCACATATATTGCGCACTGCTTCAGTCTCTTTTCGACCTAAGCGAAATTCGTGAAGTAAAAGCAGCCGAAGTTCTCTACGAGAAATATCATTAACTTACTGTAGTTTTACTATTCGAGATCCAGTTGTCAACTGATCTGACATACAACTCTTGCTTTATTAATATACTACTTCAAGAAATTCGAGATAGTTCTATAACGTTTTAAAAACTGATCGAAAAAAGTGGCGGGTTTAGTAGTTGCCAACCTAATGGAATATCAACTAAACTAGATGGCGCGTAAGTAAGATAGTTGAAGTAAAAGTATATTTTATATTTTTGGACCACTTCAAGAGTCACGGTGATTCGATAACAAGCAAAGCACATCTATCCATGTTAGAACTGGCTCTCGATCAATTTCGTAATTATTAAATGTCACGGCGAATCTCACCCCTTAATGTAAACTATATAATATAAATATATAAGTTACTAACATACTCGTATAAACCTTATCTCTCCAACGCCACATCATGTTAAATTTTCTCTGCACTAACATGACATGTTGTCATCTTGTTTACCAGACAGCGGTGTCAACGGAGTTAGTTAAGTTTAATTCAATATTTATAAATTTTCAAATATACTTTGCTTGTAATTTTTTGTGATTTACGAGCAACCTTATATTATATGACCGGGGTTATAGAAAATGTTTTGAAATTTTAAAGGCATTGTGTCTGTAAATCCGGGGATTGAAAAAAATAAATAATTGAACAAATGTTAATAATAATAATCCTATAATTTTTCTTGTCAATGTCAACGACAATTTTTTTGTGCATACGTTCAACATCAACAGCGGTGATATTACAAAATCTTAGATTCATTGATAGTCGCTCTTAACTTTAAAATTATTTGAAGGTTCAAAACGGGATTTCTGTATTTTGATAAGTAACCTCTTTTGAAATCTCGAATTTTCTAAAAACTATAGGCTATACTCAGACATCACAAATAATATAATATAATATATGTATATATATTATTTATACTTGTATACTTCTATAGTTCTAGACAAAATGCTTATGCCTTTCGTCCATTTAGAGTTTAACAAATGAACTACATTAATTCATTAGATTTCCATTCTCTTTTGCTAAACTACTGTAATATACGTAGTCTAGCCTAGTTGTATTATTACATGCGTATAAATACAACTTTGATTTAATGGCTATGACATTTCATGGCTATCGAGTTACCAGCGGAATTTTGTGTACAAAATTAAAGCATATTTTACCAGATAGTGTTCAAGCATAATTTCGTGGCCTTATTTGCGCAAAGTATTTAATACCGTGGGTAATAGCCTTGCTTAGGCAGGAATGAGCTAGCTCGACCAGAGTACATATGTATATATAATATCACGGCTTCACGGGAAACTGGTTAATGTCCAGAGAGTGAGGGTACTGGATGCCCCCTTTACTTCTATTCCTCTCATCTCCCCCCACATCAACCTCAAAAGCGGGCAGCGCACTTATGATACCAAGCCGAAATTGCAGGATATGAATACGTTTAAATAGTCAAGTTGCATGTATGTACTACAGACACTATTACCTATTGCCTTTCTTTTAACTTCACATCAGATTGATATTGAAATAATTGATAAAGGTGCTGCATTATTTTATCAATTCTTCTCAGTTCAGTTAAGTTGAATGGTGCAGGTTAATTTTCAAAATAAGCTGTGACTCATTGAAATCAGAGATTGCGACATCTAACAAATTTAAAGGTGAAAAATACTTGCGGGTTCTTAAGTCTAGAGTTACGTTGTTTATTTAACCTTTAGTCCTCGTAGTTTGCTCTTTCAATTGAAATACCCAAGTATATCTTTCCTAGAAATAGCAAAAAACTCTACGGCTTTAAGTCTGTATATGGTGGTTAATGGAGTGGTTTTTTTAACCAGTGGACAATTAAATGATGGTTATGTGAAGAATCTCATCGTTTGTAATTTAAGCTTACAAATTTTGGAAGTCAGTTGTTACCTACTTCCTTTTGTCGTATCGAAATAAAACTCTTTAGGCTCCTTAATAATAACTTCATACATCATCAAATAGTAGGTGAAATGCGCAAGATTGTGTTTTGGTCGATTAGGTTTCAGACTATTTTCGCTGTAGTATGTACCTAGACTGGACAGGGCAAAACTGCGACTGAGACTGGAATGTCCAAAAACATTGTTTGTTTTTTAGCGTAGAGAAGAATAGGGGAAGAGGGGGGGTCACAACAAGACTATCCTGGTCTGAAGCCAGCCTGTTCGTGAATCAGTTTCAGGCCCATGAAATCACTCAGGCGTTTAAGAATCATTCCGTATAGTAGTTTGTATGTGTTTCATAGGAGTGAAATGGGGAGGAAGTTTCTTGGATGATCTGCAGGTTTCAGATCACCTACTACTTGACGACTTTATAGACTTGTTTTCTTTACTCTACACTAATTATATTATAAATTTTAAAAGTTGTCAAATTAGTATTCATTCGGGCTAAAGTAAATATTATCCAATTAGTACCAAGGTATTACAAACCAAATAAATCACTTATTTTTTATCATGTAGTGCAATACAACACTATAATTTAATATACTGAGATATATGTATTACTCAACTCAAAATACTGATAATATAGTATTATTAATAAATATTGAGATTATAAGACAATAATCTTTTTTTTTTATGTCACTGCTAAGGTGCCCAGAACTATGATGAATTGCTTGAATACCGATACTAATGCAGTTACTACTGTATCCCTTTTATGTCTAGTATAAAATAATCTATATTACCCCATTGATGATAAAGCTAATAAAGTGCGACGTGACATGTTAAATGGGCGTATAGCGTATTTACAAAAATGTTTTTGGTGACAAGTGAAAGTAAAGATAAACCAGGAAGTAATAATAATATTTTTTTTTCTGTGAAAAGGCGCATCCAAATTGGTTAAATAGTTTTAGCATGATGCGTGTTTAATGTACAGAGTATTAATAATATACAATAGGCAGACAGACAGATATACTGCTCTAGTAAAGTCCCTCATATATTTTTTCATTACCTATCTCCAAAATATTTGGATTTAGCCCATGAGGTGGTCGACATGTGGGATGTGAGTTCTGGAATCATTGTGCCGATAGTCATATCAGCTCATAGGTTGATTGCCAATAGCCTCGACCAACATCTGCAGGGGCTCCCGTTACACAGCTGGGTTAAGGGCCTAATGCAGAAGGCAGTCCTTCTTGATACGGCACGTATTGTGAGGAGGTTCCTGTCTCTAGAGCCCTAACCACCGGTAGCTTGGTCCCTGTACCCGATACCGGTGGGGCACTATTTTTTATATTTTTAAATATATTTTGTTTTTATTTTATATTTAAAAATGTAATTTGTATGTTTATTAATATGAATAAAGAGAATAATAATTTATTTAAAAAATACTAGCAACGTAGCGTATTACTACTATTTTTGTGCTAAATGCTTGTATTAGGGGTGGGGTTTGAACCCGCAACCACTTTATCGCAAGTGCGATGCCTTAGTAGAAGTAAAATTTCACACGCCTCTGCCTACCCTTTTGAGGATATAGGCATATGAATGCGTGTACTTACCGGAGAAGATGCTTGCTACCGCAGCGATGATGAAACTAATAACAACGCCAGGTCCAGCGAACTTTCGTGCAACCATTCCTGCCACCAGGTACATCCCGGTGCCGACGCAGGAGCCGACACCAAGAGAAGTTAAGTCCATTGTCGTAAGGCATCTCTGTGAAAGAAAAATAATTAAAAAATTTAAAATGTTTTAAGGGTACGTTTTATACTATTGAGATAACAAAAAAGATTTATAATACAAATGTTAATTGAACGCAATCCAAATATTTTATAAACTATATTCGAATATTTTATGAAAATAAAATGTGGTATTAATATATCTATTTCATAATTTTAGTGTTTTAATCTTTAGACGACCTATTGTGTTCATACATAAAGCATTATTGTACATTTAACTGAATGTCTCTTTTACTGGAGAATTTATTTCGAAATTGAAATGCATTATTCCAGTAAATGTTATCGTGAATCAAAGTCGTATTACGTTTCTATTGTTTTTTCGTGTTTCGACAAAAACTTATTTTCTAAAACCCTCAATCAAAGTTATAATATTTCGAAAATGCCCCCCCTATCACTCATTACATTTACTACAAAAGTCAAATATTGAACACTTGCCGAATCGCAAGTTAACTTCTTACATTATGTTCCGTTTTATCCACATACTTTATATAGCATGTCATATCTTGGCTGAGGCCCACATAACATGTAATTAATACCTTTAAAAGAGTACAAAAACTATATAAAATATATATTATAAAGTTACATCTTTAAACATCTCACACATGACCGTTTAATTCCAAACTAAGCTGAGCTTGTACTATGGTAACCAAGCTGCTGTTGTATTTAGAAATATATTAGTGTAAACACACTTATATATTGAGATAAATATAACATATTACAGATAAATAAAACGCATGCATTATTTTCAAGTTTTTCAAGATTTCTAGCAATATATAGTTGTATTGAAAAGGCGCATCCAAATTGGTTAAATAGTTTTAGCATAATGCGTGTTTAATGTACAGAGTATTAATAATATACAGTAGGCAGACAGACAGATGTACTAAAAAAATGTTTAGGCTTCTACTGCTCTAGTAAAGTCCCTCATATATTTTTTAATTACCTATCTCCAATTTACAAACATCAACCAGATACGATTGTATTATTTGTAATGTTAAAATATAATGTAGATAGTAATAATCCAACGGTGGTGAAGTTAATTGGTCATTAAGTCAAAAGAGGACGATGTTGAACACACGTGAACCAAATTGGATTACTTTTACGAATTTAATCTCTTTTTTAATAATTTATTAGAATCGCATACAACCATTCCACATATTTGAATTTTATGTCAGATACACATGACATATAAAAAGATGGATCATCGCTATAAACGAAAATTAAAGTGTGTTTTCAGTTAATTTCTCATTTGATGTATTATCTTGCATGAACTTGTTTAATGTATTGTATGTATTTTAATGTATTGTTTACTAAAAAAAGGAAAACATATGAAAAGCAAAATTCTTAAAGACGAAATTGTTAATGTTTGAAAATTCTACAATATGAAAGAATGAGAATAAATAAAAGAAAATCTCGGAAAGAGCTATAGCTCGGCGACAGTCAGTCCGAGTATGCGATGCCGACGTCCTCGAGCGAGCATGCTTACTTATCCCTATCAGTCCTTATATGCAATACACTTTTTTTCAACTTTCTTCTGACTGCTTCTTTGGTTATACAGCCGTGCTCGTTAAGTATTTATTTCGCTGTGACTTTAATCACGTTCTTTACGGCACCGGAAGGGTTTTTAATTTAGTTATATAAGTTATAAACATGAGTATTTCATTCGAATTAACTGTTTATTAACTAATTTCCATTGCTTATTAATATTATATTAGCTGGTGGTGGTTCTGTTACGTATTTTTATGAAACTTCTACATCAGGTATTTAAATTTGAATATAACATTTATGTGGTGTTTTAGGAAATTTGGAATTTATATATATAATTTCTAACAAAAATCCTTTAAAATATACATGGTGTTACGTTTTATTAGAATAACACTATGAATTTAAAATATATATATATTCAGCAATTAAAAAGATCAAATCGTTGAAATAAATATATTCACTTACTACTTTAAGTACTTATCTGGAATAGCGAATGCTCTTTAACTGAGCTATGTAGTTAGAGCCAACCATTAATATTGTTTAGGCAGCAGGTGGATAAAGTCCTTGATCAGCAAAACCAGATGCTTCAGCAACATTGTAAGGAAGAAATTAATGACATATCATAACAAAAAAGAAAAAGAAATGACTTGTAAATCTCAGAACGTTGTAACATTAAAGCTTTTAAATATGTTACGTAGTTTAGCGTCAGCTACAAGGCACTTACAGAGATTTAATGTTGTATACACTTTAAAAGCTGGGTTCACCATGCATTATTTAAAGAATTTTGTAACGACAAAATCAGGTCATAAAACTCATCACTTCTCTGTTAGGGTCACTAAAATTGATAAGTACAAGAAAAGAATTACAAAAGAAACAATTAAAGCTTTCATCACACATCTTTATTCACTGTGTACTGTATACACAGTCAAAATAAACTTTTCATTTAATATAATTTCAGACCAACTAACAAAATAAATCAACTGAGTTTGCTTAGAGGACTATACAGAACTAGCTGTTCCTCGCAAATTTATGCATTTATGGTCACTGTTCTAACGTAAATACATTATTCAATACAGAAATATATTTTAAAATTCCACTGAAAGATTCAAAGATTACCGCGTTTGAACCAACAAACAATAAAAAAAAAAACTAAATTTTATACGTTAATCGGGCAGGTATCTTACTTTATGAAATATACTCAACTGGTTGCAAAGTTGCCAAAAAATACCACGATACACGTTGTGTCTTTCAAACGCCTAGTTGACTGACAAATTTAAAAGTAAGCTATCAAACTTTTAGAATAAATTTGAATACAATGACTAAGCACTTTAGAAATTAATGTCTGAAGTAAATATGTGTATGTATGAGGAAAGTTTTTAGGGATATTTGTTTGTGATATTAAAAATGACATTGTTTTGTTCATAATTTTTTTTTCAAGAATTTGTTAACATTAACATGAATTAATCATGTATTAAAGATTGATTTAAACTTACATGTATAATTATTAAACTTTCTAACAAATGCAATATTCATGGAGGATTGGCTGGAGAGGAGACATGGTCCCCTCTCCTACCGGTTGACGCAGGTGCTCACTGGACACGGATGTTTCGGAAAGTACCTGTGCCGTATAGGCCGGGAGTAGTAGTAGAGGATTAGTATGGTCATGGCCATTGTACAAAGCGAGAGTGGTTGGGTTTCCGCCGCCTCGGCTCACTGTGAGGCAGTGATGTACGCTAAAGAAGAGGCGGAACGGGAACGGGAGAGGACAAGTTCTGTCCCGTCCCGCAGAAGACGCACCAGGCGCTGGAGAGCGCTGCCTGATCTTCATCCTCCATGAGCGCTAGCCTGAGGGTAGCGGGTCGGGCTGATCGCTACCCTAGCAGAGGCAGGCCCGAGACGGTGGCGTGGCGTGTTCCGCGTACGCTTCTAATGTGAAGGCAGGGTATGGCCCTCAAAGTCCACGGCCTGGTGCCCTGCCAATCAGGTGGCCAAGGTCTGCAGGGGTCTCCCGAAGGCTTCCTACGTAGGGTATCCCGGGTTCTCTACAATAGATCCAGTTGGATGGAACACCGTGTGGTTTTAGTCTGTTCGAGTCCGACATACCACCTAACCCTTAGCTCCGGTGAGGTGATGACCCGTGGGGGTTTCGACACGAAAAAAAAAAAAGCAGCCATTGTATATATGTATTCTCTAATTTAATGTACTACGAGTATGTATAAAAAGTCCATTGGAAGCTCATGGCAAAGTCGATTCAATTGACTAACCTGATGGTTAAGTGTTAGTAATTGTGATTGCTGAGCCAGAGGTCATGCGTTCTAATAAATATAAGCCTACTAACTATGTATATAAACAATACAGAAAGATATTTAAAAGTGATAGTATGCTTCAATTCGGAAAGCATATTTACGGCAACTTATTGAGTGACCTTTGGGACATAAATATTGCATTAGTCAAATAACTTGATTGGCTTGATGAACCTAGCTGATGAGTACAAGTAAATTACACTCACGTTACACGTTGACAGATTAATTTTATTAAAATATAGTAAGATATACAATAATTCAAGTATAATAATTCTTTATTGTACTCATAATAAACTGAAAGAGCAGATATTAGGTATACGTTCGAATTATTTAGAGTTATTACATGAAAGCTTGTTTAAAAACGTTAACTTAGCAAGTGGCGGCACTTTGGGGTAAGTAGTGTCCGTAGTGTATACCGATCGAAACAATCACATAAACCTTGTGCATTCATGAGACGACAGGTGGTGTTTAGCAGACTTGGAAGAGATCATAATAAGCTATTTTTCTGTTTAGATTTAAACAGCATGTCTGAATGCAGAATGGTTTAGAATGACTGAACAGGCCAATATGAGAGTGACAGAAACGTCCGCAGGAGTACCATCTAAATTGAGGGTTGTTGGATGATTGAGTTGCTAAGATGACTCCCTGTTCATGTGTGCCTCACGTTTGACGACTAAAATATTTTTTAGAATGCCTTCATTATAAAAATTAAAGTCTATTTTTAGGAACGAAATAAGAATTCGTAGAATAACTTTTATAAGAATGGTTATAAATATATTGACACCTTTTATAACATAAATAAGAACGTTTGGTGGGTATACTGTGGGGGCCTGAACCTTCTGGAAATGTCTATGGTACTCACGATACACCCACCGATAAATAGATAATGATATAGCTGTAAAAACACCTTCTTGTCGAATCCGATAACAAAATTTTTACGATAGCAAAACATTTGTTTGCTAATGTCTTCATTATCGATATATAAATTATTATTTTATTACTCAATAGACGGCCCCTTATGACTGAGAATCATGGTTATCATTGTAGATTGTAGAACACTGAGTCATCGATTTCTGTTCATCGCATCTCTGATGATCTTGTAGACCTTGCTGGTAGATAAGTCTTTTATATTGTCTGTCTACCTGTTGGATTTCCGTCGTCTATTCCATACATATTAAGTAAATGCATTGGCGACATGGGGATAAGCTCATCTTTACATACATTTATCAAATTAGTTTTAATATAAAAATTTAGTGATTAAAATTTCGGATAATAGCTAATAAGAAATCACCGTTAATAATCAGATTAATCGTTAATTTATTTATTTACTTTCTGCCGTGGTCGCTAGAAACAAAAAAAAACCTATTTTATTAGCCATGAAAATAAATGCTAGATATCTTTTCATGGCTGATTAAACATTCAAATTCTCTTACCCGATAAAGCAATATTGATAAGAAATATTACGAACTGATTGATGGGTGCTTAATATTCCACTTTGCGATGATGCATGCGTCGATTATGGTAATCTGTTTTAACAACGGTATTATCAGCTTTGCAAATGAGCACGTTTTCTCATTTGTAAATTTGTGGGCTTGCCATTGTTGTTAACTATGGAACCGACTATGGCATTGTACATTTTTGGGATCTTTTGCCGAAAATAAAGTAACTTAGAAAAAAATTAAATCACCTGTCATGTGCCTGTTTAGTAGGCTTTTGATTTGAAGAAACAACAACAAGCCTCAATCCAACTTTCAATGTGGTTCACACATTACTAGTAATCTTGTTATCCCATCCTAAAAACTAAATGTTTGTGTTAAAGTAGTGCATTGGATGAGGTTCGAACCCGCAATCAATTCATCGCAAGGTCGACGTTTGAACTCTGCTACGTAACCACGCAATCTACCATCCTGAAATGTTGCATGCACATCTTTGTATAAAGAAAAAAAGTACATACTTTTCATCCAAAAAAATATTTATATTCTCTAGGTATTCTATCGTGGTGAGCCATGCTTTTGCATGCGCATGGTCCGGATCGACCAGTGTGATACCACGTCCTCACAGAAAACCGGTTGGGAAGCAATACTCGAGTTCTATTTCCCCGAAATTAGTGAGGTTTCCGGAGGCCCAACTCCCACTTTCCTCTCCCTCATCCCCCCTCTCCACTTTGCCATTTCCACATCCCCTTCTCTTCTTTTTCCTCCCCGCATCACTCATCACCCTTAAAAGCGGGCAGCACCCTTATGACTCTTAAGTTTCAGGTATCCATGGACGACAGTTGTCACCATCAGGTGACCCCTTTCACCGGTCCCCGTATATTATAAAAAAGAGGTATAGCAAAAAAATCTAAACTAAAGTCTAGGCGGTAAACCTTCTATTGTAAATGTGAACCGTGTTCTTGTCCGTGTTTTTTAGTACATGCAATGCTTTGGAGCTACTGAAATAAAAATTTATTTCATTTTGATCTTAGGATCAGCAATTGACCGTGTTGAATAATTTTGCGATTCACAAAATAATTGCGAAAAAAAATGCCTAGATAATTGGAACATTTAACTTCGCTTTTTTCTCATACTACATATACCTAACTGGAGGTGACTTACTTGAGCGTTTAAAAGGGCAGGAATTAGGGCAGGATTAGGAATATAGCTGACACTTTTTATGCGGCGGATGGCGGAGCTCGAGCGTGCGCGTTGACAACTCTAGCGAACAAGGGAATCGGAAGCGGGGATGTGAGATAGAGAAGAGACTATTTTATGTGTTTGGAAATGTGTAATGATTTCTTATTGTTGAGTACATATATATCCAAGTATTACAATATAAATAAGTAAGCTAAGAAATCGAATTAATTATTAGATGTGATATTTATTTTATAATTATTTATTGACGCGGAAGAGAGCAAACTCTAACTACTGGGCTAATGAAGCTGCTAGCTGCAGTGCGAACTTTAACTGTGCGAATTTTTTATAATTTCCCGGATAAACCTCCTCTAAAACATCCAACGGTCAGCATAGAGGATACGCGATATTTCAATAGGATGCGATGGAGTAAGCCATTTCTCTCTCTGCTAAAGAAACTAAATGTTCTTGATGAAATATTCTTGGTTCCAGCGACGCCAAAACCTTTGAGTGAGTTTTATTATGAGTAGAAAACAAGTTAAGCGGTTATCAAGTACCTCAGAAAGATCTTCTGGAGGTAGAAATTTAAGCGAAGTTACGTTGAAAAAGTGATTAGGAGTTAATGCGATAATACTCGAAGGGTCTGAACTAAGAACACAAAGAGGGCGGCTATTTAGCATTCTTTCGATCTGAAGAAGGGTTGTGTTAAGTTCTTCGTAAATGAGTACTTGAGTTTCTATAATTTTATAGGGATGTGTTTTAACAGATCGAAAATTAATTTCTGGAAGACCATTAAATTCAATGAGTGCTCGGCCGATTGGTTACCTATGTAATTTTTATTTTCGTTAGAATCTAATAATGCGTATATTTCGAGTAATTTACGTTAAGCTCCAATGAAGTTGGTTCCTCCATCACTACATAACATAGAGACGGGGCATCTTTTACTAATAAAACGTTTAAACGCGTCAAGTAACAGATCAGAACTAAGGTCAGAGATGAATTCAATGTGAAACGCCTTTTTGGTTAGACACTCAATACAGATATACATATGCCTTTTGACTTTTGATTCCACGGCATCAAATGTACGTGACAAAATAAGGACCAGCGTAATCTACAACGGTAAAAGCGAAAGCTTTGGCTTCGGTTACCTGAAACTCTGGCAAATCTCCCATGAAAGGAGTTAGCAATTTAGGGTTGAGTCTGAAGCAAATGTTACAACGGTGAACTCTTTGACGCACTAGGTTTCTAGCACCAAGAATCCAAAACTTTTGACGAAGCAGTGCAATCAAAAGCGTGGAACCTGTATGCAGGTTAGAGTATTGATAATAATCAATGAGCGTTTCGGTGAAGCGGTCTTTAGCTGGGAGTAACATGGGATGCTTTTGATTAAAATTTAGCTGAGCAAGCGGGAGTCTTTCACCGACGCGTAAAATATTATCATCGTCGAGGAAAGAATTAAGTTTCAAAAGAGACTCGCGTGTTTATTATTTTTTAATGCAGTTATATGATTAGCGATATATTTATTTTGAATGTAGGGTACTAAATAGCATTCAGCGTAATCATAATCTGCAGGAGTAACTAAACTCTTGGTGCGTAAAAGTTTGAAAATCGTAGTACATAAACAGTGCTGCGTAATAATTTCTTAAAGGTTGAGATGTGGTCAAGTAAGCGTTGATATTCGTCACGGGGGCTTGAACTTAAAAGCGAAGCAAGCGTTATTGTTTTACGTTCAAAATTTTCATCTTGATTTGAACAAGGCTAAAAAGGAGCGTTACGCCATGTATTAATAGGCTGCTCAACCCATTCTGAAGCGTGAAACCAAAACTTGGCCGCAGCAGGCGATGGCCGTCAGAGTTGTGAGAGGATACCGCACCGCCATCCGGCTCCCTGTCATATAGGGTGACACAAGTGCTTACCGGTCACGGATGTTGGAAGACGCCCGGTGCCACCGCTGCGTCAGTTCCAAGGGAGACACGGTGCCGCATACGGTACAAGAGTGTATTGCGTGGGAAGACAAACAGCCACAAACAGAATTAGGATTTTTAGATTAGGAGAATTAGGATTAACAGAATTACAAACAGAAATAGGGGCTGACCTCTCGCTCACAACGCTTGTGCGCGTCATGGTCGGGAGCGAGAGGTCATGGGATGACCTACAGACAGTCAGTGGTCACCTTCTGTGAAACGATTATGTCCCAGAAGGAACGGAAAGGAAGAGGGAAAACACAAATACACTCCCTATTCGCAGACGACGCACCGGACGTCGGAGGAGGGCTGACAATGCCCAATTCCGGCCTGCGTAAATGGTCCCGAGGGCGGCGAACCGGGGTTTCAGTTCACCAGTTCACGCGGGATATAATAATATTTACTAGTTTGAGAATTGGAATTTACTTTAGATAAACAACCTCGATTAACATAATATTGTACAGTTCCGTTACAATCGCAGCGTAATTCAAGCACCTTATCCAATATTTTTTCTAAGTTTATGAAGCTAAAAAACGCCTCATAAACTTAGAAAAAAATATTAGATTACGCGCTTGAATTTAGCGATATTGTACGAGTTTCCGAGTAAAAAAGGGTCATATTTAAATGGGAGGATTACGGTATATCTGCCCGCTTGAAAAATACGTTCTCAGATTTCATCATCTGGACTTATGTGAACTTCATATGGTATCCTTTCAAGTTCCCAGAAGCGTTGCATTAAATCGTCTAACTTTTGAGTTTGAGAAGAACAGCAAAATGTTTTATTATTATTTTTGTGCGTCGGAGTTATCATACTGAGCCCTACCCTGCCGTTTTTCACACGGCGAAAAACTAATTTTATTGTTACCAATTAAATGCGGGAACAACTCATTACCAAGCAAACAATGTACAGTGTGTAACAGCTAATGGTATTTCGCGTATCTTAGGTAGTTGCGTTATATCAATGCGGCAGTTTGGTAAACAATCTGTGATGTTATCTATAATTAAGGTTTTAATATGGTAGGTACAGCGCGTGTCAAAGCGGGATTGAATTTTAAATGTAACAGAACCATACTTCGGAATGACCGATACTCTTTACAATACACGGATTGGGTGAAACGTGTATACATTTATAATAAAATTAGACATCGAACCAGTATCTAAGAAGACACGTAACTTATTTCGTTGTCCGTTACAATTATATGCATAAACATATGCGGTAGGGAAGAGTACAACGGTAGAATTACTATCTCCATTTTTCGAATAAGAATTCGTAACTGATAACGACACACTAGCATTTTCAGCATTCGAAACTGAGCCTTGTGTACAAGAGAGCGAAGGTTTTAAATCGCATACGCGCGCGTCTTGGACGAGCGATCTGTCTCACTTGACAATTGTTTATGTTAGCGTGCGGACGGACGCTGGTTAAGTATATGCAACAGAGTATGATGCTTGCCGTCACAAGATGCACAACGATTTTGTGATTTACAAAAAATTATAGAATGAAATCCTAGACAGCTTGGACAAAAATTATTTTTTTCATAACAATTTTCTAACGAGTCTGTGTTTTTATTTAAAAATTCTGGACATTTAAATAGTGCATGAGCGGGATATCATTTACTAATTGAAAAACATTTATTTCGTGCGGTATTTACGGTGGTAATTTTTGCGTAATGTTTGGTTTCTGCTCCCGTTGGTCGGATCGCAGAAGGGATTTTTCTACTACACTATACCCAGCGTCAGCTAAAGTCACTGCCCTAGCAGCACCAGTTGCATCGAGTGGCATTTTTTTCAGTCACAAACAATAATCGTACACTAAAAACTCAAATTAAACAATGTTCGTACACGATAGCAGACAAGAACAAGAAATGTAATCAATGTAACGTTACTGCAACAATGTCCAACAGAGACTAAATTCTAAAAACGCTTCGGCGATGCAAGTTTAAGGGTCGAAATAAGGGTTTTTAAGTGTTTAGTTTATTGCTAAAGTACCCACTTAACCAAAAACAAAACAGTAGATAAGCCACAGTTAACGTAAACAAACAGGGTGACGAAAAATATAGGTGGGCGGTTAATTGTGCCTGTGAGTGTATATTTATATGACAATACAAATCATCAAATGAGTTTATGTCCAAATAGGCAGGCTTGACCTCCTTGTCTTGTTCCATACACAATAAATTTAAATTATCAACTGTTTCTAGAAATTCGGTTCTAGTATTTTCTAATGACAATATACGAGATAAGAATTTAGCGAAATAGGATCGGAAACCTCTAAACTGAGATCGTAAAGATCTTGTGTTCATTGTAATAAGGCTTCTTTTTTAAATTGCAATAAAGTAATCTTACGAAGTAATTGGGCGACCATATTGAATGCGAACAATGTACAACTGGATGCGTGTGAGCAAGAATTGCGGTTAAACTATTTAATATTATAAAAAATATTAATAATATAATATTTATTTTATATGTTGGAATATGTTATTACTAATAATAACATAGAATACGTAAATAATGTGCGTGGTTGCGAAAAATATGCTGTGCGGAGAAACAAAGATGGCGAGCGTGGGCGTGTCGTACAATTTGAACGTTCTAAGATTAAATATGTGTTGCCTGTAATTTTGTGGGACTATTAGAGGATGCGGCTAGAAGGACCAGAGCCTGGAGGGGACTTACTAGAGTAAAGGGGCAGGAAGGTCCTGGCAGCAGCGATATAGACTGAGCACGCGTGGCTTCAAACCACCTCTTTTGTTGCCGGTTCACTCGTATCACCAACAAGACGTTTTTGATAGTATTAGGAATATAGGGGACACTCGCGTGTTATATATTATTTATTCGGGGTTTCAAATGCACTTTTTGATACTTTTTATGTGGCGGATGGCGGAGCTCGAGCGTGCGCATTGACAACTCTCTAGCGAACAAGGGAATCGGAAGCGGGGATGTGAGATGGAGAACCAAATACTACAATATAAATACATGAGTTAAAAAATCGATTATCGATCGAGATTAATTATGGAGTAAACGGCGTTTACACCAACCATACGGGAACCAAGATCATACTGCCTGTTAAAATCTATATTAAAGCTTGCTTAAAAAAAAGGTGTAACACTGTTTAAATTTTTGAGAATGAATTTTCGAAATTAACAAACTATCTACTTACAAGTTAATTTGCTTACGAAACCTTCAATGCGCAAGTCAGACCAGCAGCTGTCCAGGTTTTTATTTTTATATGTTGTTAAATTCTAATTACTATAATTCAATAAACTATTGCTTGGAAATTATAAAATAAACTGTATTATTGATATACATACCATAGATAGACAATCAAAATCGTTTATCACAACTTCACAAATTTTTTAATTATCAGGAGAAGAAGTCGGTCTTACAAGTCAGTCATGAAGCTAATTGCCCGTTCCAATACGTAGATTCTATGGAGAAGAACAAGCAAGGAACACCAAGGAACTCTTTTTCAAATATTTTCCGAAGTTCCTTGTAATAGTTCATACAAATAAAATAAAATTAGATAAATGAGGAAAATGCAAAACAATATTCTAAAATATATTAAGTACTATTCGATGTTAAGTAATAGCAGTTTGGAGACGACTCTCCCCGTTCAGCGAGCGATACGAGCATAGCGCATGTGCCAGCCGTCATCCATCTCAACCATACCAAAGAGAGCCGAACGACCCGACACATACGCCACCATTGGCAGGACATTTAAGCGAGCATGACATATTTAAAACTGCCAGGACACACAAAACATAAACCTACTTGGCGGCGGTAGTCACTTATAAATCAGGTGACCCGTCTGCTCGTTTGCCTCCTATCGCATAAAAAAAAAAACCTATATTATTGACTACACCGTTCTCATATGTACAACTCAAAAATTTGTATTATTTATGAAATACCTACAATGTAAATTACTTATTGGTTTTTTATCGCAATTTCTAGACTAGCGTTTATGGCATTGCATTTTACTTGCCCCAGTTGTCCTTCTCTGGTAATAGTCCATATCAGTTTGTTTTTTTAATATTTTATAAAAAAAAATCGTTAAACTGACGTGAATGTCAGTGAACTAGACAAATGAGAGATTAATCTAAAATATAATACTTGAAAATTGAAAGTATTTGTTAGAGGGCTTGTTTCGGTCGACAATACGCTGGCTCCTATTTCATAAATGGGACTGACTAAAAAAATTGGTAAAATTTGGGCGTTATTTATGACTCTGCCTATCCTTGCCTTCTAGGGACACACGTGTAAGTGTGTCTCTATGTACTTATGTGTGAAAAAAGTGTTAATTTATCACCACACCAAACACCACACAAGTTAAATTGTATTTACATGTGACTGTCACATTTTATTTATTTTTTATTATATTTTGTTATTTATATATTTTCATATTTATATATATATTATTTTAGTCGCTTATGGTTGCGTCCATAAATTTGGAAAAAAGGCTCTAGACGTCACCGGGCTCAGGCCCTATCATAACAGCGCTGCAGTCTACGGCTGCAGCAATATGCTGAGATACATATGTATGTGCCTTTTCTGGCAACGCACAGGGCATTATACGTACTCATCGTTTTTGATTGTAACTTCTTCCAAGTTCTTTCAAGTGTTGCCATGCTGTTAAATATGGATAATTTAATTGTTACAATTCTAAATGTCAATAAAAGTTTACAGAATACTGTTCAATAGTTTATCAAGCAAGGTATCACGTTCGACGATTTTCTATATCCATCGAAGGGAAGGTTGTTCCCAGTCAAGCACATATGACTTAACTCTTCCCCTTACAGTATGTGTATTTAATTCTTATAAAGTTATGGTCTGTACTTACCGAAATACCTTGTGCTCATTTATTCAGTACTGAATAGCTGAGGTAATCTAATATATAAAATTCTCGTGTCGCGTTGTTTGTTACCAAACTCTCCGAAACGGCTGGACCGATTTTTATGAAATTGTGTGTGCATATTGGCTAGGTCTAAGAATCGGCCAACATCTATTTTTCATACCGCTAAATGATAAGGGTGACCCTATACAGATTTTTGGCAGATCAACGTTTGTCGGGTCAGCTAGTTAATATATAATATTGATATCGATATTGATTATTCTCTAGCAATAGTGGTTATAATATGTATATATATATATGTATATAATATGTATATATATACCTTGGAATGTCTTCGTTACATAAACTGTCGTTTAAAACACACATACATAGTTTGTTTGCGCTGTTGTTGCTTAGAGTTTAAGTATAGTCAATAATGACTTTACAAATTGTTTTCCAAAGAGGAGGTTCTTGAAATTTCTGCCCAAATTGAATATTCATAGCCTGCGGATAAACCCATTCTCAGTTGGGTCACTTATTTTATTTAAAAAAAAAAAATATTTTCATTTCAAATTACAGGTATACAATCCCAGCGTGCGGGAGCTATTGTTTACACTCCCACATCCACCCCTATATAACTTACCTTCTTGTCTTTGCTTTTCTTCTTACATATCTTTCCTTTTTAATATACAAAGTGAATGAATGAGTATAACGTCAGATCAAATTATAGATAGAAAAATACAGGTGTGAGAGTATGTATTTATAAATTAATTGATAAATATAATTATTATATTAATAATTAATTATATTAATATATAATGAGAGCAGTGAGAACATTTGTGTGTCTTCCAGATAGTACACAACTTCCACAATCGGGTTTCTGAGATGACTGTAACACAACAAAAATAAAAGAGAATTGCTTACCGATAATCTTTTTCGCCCGGGTACATTCAGTTCTTGGTTTGTTTCCGTGTCACGGGGGTCCCTGGTCCGTATGAGTTTCGTAAAGAGGTTGTGGCAATCGCGACGAAGGCCACCCCAATCCACTGCTTGAAAGCGGCGAACCAATCTGAAAACAAAGTTTAGTTTATCTTTGTTTTATTTCTCATCTCAGTATATGATCACTCAGAGTACTCAGTGTATAATCTTTAAAATCCGTTACACCTGGGCCCTAGTTCCGAGCCCGGAATCATCAACCCCACAACAACAATCACAAACCCACGAGCCATTTAGTGGTAGGTTGCTGTTAATACATACATGTGTACTTATAAAACACACAGCAAAAATGGGGTCTAGTTACAGAAAAAGTTAAATGAGAACTTAATTAATGTTTGAAAAATAATGATTTTATTACGAATAATTATATACTATAAATCGTTAATGAATAAAGATTATTTTATTAATAAATTTCATGCAATCAGACTAAAGAATACCCATGATTTCAATCGCAAGGGCCAGTTATGTGTGCGTATTCTGTATTTGTAAATACCGTACCTTGCTTATAGAACGTTATAAGGTGACCCTTGGAAAAAGTTCATTTAGAAAGATAGGGTAAGAGAATTGCGAGAACTTGTTATCTTGTCAGAGTATTGGGTTTATTAAATAAATACATTTATGTATGCAAAGATTGAAAGAATTGGCCACCAAACAATACTTAAATAATATTTTATAGAGTTTTGCTCACACTTTGTTTTGGATATGGAGAAAGATACGAGTATAGGGTACCAGTTTTAGTAACAGTAAGTTGTTTTTTATATTATAGAAGGACAGGCGAACAGACAGGTCACCTGATGGTAAGTGACAACCACCGTCCATGGTCACCTGCAACTCGAGAGTCGTAAGTGCGCTGCCCGCCTTTGAGGGTGATGAGGGATGAGAGGAGGGGCAGAAGACAGGGGGATGACCATATTCTATATATATAAAACCTGATTGTGTTATTAATATTTTCGCAATTTTTCTTATACCCTATGTAACTTCCACTATTAAGACGTTTTAAATGACACTTCACATATCATTATCCATCATGCCGTCTAGGATCTAAACTGTGACACGAAAAACCATACCATAAACGACATTCTATCGCTGTCGGTGAAAATATACACGCGTTAAAACAAATTGAATTGTATATGTTTTACATAATGACTTGCCATTTAAATGAAATGAAATGGTGAAGAAAGGTAAAAAGTTCAATATGTACAAGTTTACGAACGTGTCATTCCATATACCGACCTCGTAGCTTTATACGAGATAAAAATAAACATTATTAGATATTCGACTTAAGTTTGAGCACATTTGCTTTTTCAGACATATACATACATATGTCATCCTTCTCCTAGCCTTTCCCAACTAAGCTACGGTCGGCTGTCAGTATAACTACGAAACGGCCAAACTTCGATATTTTACGTGGAATTATTGCAATCAGACCCAACACAACAACAACAACCTAGGTCCTAGACGATCTTGAACGTGCAATATGCTAATCTACTTGGTTACCACTTAGCACCGGCTCCCTCCCCCCATAGACATGTACATACGCATATAACTTAAATGCCGTCAATGTAATCCGACGCCACTTTATCCTCAACGGTACAAGGTACAAATAAAAAAGTATAGTTAAAAAAAAGAACTTTAAGAAATATATAAAATTCGACTGCATTATTAAATGCCTCTTGTGCTCGCTCTAAACGTGCTGTCGCTGCATTAGCCCATGCTTGGTAACATTCCTGCTTTTGGCGGGACGCCGCTTTGCAGGTTCGACTAAACCAGGGCTAGGACTTGCCACCGGTGGGAATCAGGGAGAATGGAATGAAAAGTTCTATACCCTGAAGCACAAAATCAGCGACAGAGTTGGCAACGACATTAGGATCATCCGGCGAGAAGCAAATCTGCCTCCATCGGTAGGATGCAAAGAATGTTCGTAATCCATCCCAGTATGCCAATCTATAGTGCCATACGCGGCGACTGGGAAAGAGAGTGGGTGAGATGATAGATCAACCAATAACCGATACCATCATTCATGATGTTCATCGCATTAAAACTAAGTCTGAATACAACAACCATATTATAGTTTACTTTAATACTACTACATGCAACGACAATTTTATTAAACAATGCAGGAACTTCAACAAGACTAGGAAATATAACAAATTGAGCACCACCTCTCTTCAGTTGCCTGGACCGTCAAAGCCAGTATATATTGATGAATCGCTCACTAGCCTAGGAAGAAGACTAGCATACCTGGCCAGGCAGTTAATTAAGAAACAGAATTTTCATAGCACTTGGACCTCCTATGGCAAGATTTTTATAAGGAAGACCCAAGACTTAAAGGCGTGGCGTATAGACTCCGAGCAGGATTTGCAAATACTCATTTCTAAATGACTAGTTACTGCTACTCTGAAAATGTTACTGTCTTTCTGTTTGTTTAATTGATTTGTTTATTTTTATATTAGGGAAACCGCACACTACACATTCATCACTCAATCACACTATTCATCACTAAATCATCCCTCTATACCTTATACTAGTTCGTTACATACAAATATCACACATATATCCTTCAATACGTCATACAATTATCACATCACCTCACAACCCATACTGTGTTACACACAAATATACACAATCACAATACTAGCATGATTTTAACCCCTTCGAAAGTGCGTAATCTCATGGATATTTTGACATATGTAACTAAGAATTACTCTATAAATTTGACACCTCTCAATCCATTAAAAACTATATCGTTTTTAGGATCGACTATTGCTAAGCACTTACCATATTCGGCTTCACCCACTTATATTTCTAGTTTCAAAATTCGATAATACTAATTCTATATATAACGAAATTCATGGCTTCAACATAGCACAGTCATCTATTTGTGAGATAGAGGATTGTCCAAAATTAATATAAAAACCTCACTCTAGCCTAAAATTGATTCAGTATCAGAGCCTAATTTACAAAAAGCTAACTGCCTTACGATAAAAATTAACAATAACACAATCATTGTAGCAATTTACAGATCCCCGGGCTACAAAAATATTACTCCATTTATTGAGTCACATAACGATCTAATCAGTAGCTTACATTTTATGAACGTTACTTTAATTTGTGACATTAACGTGGATATAATGCCCGATACCAAAGACCCCAATGCAACTTTATATTTAAACCTAATAGCTTCTTACGGTATCTTACCGGCTCATCAATTGCCTGCACACAGCAAAGCCTGCTTAGACCATCTTGTGCTTAAAACCAAATCCCCAGCTTACTGTTTTGTTGCAGAAACAGCTGTAACTGATCACGACTGTGTCATATTGCTGTTGCAACATCACACCCAATTCGCAAAACCATTAGTAATAAAGAAAATTAGCTACGACGGACTAGATAGCGATATGGACAATATATGCTTAAGTTCTATCTACGAAACATGTGATGTTAATGTCGCCTCGCTTAATCATGGCGCTCAATTCTAAAATACAAGGAAACACTATAACATCTACAATTCCTAATCGCAAGCGAATCAAAAAACCGTGGATAACGATTGGTCTACTGCGTTGCAAGAAAAACCGCGACAAGTTACACGTAAAGTCAAAGAAAAATCCTAATAACACGGTAATCAAGTTGACGTATACAAGGTACAAGAATTTCTGTAACTCTCTACTAAAAAAACTAAAACGAGAGTACGAAACAAAATCAATAAGTAAGGCGGCTGATGCCAGTAACAAAGCGGTATGAGACTTTATTACACAAATTGCGTGCACAAAAAAAAAAACATACCACAGCCACGGACCTACTATCTCCCACTGACCCACGCATGTCAGTTAACAGCGTAAACACATTCTTTGTGTCCATAGGTAAAAATCTCTCCGATAAAGTTCAGAACACTACCTCCTGTAATTATCTCCCGTGCGTCGATTCTCAACCCTTTTCTTTTGTCTTGGCTCCCACAGATCAGATAGAAGTTCATAACGTTATTATTAATCTGAAGAAAGTCAATACCATAGGCCGCGATGGTATTTCTGGATATTTTTTGAAACGGTATCACCAAATACTAACCCCACCACTTACATACATATTTAATTTGATGTTCAGTAATGGAGTCTTTCCTAAAGAATTTAAACTGGCTGAGGTAATCCCTATCCATAAAAGTGGCGACACGGATTGTGTCAAAAACTATAGACCTATATCAATTCTTACCAGCGAAAAACTCTGAAAAGCTCTTGAACAAGCGTCTCACAAACTACCTAGAGACGAAGCATCTTCTGTCGTGTTCTCAATTTGGGTTTAGGGCTGGTAGGTCACAAACACAAACATAAACGATGCCGTACATGAAATGACTGATCACATTGTTCGCAAACTTGATCAGAAGAAGGAGGTAGTAGCGGTGTTCTAAGACTTGACAAAGGCTTTTGACACGGTCCGTGTCCCATTCCTACTAACCACACTTGATAAAATGGGTATCAGAGGCATCCAACCCAAGTTGTTTAAAAAATACGTAACTGGCAGGCATCAAAGAGTCAGAACCGGTGATATTGTTAGCAATGATCTGCCGGTTGACTGCAGGGTGCCCCAGGGTAGTGTTTTAGTACCTAAGCTCTTTCTCACCTTCATCAATGACCTGTGCAATCTTCCCCTCAGAAACGGGAAGATAGTAACATATGCTGACGACACCGCATTAATTTTTCATGGTTATTCTTGGGATGATGCTTTTATGTCTGCACAGCTAGGCTTTAATAAGCTTACCACATGGCTTAAAGAAAATGGACTCACTCTTAATGTTGGAAAAACAAATTTTATGCCGTTCACCGTATAATTACCATACATGCTCACTCAGTCATCCCTGCTCTTGCACTCATCTTAACGTAGCCTCCAACGTTAAGTAACTGGAAGTGGTTTATACGCATCCCTAAATTTCAATCACCACCTGGACTTACTTTCTTCCAGAACGCAGAAATTTATGTTCATAGTCAAGAACTTGCGACATATAGCGGACGCACAAGTTATTAAAATGGTTTATTTGGCCCTCTGCCAATCAGTTATTACTTACTGTATTACCGTATGGGGCGGACCATGTAAGAGTAGCTTAATAAAATTAGAGAGAGCGCAAAGAGCAGTCCTAAGGGTTAGTTGGTCCTTACCATTTCTATTTCCTGACAGTGAGGCAACTGTTTGTTTTAGGGATCGTTCCGAAGCAGCATGCTATGCTAACTTTTGACCCAACTCTAACAAACATGCGTCGAAAGCATTACATTTGCGATACTCTAAATGTCCGGTGTAACACAGCATTCTCCGCTGTTTCCTAGGAGGTTACTTATATAACAAAGTTAATAAAGAGATAAGTATTTATTCCCTTTCACGCTTCAATTGCAAAAAGGTGGTGACAACATGGCTAAAATCCCTTGGTTACGACGAGACCGAAAATCTTTTTCATATTGTTGACTGAATTGACGTACACACACACACACACACACACAAACACACCCACGCACTCACACTCACACACGCACGCACTTACACTCACACACGCAAACATAAACACTCACTCTCATTTATAAGAGTTATACAAGCGCACTAAGACACTTACCTGACAAGCTGATACTGCACGAGACCAGTGCCTGGAGAGGCTGGTAATCTATCATACAGGTCTCCTCCTAGTACAGATACCAGTCCATAGTGGAAAATTGACGTCTAGAATAAGCTTCTTCTGTGCAATTTAATTTTGTAGCTATGTGAGAGAGAATCAATAAACTATTATTTTTTTTTATGCGATAGCAGGCAAACGAGTAGACGGATCACATGATGGTAAGTGACTACCTCCGCTTGGCTAGGTAGGTTGGTACCTACAGTTGTTTTTCACAGCTTCTAACTCCCCACTATCCACCTTTTGTATTTAATCAAGTCACTGATTGTGATGTTAAAAAGAGTATATTGTCCATCTCTTCTAATGCGGTTGGTAATGACTGTATTAGACGAAAAATGATCCTTCCCATTCTCGACCTAATTCTACTAGTCATATGTGACATCCTAAATATGGAAAGAAGCTCAAATAATACCTCTTCCTAAGAAGCCTAGGCCTTCATCTTTCACCCAATACCGTCCTATTTATATTTTACCGTTTTTGTCAAAAGTTTTAGAACGCATAGTTTATTTTCAACTTAACTTTCTCTCCAAAAACAACCTTTTAAATTCCTTTCAATCTGGTTTCCGACATGGGCATAGCACTGTGACGGCTCTAATCAAGATCACCGATGACATTAGGATGGCCATGGAAAATGGTAATCTGAGCTTACTTACACTTCTGGATTTAGCAATGCTTTCAATACAGTTGATTCCCATATCCTACTTGGTATACTACGCTCGATTAACATATCTCCAACAGTGATTGATTGGTTTCAAGGTTACCTGTCTGGTCGCCGACAACGGATTCGCACTGAAAATTCGGTTTATTCTTGGTGTGATATCTCGGTCGGTGTACCGCAGGGTGGCGTTTTATCTCCTTTACTCTTCGCTATATTTATTAACACAATATCCAAAAGAATAGTTACGATCTTCAAATTTATACTCACGCGCCAATTAATAGAATACACGAAGCCTTTTCTGTTGTAAATTGTGATTTGGAACGTATTTGTGAATGGAGTGTTAACTATGGTCTCCAGGTGAAAACTGCTAAAACTCAGGTCATCATGGTGGGCAGTTCTAGGATGATTTCTCATATCGATTTTACTCAATTGCCTCAAACAATTTTCAATGGTACGCCGCTGTATATTAGTGATAGTGTAAAAAATCTGGGTATATTAATTGATAGAACTTTATCCTGGGGCCCACAACTACAAGAGGTTAGTCGCAAATTGTTTGCCGCAGCTGGGTCCTTACGAAGACTACGGAACTTTCTTCAAATCGCTACAAAGACTTCGCTTGCACAGTCACTCTTACTTCCAATACTAGACTATGCTGATGCCAGTTATCTCGATCTCACTGAGGAGCAACTCAATAAGCTTGAAAGGCTTCAAAACTTTTGCATAAGGTTCATGTTTGGTTTACGCAAATATGATCATATTTCAGAATATCGCAATTCGCTCAAGTGGCTCCCAATTCGCCTTCGGCGCAATACTCACGTCCTGTCTCTACTTTATAATATACTATTCAATCCCCTCACTCCCTTTTACCTCAAAGAACGTTTTAGGTTCCTCTGTGACACACATTCAAGGTTCTTGAGATCATCTGAAAATTTGCAACTGCAAATTCCAGTGCATTCTACAAAGTTCGCCGACAAATCCTTTACTGTTGAAGCTGCGCGACTTTAGAATGCACTACCACTATCTATTAAACAAGCGCGAACTTTAGCATCATTCAAAAAAATGGTAATGCAACATTATCTGTTAGAATAATCCAGCACATCAATCATATATGTATAAATTTTTAATTTATTATAGATATAATTAAGTAATCTATGTAAATGTTTAAGTATGTAGGTATGTATATCTTTGGAAGCGAAAGTCCTTGCGTCGCTATATAACTGGCGCAAGGAAGTGCTGGAGAGAGGGCTGCGACCCATGGCTTGTGAAGTCGATGCACAACGGTCCCAGCTCCACCAGGTCCTTTTGGTCAGTTGGAAAGAACGACTAGAGCGACCGAGTGCAGGGCACGCCACAATTGCGGCGGTAAGGCCCGTCATGGAGGATTGGCTTGAGAAGCGACATGGCAGCCTCTGTTACCGGTTGACACAGATACTCACCGGGCACGGTTGCTTCGGTAAGTATCTGTGTCGTATAGGCAGGGAGCCAACGTCTGCATGCCATCATTGCGGAAGCTGTCGCGAGGACACTGCACTTCACACTTTAGTGGAGTGCACAGCGTGGGCGCACCAGCGCCTCAACCTCCCGGCGGCTATTGGTTTAGGAAGTCTCTCGCTAGAGACCATGGTTCTGTCCATGGTCCAAAGCGAGAGCGAATGGGATTCCGCCGCCTTATTTTGCGAAGAGGTCATGTTGGCTAAAAAGGCGGCGGAAAGGATACGGGAGAGGGCAAGTACTCTCTCATCCCGTAGAACACGCAGCAGACGCCGGAGAGCACAAAACGATCTCCGGCCTCCATGAGCGCTGGCCTGGGGGTAACGGGTAGGGCTGCCCTTACCCCAGCAGAAGCAGGCCTATGACGGTGGTGTGACGTGTTCCACGCTCGCCTCTCTAACTGGTGGTACCTCTTGCAAAAGAGGTGGCCAAGGTCTGCAGGGTTCCTGGAAGAATCCCTCCTATGGTATACCCAGGTCCCTTGCAATAGACCCACTTGTGCCGGAACACCGTGTGGTTTTAGTCGGTTCGAGTCCGACATACCACTTCACCGTCAGCTCCGGTGAGGTGATGACCCGTGGGGGTTTCCACACGAAAAAAAAAAAGTATGTACATCTTGTTTATATTTATATATATATATATGTATGTATGTATGTATGATACACCTAAATATACAAACGTCATTATATTTATGGAATCCATGAAGCTCCACTTTATATTTTTACACCAAAACCCACGTATTTCATCACGTTCCTGTCCATCCTAAGGTTGCCTGGAAGATATCGCTTCTTAGCGATAAGGTCGCCCATTGTGCATTGTACCTATTCCTCAGGAATTGTTCCGGAGGCCTGGAGAGAAGAGAATGTTCAACCCATTCCCAAAAAATCCTCCGATCCAGCCAATTACCGACTTATAGCGGTCACTTCCATACTTTGTAAGGTGCTCGGGCGGATCATCAACACCCAATTAATCCACCACTTAGAGGATCATTCCTTGTTAAATGATCGGCAATATGGTTTTAGGCCGAACCGATCCACGGGTGATCTTCTAGCGTACGTCACACACCTTTGGGGTGAGGCTATGGATAGGCATGGGGAGTCCTTGGCCATCAGCCTCGACATTGACAATGCCTTCGATAGGGTCTGGCACCGCTCGCTTCTAGCCAAACTTCCTGCATTTGGTCTGCCACCCAAACTCTGCAACTGGGTTGCTGCCTTCCTCCATAAGCGCCGCATTAGAGTTCTCTGCGACGGCGCGGCCTCAGACTTTCAGGAGGTAAGCGCTGGTTTACCTCAGGGCTCCGTCCTATCGCCTACGCTGTTCCTTCTGCATATCAATGACATGTTGGCCGACGACAGCACAGTACACGGGCGTTATTTCGGACATCCTACTGCCAAGCTGGCAGATGTTGAGGGAAAACGACAGGAGCTTGTCGCTGAGCTCTACCGGGTCTTGCGTCGCATTTTTCAATGGGATTGTGAGAATCTTGTCGAGTTTAGCGCCAAGAAAACACAGGCGTGCGCATTTTCAAACAAAAAGTCTCTATTCCTTCCCCTTCCTACTCTTCAGAACACTCAAATGCCACTGCAGGATAGGCTTAGTATCCTGGGTATGGACATTTGCCGGGATTTCAATCCGCGCGATTACATCGAGAGCGTCACTAAGGCGGCCTTGCGAAAGCTCGGGGTATTGAACAAGGTGAGACGGTTCTTCTCGCCCGAGCAACTGTGTCTTTTATACAAGACCCAGGTTCGCTCCTGCGTGGAGTACTGCTCTCATCTCTGGGACGGCTATACGCAGTATTTGCTTGACGTTCTCGATCAGTTGCAGCGGCGTGCAGTCCGCATTATCGACTGTCCTAAGGTCACTCAGTCTCTTGAGCCTCTGCAGTTGCGAAGAGATGTCGCCTCTATGGCAGTCCTCTATCTCGCCTACATCATGGGGAGTGTTCTGACGAGCTCTTCCAATTGGTCCCACCTTCTCCCTTCCTCTACAGGACTACACGTGCTGGCCTGAGAAGTCACTGTTTGAGCGTCGAAAATATACGTACCCAAACGAAACGGTTTAGCTCTTCTTTCCTGTGCCGATCGGTGAAAGCCTGGATTTCCCTACCAGCGCACGTGTTTCCTTCCCACTTTGATCCCGGGTCTTTTAAGCGGGGCGTGAAAAAGCATTTCATCAGGCCGCCATAGTGTGGGTCACCATGCTGCATTGACCAGACACGCAATGAGGATGGTGACCACCACTCTTTGACTCCACTTATTGTCTTCCATCAGGCAAAGTGGAGTCACTATGGTAGGCTACTATATAAAAAAATAAAAAAAAATATATATAAATATTACTTTCTCGATATTCTAGGAACTCTATCGGGCGTAAGTGAATTTCAGCGAATTAAGGTTGTATGCACATTGTCCATCCCCGTACAAAGAGGTTGGATGCGGTTGATAGCCTGCCACTGACCTAGTTTAGATAATGTAATTTACCGATTACTCCTTGATGATGCTATTGTTGATTAACTTACTTGTTGAGTTTCTGGTCAGTATTGGTTATCGAGACGCCTTCAGAAAGAAATAGCGTTTTTTTTTTAAAATAGCAATTGTTAATACATACCGTAGGAAAGCCATGCTTAGGCACTAATGGGCCGGCTCGACTGGAATAATACCATACCGGTTGACAAACCGGTTGAGTTGTATTGACTTTTACCTCCTCATAATGAAAAGACACAAAGATTGTTACAATAAACATGTTTAAGCATCGCTTGAAACAAACTTAAGCTATAGATCCGTCCGACTATAGCCATCACCTCCTTGTTCTCCAAGATAATGGAATCCGTTACCAACTTGGACGTAGTGAAGGCCTTTCGATCGGGTCGGGCACAAAGCGCGTCTTGCAAAACTTCCTTTCTATGGGTTTCCCGAGAAACTGTGCAACTGGCTCACCAGTTTTATTACAGCCAGAAGCATCAAGGTCGTTGTTGACGGTACGTCGATATATGCATCGATTGCCCAGATATTTCTGATCGGGTTGACACCTTGGCGTTGCGTAGAGATGTATTTCCATTCTGCATTCTCTATCGCTTGTATCATGGGGGGTGTTTAGAGGAATTGTTCGCACTTATATCGGCCGCAGGTTTCCGCCATTGTCTACGCGACAAAATATCCATCCCCATCACCTGGATGATTGTCACTCCAACACTGTTCGCTTCTCTTTTTGCCTGATATTGTCGGACGGTATTACCTGGACCGATACGACGTCAAACCTTCAAGAAAAGAGCGTACTCCTACCTAAAAGGCTGGTAGCGCATTTGTGACTCTTGAGTTACAGGTGTCCATGGGCGGCAGTAGTACCGGTAATGTGCATACAATATTGATTCGCAGAAATTCGCTTCGGCCCACTAGAGTTCCTAGAATATCGAAAAAGTTATAGATGTTTGCAATTTATACAAAAAATGTTTTAGGTAATGATTTTGACTATAAATTTAGTGTTTAAGTACTTGTTTCCTTTAATAATAATGTATTACGTATAATGGTGGAATTGTCTACTTTACTTTATTTTGAAAATTTACTGTAGCAAAACAACTGTACGTCGGTACCTACAACAAAAATATGAAAAATATTGGAGAAAAACTTCTACCTACCTATTCTTGAAACTTAAGTCTTTAAAAATATATTTTGTAAGCTTGCTTAATAAATTCTCCTTATTAGTACTTATTAATTTGCGTATGACACTCTTCTTCTTTATGTTATATTGTAACCTATTTAGTTTGTAGGTTGCAAAATAAAAGTAAAAATATATATTTTAACAAGAATAGTGGACATACAAGACAGTAGGTGGGTTACTACATTCACAGCCCTAACCGCGCAAGCAGCATATTCAAAACCTTGAATTGATGACAAGCCAGGATAGCTTGTTTTGATTCGAAGGATTCTCCGGAGACGATAACCAGACTCAGCAATATGAAGTGGAGGAGAAGAATTAAATCCCGGAATCGTCACACACCATATATTTTACGACTGATCTGTTTTCTTAGTTTGACTGCCTGTGTTCACTAAGTGATAGGCGCAGCTGTGATTATTTTCAATTAACTAGTGATCAGTGATGAGGCGGTCGGATGAAGCATACATAAAACTAACTTTTTTTTATCGTGTGGAGACCCCCACTGTCATTACCTCACTGGAGCTAACAGTGAAGTGGTATGTCGGACTCGAACCGACTACCGAAAACCACACGCTGTTCCGTCACGAGTGGTCTATTACAGAGGACTCAGGTATGTCCTAATTAGGAAGCTTTCGAGAACCCATACATAAAACAACCAATTAAGTTAGGTAGGTAGTTAATGTACAAAGATGATTAATTATCTTTTTTATTTTGCTAATAATGATTTATAGTAATTAAAAACTACAAATGTAAGTGGGATCAACTCTATCAACTACAAAATTAAAATATTATTTCAAGAGCTAAAAATTAAATGAGGTTTCCAGAGGCCCAACTCTCCCTCTTCTCTTTAATTTCCCCTCATTCCCATCTCTTTATCCCCGTCTCTTCTTTTCCACTCTGCATCCCCCCATCCCTTATCATCAGTTATCACTTACCATCTGGTGATCCGTCTGTCCGTCTTTATCGAAAAATATGTACAGTTTATATATTTATCTGTATAGATACCAGTTCTAAATATTGCATGAGCATGGCCCACGTAACTAAGGCTACAAATACTAGAATACTAGAGTTATCCTAAATACCTTTTACCACAAACCAAACCAAACTGGACCCACTGGCAAAGTGCGCGAGCTGCGAGAGCTGTCTGTTCTTCACTCAAGAAGCTTTCAGCATTAATTTTTTAGATTAAATACACGCGTACAAACTTTGTTCGTATGTACTTGTAGTTGTACTAATCTCTGAAGCGAATTACGATTAATTGTTCTTAATTTTTGGTGTGTTCAATTGTTATATCATGTTTTTTTTTTAATTTTAGTCAGTTATGACTTGACCGAAGCATTTAACGTAAACATTTTACGTTTTATCTTGCATTTATCGTTATTTTTATACTAACCACGGATTTTAATGTTGATTTTAATTAGAAATAGTAAAACAGATACGCCAAAGAAAAAGGCAGAGGCGTATGAAACACTCACATTTTGTTGACTATAATTGTGGTAAGTGGAACTGCTATTCGTGTAGTGGGCAAGTCTATTGCAGTCAAAGCGCACCTTGGTTATTAAATTGAAATTCATTATATATCTTGAGAGGGTGATTGTGGATAAAAGGTCATTAATTTTGTCTATAAATACTCTATCCAATATGCTTTGTGTAGTTATAATCCTGAGCTAAGAATTATTCGTTTACCGATGGAGAACTAACAAACAAGTAAACAGCATACATAACCCGCAGGGTACCACAAAAAATCACAAAAATTTTGGTTCCTTATGGACCTGAACCACGACCTTCAGCTCAGCAGGGGTTACTAACCACTAGACCAGGCTAGTAAATTGGGGGTGCGGGCTAGAAAACCTCCGCGTGGTGCACCCTGGGCAACGCTGGCGATGACGCAGCCTTCTCCTCTTCTGCTTTTGAGGAGGGCGTTATCGCAGACGGCTAATCTTCTGGCGAGAAGAGGTGGCCATCTTTCTTCGGCCATCCGGTCGAGGCTTGGCACAACAGAGCGGGCCTGAAGGCCGATTCCTCTGTTGGCTCTTCGCTCCTCGGAGCTGTGAGGAAGGAAACCTCAATAAAAAATCACCAAGTGGGACCCTTTCACGGGTAGGAGTTTCTCCGCTGTCCACAGTGGAGAAAGAGGCACTGACACTGAGTAGGTATCGGAAGATTCTTCTCGATGCCACCGTCGGTATATCGTAATCCCGAAAGGAGTGTCGTGGTTAAGTCTCGCGGCTCTGATCGGGGGCGAGGGTCTTGGCTTAACCGCCCGGACTGCGAGGAAGGCCCGGGGTAGTTGACACTCTCATCGGAGACGTGGCGCGCCTCCAGGCGGCAAATGACCACCTGACCAAGCAAGTAGCCGAGCTCAGTGCCCAGTTTGCGCAATTCAGGACACAAGCAGGCCGTCCTAGGGATCAAGGCCCGATTACGCAGCAACTTGCTCCCCCTCCGTCTGCCCCCGAAATTGACGAGATGACGGATTCCCACCTGCGTCGTGTCATTGACGCAGTGTGGAGAATGATGGACGGACGCCTCTCGGGCCTTGAGGCAAGCCATCGTCCGGCCACCACTCGCCTCGGACAAGCAAAGGGCCTCATCAGCCCTCACAGCGCTCCCCGTTTCAGGTGGTCGTGTTACGGTCTCTTATGCAGCAGCAGCGTCGGCGACAGCGCCTGCGCCCGCGCATAGGACCGGGCGACTGGCTAAGAGAACAACGGGTTCAATGACGGAGTTCCCTCCACTTCCCTCTCCAGCACCGAAAGGTACGAGAGTATCTCACACTCTCAATCGTGCTGTTCCCACCGCATCAGCGTCAACCACGGCTGCCCCTTCCAACGATGGGTGGCAGAAAGCGGAGGGAGGCAAAAAGAGGTCAAGGAAGCGGAACAAGAAGGCTGTCAAGAGTGCAGATTCTTCACCACAGGCACCGTCGATGGCAGCAACGGCCCCTAAAACAGCACGGAAACTGCACGCGCCTAAAACAGCGGCAGTAGTGGTCACCGTGTCACCGGAGGCTGCGAGCAGTGGGCTATCTTACGCTGCCGTTTTTAAGAAGGCCCGGGATAGCCTAGGCACCGAATTTGGGGCCTCCGGTGTGAGGTTGCGCCTAGCCCAGACGGGGGCTCGAGTTCTCAAGTTCCCCGGGGCTGAAGGTGCCAAGATGGCGGACGTCGTTGCACAGAAGTTGCGGGGAATATTTGTAGCATCGGATGGTCTCAAGGTCGCCAGGCCCACCAAGTGCGCTGAGTTGCGTATTTCGGGCTTGGACAATTCTGCGACAGAGGAGGATGTCCGTGTTGCCATCCGTGAAAAGACAGGATGCCACATGGACACCATTAGGGTTGAAACCATCGGTCCCAGTAAAGGTGGACTTGGCGCGGTGTGGGCCAGTTGTCCCGTAGAGTCAGCCAAAATTTTAGGGGATGCCGGTAAGGTTCTCATCGGTTTCGTAAACGCCAGAGTCACAGTCCTGGCGGCGAGACCGATGAGGTGTTTCAAATGCCTAGGATCGGGACACACCCGCGTCAAGTGTGATAGTTGCTTTGACTGCAGCGGACTTTGCTTCCGCTGTGGTCGACCCGGGGCACAAAGCGGCGGAATGTTCTGCCGCCCCTCACTGTCCAGCGTGTGCGGCGGGTAATCTGCCCGCAAATCACCAGATGGGACAGGGGGGCAGCAGGCCTCCCCGCACTTCTCCGCAAACATCGGAGGCTAGCCATTCGGCCCTAGCTGCCTCCGATGCCAAACGAGCGTCATCGCCGTCGCACATGGAGGAGGCTGTAGAGACGATCCAATAATGGACCACGTCTCCAGCCTCCTTGTCCAGACGAACCTGAACCACTGTGCGCGCAGGATATCTTCCTGCAAACCATGGCAGAGTGGTCAATTGGTGTGGCCGTAGCCGCGGAGCCCTATTATGTTCCTCCCCGTCCAAACTGGCTGGGTGACCGGGACGGCTCCGTGGTAGTCGTCTGCTCCACGGCAGCTCATTCCCTGCCTTTGTCGCTAAGAGACAAGGGTACTGGATATGTTGCCGCTGAGTGGGGGGATTACCATTTATGGTGTCTACTTCTCCCCCAACCGGAGTCTGAGTGATTTCGAGGTTTTCCTTAATAACCTGGAGACCTCGATACGGCGACTAGCGTCTGGACACGTTCTAGTGCTGGGGGACTTTAATGCCAGGTCCGTTGCGTGGGGTTCCCTCAGGGTTGCATCTGTCTCCTAAACAGAGGATCCACCAACACGTGTGTGCGGCAGCAGGGGGGGTCGATAGTGGACCTTTCGTTCGCTACCCCTGCTCTTGCTACACGAGTAAGGTACTGGCGTATCCTGGAAGAGGTTGAGACGCTCTCGGATCATCTCTACATCCGATTTGAGCTCTCCCGGACCCAGGACCGCAGAAGGGGTCACACGGCGCGGCTTTCATCCCGCTTTCCGCGGTAGGCTGTTTCGAAATTAGATAGGGATCTACTAGAGCCCCCCCCTTACTGAGACTCTCCAGGCCAGCTTCCTGCAGGAAGTGGTTGAGGGCCTTTTCCCGCAACGGGTGGAGTACTCACCCCCGTCGATGGCCGCCTTGGCCGGAGACGACGGGGAGTTCGAGGAGGAGAATGTTCCACCCGTCACGGAGGCAGAGATAGGGGCGGCTGTTCTACGGATCCGCTCTAAAACCACCGCCCCTGGGCCAGACGGGATCCCAGCCCGAGTCTTGGCCCTGGCCCTTGACCATATGGTAGACCGCCTCAGGGAGGTGTTCGACGCTAGCTTGGTGTCCGAATGCTTTCCTGATTGCTGGAAAAGCGGGAAGCTGGTGCTTTTAAGGAAGCCGGGACGGCCTGCCGATTCGGTCGCGGCCTACAGACCCCTTGTGCTGCTGGACGAGGCGGGTAAACTGTTTGAGAGGGTACTCTCTGCCCGTATCGTCCGGCATCTGGACGAGGTCGGCCCCAAATTGTCGGACGCCCAATTCGGTTTCCGAGCGGGTTGTTCGGCGATCGGGGCTGTATTGCGTCTGCGAGCCGTGACTGAAGAGGCTGTGAGCTGTGGCGGTGTTTTGTTGGCGGTGTCGTTGGACATCGCCAACGCATTCAATAGCCTGCCATTCAGCTGCATCAGGGAAGCGCTCCGCTATCACGGGGTGCCCCAGTACCTGAGGCGGCTAGTGGCAGACTATTTAGAGGAGCGTACCGTCATGTACGAGGACCGAGAGGTAAATCTGAGATGTCGGCCCATGTCGTGCGGTGTTCCGCAGGGGTCTGTCCTTGGACCACTCCTGTGGAACATGGGATATGACTGGGCCCTTCGAGGTGACTTCCCTCCCGGGCTGGGCGTAATTTGTTACGCTGATGACACTTTGGTCACGGCCCGTGGGGTGAACTTTCAAGAGGCGTTGCGCTTGGCCACCAGAGGACCCTCACTGGTGGTAAGGCGCATCGAGGCGCTGGGCTTACGGGTGGCCCTGGACAAGACGGAGCCTCTTTTATTTCATGGGCCCCGTCGTGGTCCGCCCCCTGGCGCCTTCATTATGGTCAACTCGGTCCTTGTACCGATTCGGGCCCACATTAAATATCTGGGCCTGATCCTTGACGGGAGGTGGCTCTTCGACGAGCACTTTCGGCAGCTTGCTCCTAAGCTGGTCGGCGCTGCGTCCGCTCTTGGGCGCCTTTTACCCAACTTGGGTGGACCCAGCGTCGCTACAAGACGGCTGTACACGGGGGTTATCCGGTCAATTACACTATACGGTGCACCGGTGTGGGCGGAGGCTCTGACCGCCCAGAATAGGGCACGCCTTTGGCGCCCTTGAGGGTTATGGCGGTTAGAGCCATACGTGGTTACCACCGCACCGTGTCGACGGAGGCGGCGTACGCGTTGGCCGGAACTCCCCCGTGGGATTTGGAGGCGGAAGTGCTCGCCGAAGTTTATCGGCGGTCGGCTGAGTTCGGGGCGGGTAGCGGCAGACGGCCCCCGCCCGAAGAGGTACGCGAGTGGCGTGAAGCCGCTCGTCGAGCCACGATGGCTCATTGGTCGTCCAGGCTGGGGGCTCCACGTGCTGGCTTTGCCGCCGTGGAGGCGCTCCAGCCGGTCATCGTCGAATGGGCAGAGTGGCAGCACGGGACTCTTTCTTTCCGACTGACGCAGTTTCTTTCCGGGCACGGCTGCTTCGGAAGGTACCTGCACTCGGTCGCTAGGAGAGAATTGAGTCCCGCCTGCCACCACTGCGACTGCAGTGAGGACTTGGCTCAACATACGCTCGCAGACTGCCCCGCTTGGGCGGCGCAGCGTCGGCTCCTCACTGCAGTCATCGGAGAGGATCTCTCGCTACCGGCCGTCATACGCTCCATGGCCGGTAGCGACAGGAATTTCACCGCGGTCGCAACCTTCTGTGAGGAGGTTATCTCGCAGAAGGAGGCGGCAGAGCGGGCCCGGGAGGACGATCTCCACTCGGACCCAACTCGCCGCCGGAACCCGAACCGGGCGGCGTAGGCGCGCTTACCAGCACCTCCGGCCTGAGTGTGGCCGCGGGTGGTCGGGACGGGTTTTCCCCTCCATCCGCCATATGGCCAGCCGCGAGGAGGTGACGTCCTGGTGTGCCTTGACGTTGCCTAACTGAGAGTTACCCGAAGGTGGTGCCCGCACTGTTGCGGGCAACAGGCGCTAGGAGGGGTCCGGATGTCTTAACAAAGCTGTTCCCGGATTCCTCCTATTTTAGGCGCAGGATAGCACACCGTGTGGTTTTAGTCGGTCCGATTCCGACACACACACCGTTCCACCGAAAACCCCGGTGGGATGACGGCCCGAGGTGGTTTCCACACGTTAAAAAAAAAAAAGTCTAGTAAATTGTAGTTGACTAGGCTATCTATTTACAATAATGTATAATAAAAATTTAAAATCAATAACAATATATCAAGTTTCAGAAATGTGATTCTAAGAGGAGTAAAATAGGTCCACCGCACCGTTTGAGACATCTCTACCCACCTCTACGGGGATATAGGCCTAAGTAAGTTTATATGTAAGTTTCATTCATTTCATTCAAGCATTCTGAATTAAAATAATGCACAACCACTATCCAAACTTTATACCTGGGAGAGCCATGCTTAGGCACGTATGGGCCTTCTCGACCGGAGTAATACCACTGCCATACAGAAAGCTGGATATAAAGCAATGCTTCTGTTGTTTCGGCCTGACGTTACCACGTTCCATCCCTCTTCTTTCCTTCCCCCTGCTCTCCGGGGATACTCTTTACTTAAACTCATAGGCTGGCAGAGAACTTGCACACTGAAGTTGCAGATGACAACCGCTATCCATGGACGTACATCCCCGCGTTTGAGGATGATGAGGGATCATCAGAAGAAAGGGAGGATGAGGTTGTCTGTGAGGCCGTAGTATCACGCCGATCAAGCCAGCCGATTGGTGCCTAAGCATGGCTCTACCACTGTTAGAGAAATGCTTAGGCTCCATGGCCGGCGGTTGTCACTTACCATCAGATTACCTAATGATATACCATAAAAATTGTAATATATCGAGTACACTCTGTGACTTTAAAAATTATTAGGATTTATTTTTGCGTTTATTTCTGACTTCCATTGCCACTAACTCATTTATTTAAATCATATTCCGATTGCAGCAGAGTTCCCTGCAATCAAGTGCTCTATTGTGTAGGAATAAAAACAACGTGTGAGCGCCAGGCAGTAACTCACAATTCAGTTTACAGTTTATAAATACACACATACCCATAAACAAAATGTTTACATACATTTTTAAATGTTGAGGTTTCTGTTTTATTTACGGAATAAAATTTATCTAACTATAAAGTTTCTTTTTAGAAGCTTTCATTTAGTTTCACCTGTCCTGTGGTCTGTATGTCTGTAATCAAATCTTGCAAGCTACATTAGACCCACGTCCTATTATTCAATTGAACTTAAACTTTACATAGTTGGGTGACAATGAATGCAATATCATGTTAACAATGACCTGGTCTCATTATGTAGCCGGAAGATAGTAATGGCACCTCTGTTACAAAACGATATAACTCCTACGAGTTTGGGCTTGATTGAATCGTCCCAAGGAGCACTACACTCCTAGATGAAGTCTAGGGCCTGATGATGAAATCGGAAGGTGGCCACGGCATCTGTGTGATAAAACAAGCTAAGCCCAACGAGCTTGAACTCGATTGATTCTTCTTGAGGATCACTTTACTCCTTAATAATATCTAGGGTCTGATGATGAAGCTCAGTGGTGACCACGGCATCTCTGTTATAAAACCATGTAACCCCAACGAGTTTAGGCTTGATTGATTCGTCTTGATGAGCATTTTACTCCTTGATGATTTCCAGGGTCTGATGATGAAGCAGAAATCTCACCGCTAAAAGTTTGTAAATAAAATGAATGTAAATATTGGAAATTGGAATATTTTGAACATCACACCTACACTAAAAGTATAAAAAAAATTGAAGTAAAAAATATTTAAAAAACAAACTTATCTAAAAAAGAAAATAACTTAAAGTTAAAAATAAATTCTAGTATTTGACCTATAGGGCAAATATTATTATTATTATTATAATATTGTCTTACCTTTATACTTAGAAGGTATGTATATTCTACGATCAGCATCTTTTGATAATTTACTGTTAGATACGTAAATACATAAGTTCTAAAGTCATAAGTATATAAAAATATAATTTGGCAAAGAAGTATAGTAAGTACACCTGTAACGAGTAGTGCCACAAGCTCTTTAAAAATATATGCTTTTATTTCTATATTTTCCGAGATTAGATTTAGATTACCTAAACATTATAGCAGGTGTATAGTTAAACTTTGGGAGTTTAAATTTCACCGATTTCATTATTATTATTATTATTTTTTAACTGAAATCCTTGGAATTGTTATAAATGTGGTATATAATAGTTTCATTCATGGCAGTTTTATCTTTCAATTTTAAGTGATGTAATTCAATTGTCAGTTTCAAAATATAACTTTTATTTGAAATCCTGTATAAGATTATACAGTCACTAGGTACTGAAATGCTAAAAAGATAGCTTCATTACGATATTAAAAATATTATATACGATATAAAAAAATATTAAAATTATATAGTTTTCTAATATCAAATATCATTATGAGTCATACATGTGATACATATTTAATATCCATGAAACATAAAATTATTTAATGCTGTAAGGTTGGAGTCGGAACTTAAACACTGTCGCAACATGCGACCATTTTTTTTTTAAAGTGTGGAAACCCTCTCAGGCCGTCATCCCACCGGGGTTTTCGGTGGAACGCTGTATTGGGATTGGACCGACTAAAACCATACTGCACTTAAAATAGGAGGAATCCAGGAACAGCTTTAGTAAGACATCCGAACCCTCCTAGCGCCAGTTGCCCGCAAAAGCGCAGGGACCACCTTTGGATAACTCTCAATTAGGCAACGTCGAGGCTCACCAGGACGTCACCCCCTCGCGGTTGGCCAATAAAGATCGCAACATGCGACCATTGGCCAACCGTTTAGTACCATTTACCATACTATTTAGAGTTGTCTTACAAGAATTTAAGAATGAAAAAAGAATATATGGTGTGTGCTTTGTGTTCATGTAATTATTTTTAATAATTTATTGAGGGTAATGAATGATCTATTCTTATTAGTATTATATATTCTTATTAATATTAGTATCTAGTATAATTCAAACGCATTTGCATTTATACACTACACGCTAGAAAGTAGTGTCTCTTTCCCGGGGGAGGGAAGTTTCCACATACCAAATTTAACCAAAAGTGGTGCAGCTGTTTAGTCATGAAAATGTAACAGATACATACATAGATGGTGTAACTTTCGCTTTTACAATATTAAGTATAGATTTAGCCGTCTGGTTATCGGTTGAGTAGAATGGGGCAATACCGTTTCTCCCCATGGGTGTCATAAATGGATGAGACTTGCCAGTCAGACAGTATGTAATAATATATACAGGTCTCGGTTGAAGGCAAATAAGAATTACACGCTATTACGTAAACCAGACTGGCAAGATGGTGGCCGCTTGAAACGCTTCTTCCTGCGCCTTCCTGGCGTGAGTATATATATGATTGTATTTTTTATGGCATAACACGTTATATCTAAATATTTGTAAGAGGATTATTTGCGTAAGAACTAGTTAGGTATTAGGATACAGGAACCCACGGCCGAAATAGAGGTTGAGCTATGAATTCATTTGAGTTACTTGATTGTTGTAATAATAACCATTATATTAATAAAACATTATTAAGGATTACGAAGGCACTGGTGAATTTTTACAATGCTTTACTTATAATTTTCTGTAGTTCTATTTTTTTTTATAAAGAGACATCTCCCGCACCAGGATTTATTCCTGTGTCACGGGGGACTTTACAAACATTCAAACAACGGGCACAAAGAACACCCAGACTCAGAACAACAATTTGAAGATGTGTTGTCTCGTGTGGGGATCGTACCCACAACACTCGGCGCGGCAGCGTATTGACGAGGTGACTAGTTAAACCGCTAAACAATCCGTGCAGTCATTTATTCAGGGATCGAAAATAAAAAATAAATATAATACTACACTATCTCGTAATAATTTCCTTACTAAACCGCTCAGAAAATCGTTTGTTACTACTAAAACTAAAATGTTGATATTTAATATAAAAACATACAACAAAACATTGAATTGACGGGAAGTTTACATAGTCTTCGTTTTGTGATAAGTCTGAAATTTTATAATGTAATACATTCTACTGCAGTTAAAAACATTAAAAATCATAAAATAAAAGCTGTTTTGTTTGCTGTAGCGATAAAAGCGGCAGTGCAAACCAAGCTGCAGAAATAAATTAAAAGCTTGTTAAGAGCTGACGGTTTTAAAGCACATGAACAATTATGTAATGGGTATTAAGGTTTTTCCTTTATAAAAGTGAAAAAGTGTGATCTCTTAAAACACTTTATTAGTATAATATGAATCGTTAGGAACAGTCTTTGAAGGGAAGCTGGTGCTTTTGGCGAAACCAGGATGGCCTGCTGATTCAGTCGCGGCCTACATACCGATGTGTTGGCTCCTTGTCCAGGGCGTGTAAATTGTTTGAGAGAGAACTCTCTGCTGCACATGATCACGGTAGGGCCCGATTTGTCGAGCGTCCAATTTGGATTCCGGGCAGGATGCTAGACGTTCGACGCTGTGTTGAGCCTGAGGGCTATGACCAAAAAGGCGGTGAGCAATGGGGAAGTGCTGTTGGCGGTATCTCCATACATTGCCAACGCATTTGGTAAGCTGCCATTGAGCTGCATCAGAGAAGCCCTCTACTACCATGGGGTGCAACAAAACCTGATGCTCCTGGTGGCAGACTACTTAGAGGAGCATACCGTCACATACGGGGACCAAAAAAGAAATTTAAGACATCGGCTGAAGTCGTGCAGTGTCCTACAGGTTTCTTGGACCATTCCTGTGGAACATGGGTTACTAGTGAGCTCTTCGTAGTTAGAGCCATACGTGGCATGTCACGTCAACGGAGGCGGTGTTCGCATTGGTTAGTTTTCGCCCGTTGGATATGGAGGCAGAAGTGCTCACCGAAGTTTATCGTCGGAGTATGAGTTTCGAGCAGGCAGCGGCAGTAAGCCACCACTCTAAGACGCAAGTGGCATGAAGCCGCCCGCCGAGTCACGATGGCTCGTTGGTCGTCTCGGCTAGAGGCTCCACGTGCTGGCTTTGCCGTCGTGGAGGCACTCCAGTCGGTCATCATCGAGTGGGTAGGGCCGCAGCATGGGACCTTTTCCTTCCGACTGACGCAGGTGCTCTCACTTTAGGTTGCACTCGGTTGCCAGGAGGGCCTACAAAGCACACGCTTGCAGTTTTTCCTGATTGGGTATCATCGTCAGACCCTTACTACAGTCATCGGAGAGGATATGTCGATGCCGGCCGTTATATGCTCCATGGCTGGCAGTGGCAGATGTTTTACCGCAAACGCATTCTTTTACAAATATGTCATCTCACAGAAGGAGCCGCTGGAAAACTCAAACAAAAAAACTAAATATACACATCATACCCTTTCATTTGATACCCCACTTAGGTATATTTGAAAACATTCGATTGTTCCCTCTTTCAACATATAAAATCATTAAAGATCGATCAGCCGTTTGGCTACGGCGCTATATGCAGACACTCCAACAAACAATCATAGAGTTATAAATAAAAACAGTAATAAACATTTTACAAGATAGATAGATAGGTAAATTTGTCATTGTTGTTACACAAAAAACATATAATTAAGTATATTCTTTAATATTTGGCCTTATAACATCATCTTATTGAGATCTACTGGACTAAAGTAATAGTTACTGAATTGTCCTAATCCTAAAACCTAAAGGAGTAAAAGGCTCAAAGTTTACTTTGTAACGTGAATAACATGAAGCATACATAATGTGTGTAAAATTGTATTCGACCAAAACTATAGAACTAATATTTTTTCACATTACCTACAACGTATTATTTATGAATGTGGTGGGTATTTTTGTGTTAACTTGTGTATTTTTAGTTTTAATTTGTGCAAACTGTCAAATAGTTTAGATTTTCAAGATTAATAATTGTAAAGTTCTCTCATATCCGAACTGAATTAATTATAAAAGGCGTGAAATTTATTATAAAAGGCAGAAATAAATAAATACCTTACTGATATTTATCTCGGAATTTTGAATTTATTTTTTTATGATTAGAGAGCCAACCTCCTAAATGATACTCAGATTTACACACACAATATTAGTTACGTTACATGATGCACGTTCAATCACAACTTGATTTCTTCCTGCGCGTCGAATATTATCTCGTGTATCTCTGCTATAAGCTCGACGATTTCTCATTACCACAAAAGACGTTTCAGCCAGCAGCCTCTCTTTGCTCTTTTGTTTGAGAAATACAATGTCGGGCCATACTCCGCTGTTCTCGTGCGATTTCTCGATCTTGTTTAGTGTATTGATTCGCAAACTTTCGAAGCCTAACGGCTACGGCTAGGCATAAGCCTACGGCTTTGTTAAGAAAGATTACATCTTCTAGGCCTATGCGTTCTTAATAATAATACTCCCAAAATAGGATTTATTAATAACACACTCGTAAAACAAACAAATCAACCATATACTTTGTCAAACCTAATTACATAGGACATACAACAAAAATATATGACGAATTGTCAATTGCCGAAGACATCGGAGTTGCAAACCTAATTTATTTAGCCTTATCTGCAATTCGGGGCGGAATTAAATCCATCAAATAAGAGATCATTAGAATCAGCCTAAATGGACTGACTTTATTGATAGATTTTATTTCATGATTTGATAAATGGTGTTAATAACTCAACTTTGTTTTACGTATATACAGATTTAGTTCTTCGTAAAAAGTGATAGTTCGACATGCCTCTGCCTACCCCTTCGGGGATATAGGTCTTGATGTACTGATTTTAACTTGAATTGTTTCCTCTCTGTTTATATTATGTTGTGGACTAAGCGGATACGGTATAATTCCAGATCTCTTAATTTAAGCTTTTCCATTTGAGAGCCTTTAACTTACAGAGTAAAGTTATAGCAAGAAATAAACTTATGTAGAGAAATAATTTCAGTTTTCTACATTATTTTAGAAAGCGAGGACAATGAAACGAAATACACCCATTGTACGGTATAATAGAGACAAAGAATAATATTTGATGGAAAAGTTTTCAGTTTTTGGAGTTTAGCTTCTCAGTCTGTTCTGTGTTCAATATTAGTTTAAAAGTTTTCAAGTTTTCCTTCATAGTAAAAATAGTAACTTCGCATTGCTCAGCATATTAACTCCGCTACCAAAAATCGATACCACGACGACCTCTTCAAACTAAAACAACGAACGATATCGGTTTGAATCAAAAGGGCATTGTCCTCTTGTATATTTAGGCTGAAGATTATAGCGCGTTGAATCTGTATAATCTTCAGCCTCGACTAGAAACATTTACTAGACTTTTATCAGTTTTCCTAATGTCAAATCATTTATTTTTAGTGTTTTGTAGCTTTAATTTCTTTAAAAATTTGAAACTACAAAATAATCTATACAAATAAATAAAATTGGAGTGTCTATTTGTAATATTAAAATAACCGCTTTTTACTAAGTGCATATGGACGTATACACGGTACATATACCAAAACGATTTTTTTTTTAATTTTTTTCTGTCTGTCTGTCTGTTTGTTCGGACGGGACGGGACTTTCACTGGCAGATAGTTGATGTAACAAGGAGTAACTTAGGCTACTTTTATCTTTGAAAAAAAAAATAGGACCTCACAAAAAAAAAAAAAAAAAAAAAAATAACCAACCAATTAAAACCAAATTGAAATCTGTGATCTGAACAATAACTTTTTTGTTATATACCACGCGGACGAAGTCGCGGGCAACAGCTAGTAATAACTAAATATTTTTTGTCTTTTTGACCACTTACCACTTAATTTCATGTAGAGTTTTAAAAAGTAAATTTAGGAAAATAAAAATCATGTTCTTGGTCAGATTTACTCTGAACCTATCAAACGTTTGATGACAGTAGAGGATATCGTAAGGTCTATAAGGATGGATATTTTAATAGATTTGTCATTCTCTCCTACCTATAAATATTAATTACCTACCTCAATTAAATACAACTTTACAGTATATTGCTTACTGTAAAGCTATCTGAGCTAGTAATACCTTCAAGAGACGTGAAATTGTTCGTTTATCTATTTAGGTTTACTAATTTAGAACACTCACATATTTATGACTTCATACAAAACGCCTTAGAAGTGTCCTTATTCTTTTCCTGCTTAAAAAGATATCCATATTGAATGGTCTCAGTATGAGTTATTGTTTGTTTCTGGGTTAAACTTATTTATAAAATGTATGTGTTTAGAAATATAAAATAGGTTTAACAGGAGCCCGGTTACCATAATATATATAAGCTTTGATTAGATCGGGATTTAAAATTTCTCCAATGATATATCTAAATATGTATATATTTTGTCTTCCGGTTAGTTTTAAGGGAACGTGTCAAGTAGCTGTCGCGACACGTCGGTACAAGTTACTTAGATATTTGATGCAGCTTGTTTTAGCTTGCATTTTAATTATTCGAAGTAACTCACTAACAGTAAACGCGAAGTATGGAACGATAAATATCACTTTCATCATAAATGATGAAAATCGAAAAAGTATAGTTGTAAACTACTATACTTTTTCGATTAAAAAAAAAAAAAAACAGTAGCAGAAGCTCACAGACTTATTGTAGATACGTATCATGAAATTGCACCATCTGTTAGAACATATAAATACTGGTTTTGACTATTTTAAAAGTGGTAATTTTGATTTACAGGATAAAGAACGTTGTGGAAAACCAAAAAAGTTTGAAGACGGTGAATTGCAGACGTTATTGGACGAAAACCCTGCCCGCACACTACAAGAGTTGGCTGAAGAATTAAATGTAGGTAAATCAACAATTTCTGTTTGTTTACACGCAATGGGTAAAATTCAAACACAAGGAAAATAGATTCCACATGTTTTATCAGAATTAGCGGTGCAAAATCGAAATCAAAATCCAAGACTTATGAAATCATGGGTAGTCATAATCCTGGTCAACCGTCCACTTCGACTCCGAAGCGTAACATTCACGTAAATAAGGTATTGTTATGCATTTGGTGGGATATGAAAGTGTTATTTATTATGAATTGTTAAAACCAAATGAAACTATAACAGCTGAGCGTTATCAATATCAATTAATCGAATTGAGTCATGCATTGAACCAAAAACGTCCAAGAATTGCACATCGAAAACAAAAGGTCATTTTACTGCATTACAATGCTCGCCCACACATCGCAAAAGCTGTAAGAGATACATTTTCAGATCCTTAGTGGGAAATGTTACCGCATCCCGCATATTCCAGATTATGCTCCCTCTGATTACAACCTATATCGATCTATGCAACATAGCCTTGCAGATCAGCACTTTAAATCTTACGAATGAATCGTTGAATAGATCGCTTCAAAAGATGATCAGTTTTTTTTTTATGATGGAATCCATTTGATTCCCGAAAAAATGAAAAAAGGTTGTAGCTAGTAATGGAGCAAATTTTAATTAAAATATAAATTATCTTTTTTATAATACAAAAGTATTTCATTTTTAATAAATGACTCTAAACTAATCGGAAGACCTAATATATATGTTGCATAAAAAAAGGTATACTATAATTAAAAAAAAGCTAATAAAACAAATTTTAAATACTTCATTCACGTGGGAAATGTATTCAGTTAGCAATAAGAACTTAATACCCTTTATCCCAAGTACCGTTGTTACACAACATAATTACATCGATTCACTTTCGATTTATTTCACAAACATTCCACCTTCGCACAACTTTGTTAATGAATGTGGAACAAGAAATTGTTTCAACTTACATTTATGCATACGCTGAGGCCTGTATCCCCTAAGGGGTAAGCAGAGCTGTATTAAACACAAACATTTTACCAAAATAAATAATATATCATTAATTAAAAATAGTTTCAATTTCAACTATATATTTCTAAAGTATAATATTGTTTGTTGTATTATATATAATAAAGTTTATGTAAAAATTTAAAACGGGAATTGCATTTTTAATATAATTTTTTAGTGTTTAAATCTTAGTTTTTTTATTGAATGTGTGAAGATATAGATTTTAGGTATAACAATTTTTTGTTTTGCTGCTATTCAATCCGCCATTGATAAAAACGTTAAATTATTTTTGAATGAGTTTTTTCTGTTTTGTTATCCTTTTAAAAAGTAGTGTTATCATCTCCTCGACATATTATACCATCTGTACTAACAAAAAAATATTTTTTTGAAAATAACAACATATAAAAACAATGTACGCTAACGCATATGTATATAAAAAAATAATATCATAATTTGTATGGCTATCGCCTTGATCGAGCATTCTCATACAAAGTCTAGACATATTCGTAAATATTTATAAAGCTTCTACCCTTGACTTTAAGGTTAAGGTTAATGACAGACGAGGAAGAATTCTATTGGGAATTAATTAAGGAAAGTATATTATTTTTATGAAATGTAGAACTTCTTATTATTGGGAAATGTGATGAACAATGTATCGTAGGTGGATTTAACTAGAACGTGAACTAAGAAACTAGAACAGCTATTTAACGAGTAGATGGAATACATAACTTTCACATGTTTTGTAAACAAGAGTTGAGCAACAAGTTTTCATTTGTTAGCATCCTTGGTTGACATTATGACTTATTTCTTATCAGTTCTATAATGAAAGTAGAGTAGTAAGACGTCAGTCAATTATTCGTCTATTTTAAGTTTATTAGTCCTGAAGGTCTGGACATGCCATGTTTAAATTATTTTTGGTATTCACTAAATAAAAGTAAAAATTTGAACATGAATTATTAAAGGAATATACTTAATTTGAGTTGAGTGTTGTGTCATATATTAATTAAAAATCAATATTATAAAACATATATATATCTAACTCCTCTTATTGTCAAATAGATGTTTTCCATTTTATGTGTGATGGTGAAGGCAATGAATAACAAGGTTTGGGTAATGAGGATACTGCTGCAAATAAGTAGGCCCAATATAACACGCCTGGCGGTTGTTTAACCGCATGTTGAGGGTAAATACTTCAAATTAATGATCGTAACGTTGGCAGCCAGTGAGGGTAATATCAGTTCAAGTATTTTGTGTCATATACTTAATCATTCTCTTTCTTGTAGTATATGCCCTAAGTCTTGGAAAGAAGTCCAGATCATCCCTTTGACAGAGTTGCAGTAGGGGCAACCTAATAACGTTGATTATCAGCAAATCTTCGAATACTACTTAAATTTAAAAAGTTCATTCATAAGTCGTTTGAATCATTTATTTAGATTTAGTATGTATAACAATTGCACTGCTTAAAATTTATATTTTTCACTGAAATAATTACTGCACAACAGCTTAATACACGGATCACTTATACTTTCAAAGTTTACCATGGGTTTATAAGATCGGTAAATGCAGCAGTTACAAAAATATATAAATTAAATATAATAAAAATAAACTAGGAAACCAAATAAGTAATCTCAATTCACCATTTTATTAAATGCGGCCAGTGATCGGGCACGTCTAATATGTGAAGGTAAATTATTCCATAGGTGTACAACCTGTCACTAAAATATAGTACCTGGTACAATGACGAGGTATTGCCAGTTCTAATGATTCCGAGGATCGTAATGTTTTAGTGTGTGTCACTAAGAAACGTAAAACAATATTTAAGATAAGTAGAACTACAGTTCAACCAACGAAAAGGAAAACCAACACCTGGAATTCACTACAAATCGAAGAACAACAGCGTAATTGGCACACCAAAGATAATCTGTCGCATTAGATAATTAGCCACGCACTTGTTCATCAGGTATAATGATTATTATACGTGATGAACAAACGCATGGCTTTGCTAGAGAAATTATTAAACAACGAAATAGTATTAAATGAAGGAATGTTCTGTATCAGGGACATCAAAACCTTATGCAACACCTAAGATGGCTGTATGATTGCTTTTTTAATTTTGTATGGAGTCGTCAATAGTATTTAAAATGTGTGCACATTTTAAATACTATTGACGGCTACATACAAAATGTAAATAGTATTAGGGCCACTTTTGTTTCAGATTTCTATAAACGATCTACCAAGGGTTATTTCACACACATGTACGAGTATAGTATACGCTGATGATACCACGATCACTTTTCAATCACAAAATAAAAATTACTTAGATTACCAAGAAGAGATCCATTTATCACTAAAAGTAGTAATCTCATGGTTAAAATCTAATAACCTACACATTAACATATGTATAGCAAAAATGTTACAATTTTAGCCTTACCATAGTAAGCAACCGCAACTACGGATAGAATATGCCAATGAAATCATTGAATAGGTAAACAAAACAACGTTTCTAGGCGTAATAATAGACAAAAACTGTAATTGGAAGGCCCATATTGATGCTATATGCTCAAAAATATGTAGGTTTGTATTCGTTCTATACAAAAATACACGCGTCGCTACTTTTAAGGCGGCATTTTGAATGTATCATGGTTTTGTCTCATCTGTGTTGCGTTTTGGTTTCATAATGTGGAGTAGTTCTGTCGACTTACATAGAGAGCATAAAAAAAATGTATACGATCAATCTGCGGAGCCCAACAATTGAACAGCTGTGCTCCTTTGTTTTAAAAAACTAAAATACCACTGCTCCCAACTCTATATACGAGTACATACGAAATTTGTGTCTTTGTACATAGCCATATCAGTTTATTTGCTTTTGATAATAATGTTGTTAACAGATCAAATAGAAAAAGTTATAAGCTACAGGTGTCTAGACAAAACTTACAAATATCTTCAAATAATGTATATTGTATGGCCATTAATGGGGAACGTGATTATATTTACGAAGACCATATTTAATAAAGGTTAGTTAAATTAATGTTAGGGACATGTAAAAAAAACAATTGTTAAGTCACATAAAAATAATACTTACTTATCCATGGTTGCACTGGCTTCAGTCTCGTTGTTTTCATAGACGCGCTATCTGTAACAAATAATGTATTGATTAGTATACTGTTGATCTTGGTGTCAACCACTTCTTTCGTTCAGTTGAGATATCCGTTTGACCCAATTTTGGTCACAATTAATTAAGTTTAGCTTTATTTGTTTTGTTTTATTAAGTAAAACTAGACCTGTTACAGTATAGACTTCCTATACAACATATATATGGCATGTATATATCAGAATAGAACTGTACTATATATTTCTTTACAAATTTTCACATAATTTTTAATTTTGTTTAAAATGTTGGCTCGTAAGTTCGCACGATGTACAAAAGACGTAAGTGAAAAGTAGTTCAGAGCATACTGCCAGTCACTGTACACGTATGGATTTATTACACTTAACACTCGTACAGTACTCTACGTACCCAATGCAATAAAGCCTTTAACGTTGTCGCTGCTGCGTTTATGCACTTGTCGGGTATGATCGCAGCAAGAGGTGTGCCTGTCTTTCATGCGATAATGTGGCATTGGATGACGACACTTAGAGCGCTATTCAAATATATTAAATAAAGTATATATTACCATTGTATTGTATGTAGTAGTACATAGGTTTGAACCTGTAATATATATTTATGTGTGTCTGTGTGTATGTATGTATGTATAACTAGTTTTGCCATAAATATTGTTTTGTAGGAAAAATCTCTCCTTTTTTTCTATTGATTAAAACATTTATTACTGTAATATCTGTTAGTTTTTAAAATTAATATAATTTTATTAAACATATATGAAGCTCGTTCAAAATTATCTCCATTGGCTTCAATGCAGTCGATGGGAAAATTCTTCACCTTAAGGCATTTGCCAATTGGCAGTGGCCAATCTTATTATTTGTTTTAGGAACTCCAAATTATCATGACGTTTAGAGCATGCTAACTCTCTAAAACTGACAAAAAATCATAATCCAGTGTATTGAGATCGGTGCTAGATGACGACCATTCTTAAGCTCTGATGAAGCCAGAAACTTTCGTTTCCAACCATGCTTGGGTTATCTGTCACAAACAGAGGAGAGTTAATTTGTCCCTATTAATAGACCGGTAAACAAACATTCGTTTAATACCAAACGGATAGAGAGTTTCAAAAATTGCATTTACGCTATTACAACAATTCGGTTCTATTTATTACCCAACCCCATTTTATATCACAAAAATATATAACATCGATGTTGGCGCGAAAATGAGAAAACAAGGAATATTTATATAAGAATGACAGATTCATTCAAATGTAATATTATGCTTACTGACTAGTATATATTTTAATCTGCACGTATAGTAGTCATGTTTTGTTTTATGAATTTGATCTCAAAAGTTGTGCAATATTGTTTATGGAATGTGGTCTGAAAATAAAGTTTTTTTTTTCAGTTAGAGGAATCAGACTGTCCGGCATCAGCCAGTTCGATTTATAGGTATGCGACCCTGCCTTGTTTGAGTTATTGCTAATACTCCCTAATGGATCTGTATAAGCAATATTCCTCTCCTTCCCTTTCTATCCTCCCTTTTCTGTCAAAGTATTCCAAATTCTGCCACTCTCCAGCATTAGGCTTGAAATACGTAAATGGGACTAAATTTTCATAGGAAAAATGTGGACTAATATGTGATGCTAATAATGGCCTGAGCGTATGTAAGTGTCTGTATGTAATGAAGGCTAACTACGGCTCTGAGACTGTCATATTTTTCATCTGATGATATCTATACTAATATTATAATGGCGAAAGTAACTCTGACTATTACATTTTTACATATATTTTATGGTGATAATTTAAATCCTGGGTAAGACTATATATATCCTACATGCTTAGTGTGATAGAGCCTGATAGCTAAGAGAAACTAGTTTCAAAATAAATATATGTTGTTGGTTTCTCTATATCCATTATAACTCATGCTCGTGAGAAATGCTGACATAAGCGAGCAGTAGCACACATTGCAGGCTACTTAATACTAATACTCTATTTCTATTAAGAAACCCTGATTTATTGCTTACCGACTACATGCTTAGTGTGATGTGAAGATATTCTTAGCAAAAAAAACCTACGCTAGAACTAAGTTATGGCTGAGTTAAAAACAAATCCCAATGTAATGATATCGATGCGTTACGGCCTGTTTATTGATCTAAATTTAATCTTAATTTAATCTTTGCTGAAGCATATCTGTGTGAATCGTAATCGTAAATAGTAATTACCATCCACGTCGTAATTGTATCAGTGTCTAGCCATTAATTTCATGGGAAGAAGGCAAAAACTAGTAGTAATTTATCTTATTAGACAAAATAGAATGAAATTTCGTTTAGTTGGTGGGAACGGGAACTATAACAGACAGGACTGTGTTAAGTGCTAAGGTTTTATGACCTTAACATTCCTTAACTAGTTGTAAATTATTATACAGACATTTAAAATTAAAAATTTTAATAAATCAATATTTTTGACCCTTAAGGTTACAACAAGTATGCCAACGATAAATATATCAACGCCTATACGATGATGAAACCAGTGTGACCAGATTCAGTATTTTAATACTTTTTGAGTATATTTTAGTAAGTTTTCCAAGAGTCAGTATTTTTAAAGGTATATTGGCGGAAGCCAGTATTTTTGGGTATATTTTGGAAAAAAGTTATGGAATACCTTAGCCATGTCATAAAATTATTAAAAAAAAAACTGCGTACATTGATGTTCAGGGGAATTTCCGGATTTAGTCTATACTGGAGCAAAGATCAGTAAGTTATAGATAGGACACGACAGGTGGGCCCCCTAGAATTAATAATAATAGTATCGAATCATCTAGTCACAAAATTATTTTCTGTTCTGCACTTGGCTTAATCTTTGAAGGTTTGGTTTCAAACTTTCAAATTGAAACATAGGGAAATTCCCGATTTATTGAAAGTTTCGTAACGTGTTCGTCGTAAAATTATATATAATATTGTATATTATATATTAATATAGTAATTATATATACGTAATATTATATATTAATATAGAGTGCGCGATTTTTAGTTGTCATTTTACTTCATGCTATGACGCTGTTATCTGATACGCAATTCAGGATCCAGAAAACATGTCTAGTTTTCAGCAAAGCTATTTGGCTAAATGGAAACAAATTCCGGAGTTTTCTCAAAGATATTTTTATCAAAGCAGCAAGCGTCAAAGAGAATTTGTTGAGCTCCGAAATTTCACTGACACTGAAAAACATAGACTACTGCGTCATTATGATATAAGATGGCTATCGCTTCATGCTTGTGTTAATAGAATAATTGAGCAACGGAGGGCACTGCAGTTGTATTTTCAAGACCAATATTTGAGTGATCGCATTATGTCACCAGAATTTTGGTATCATTCTTTTAATAATGATATAAACAAATTATACTTTTACTTTTTAGACTACATTTTGCCGATTGTAAAAAAACATAATATAATTTTTCATGGTGACTATCCGTGCATTGAAAGATTATATGATGATGCTTCTAGTATGTACTTGTCGATTTTGGGTTGCTATATGAAAACTGATCATATAAAAAGCACGGACAACGTATTTACATTAGACCCAAAATCTAGTGTGAATTATTTGCCATTGAAAAATTTGTACTGTGTTGTGTGGATTCAAGTGGGTCAAGAATTAATTAAACATAGGGGAAACATAAACATGAAAGAACAAATTGCTGATTTTTTAAGAAATTGCCAATCTTTTTTAATTGAATTGAGCACGCAATTGAAATTACGTTTGCCTTTTGAAGATCAAATTTTAAGAGAACTGAAAATTCTTGACCCACACACTGCGTGAATAAAGAATTTAGTAGTTTAAGAAATGTTATGGAAACTTTCCCATACAAAGTACAGCCAGAACAAATGGCTGATAATTGACGAAGAATGTAGAACACTCAAACTTGATCGCGAAGTAAGTAATCTTCGAGTACTGGCTCACCCATTTCTTGTGAACAATTTTGGTTGGAAGTTGGGAAAATTTCTAACAGTGATAGTACATTAAAATACAAGAATATACTAGTTTCAGTAAATCTCTGTATACCAGTGTCGAATGCAGCATGCGAGCGCATATTTTCACAGATTAATTTAATAAAAACGGAACAAAGAAACAGATTCATAAACAATGATGTTTCTGCAATTTTAAAACCAAACAAGGTATAAAAGACAAAGGAGGCTGTGTGAATTTTAACCCATCAAACAGAATGTTAAAATATAATTCTAATATTTATTGCGATGATGATGATCATTAATAAATAAAAATATGTTTTGAAAATCAGTATTTTTATTGGTATATTTTCCCTGTGCAAGTTGGTATATTTCAGTATTTTTTTAAGTAACTTCGGTTATCTTGTATAATTTAATCTGGTCACACTGGATGAAACGTTCTGAGTCAGTAACTGCACAGTGCACTTGCATCACGGACGAGTTAAATACTCTTTTTCGCTACCCTTTTTAGTAAATCATACTGTATTTCGACAACATTCCACAATTCATGGAAACATGCATGAAAGGAACTTCTTTTACACTTGCGCACAAAACTTTTTCTAATTAGAAGAGTTGGGATAAACCCTTTACTAGTAAGTTACAAGCTTCGCAATGGTAAAAAGTACGCGAGTTAGGTCAATTACGGTAATTACTTCCACAAAACTTTTAGACCATAGCTAAACACGCTATAAAGTACATCTAGGTATTATGAAATATTTCCTAAGACTTACGATGACGACAGTCTGTGAGTTTAGGATAATCTATAATATTTAAGGGTCAAAACTGTGCACCAATTCAAGAAGCGAAGGTTATTTTAATTTAACGAAATAACACTATGAGTCAGTACATTGCGACAACTTAATAACGTTAACTTAAGATAACTCAATAACTCTTGCGAATTACCAAATGAATGAGGCCGTTGTTAAAATACTTCCAATACACAATTATGTTACAGTTAAATTACTTGTTATTAAAACAAAATTACAAAAGTTGTCGCACGCCCCAAATTCTCTTCCCAAATTTTTTTAGAGGACCGTTCATAAAATCAATATCTCGCTCGCAATATCCCCGTATACTTATCAAATATGCAAAAGAGCGGGTCACCCTTTTTATCGATCAAAAATTCAGGAGCCACTGAAATCATTCTGAAATCATATTAATAGAAAAGCTTTGTGTTTGGGTCAACATTAACAGACTTTAGAGCATGTGAATTATTACTAGGCATGGTGACTTTTTGACATGTTGAACTGTAAGTCTTTTTTTGTTTTTAATTGCAGGTAAACGTGTAAAAATACAATTTCAGTACAGCTAACGCATCCGTTAAGATTATGGCTTCAAGGATATCACGAATAAGGCATTGTTCATTTTCAAGAAGTTATAGCAGGGAGGCCGACCTTTAGTTTTATGAGGTCTATAGAAAGGTTATACACAAGGTAAGTTTTAACAAATTCTATGATGTTTTTATAATTACAGCACTAATATTTTTTATTTAAATAATATTGTTAAGCGGAACTTTTGCTGAAATTACAAAATAGTACAAAAAATAACTAACGAGTTAACACAAATGACATAAACCGAAATATATGTGTAATAAGCACGATCATTTGTTTTGAGTCTGGGTGTACCAGGCCACTCAGAAAATAATGCGAAAACAAGTTTTTTTTTGTAAGAGAGACTGGACCTACTTATTTAAAAGTAAAATAGGTAGTAAAATAGGTTCTAATTTCAAAATTTCCCTCCACATTTTTTGCGTACTAATTAAATCATCGTGTCTCATTGAAGAATGAATTGGCGCCGGAACATTTTCGCGCTCTGATTTTTTACGATTTCAAGTGTCGCTTGAAACCGGATGAATCATACGATAGACTTTTATGGATGAAGGCCCTTCCAAGGCAACTGTGTATCTTTAGTATAAAGAATTCAAACGTGTCCGACTAATTTTGGGGGATGAAGAAAGAAGTGGTCGCCCTTTGACGGCTGTTATGGAAGAAAACGTACTAGCAGTGAAAAATTTAATCCAAAACAATAGGCGAATTACGTATCAGAAGATTCAACACATACTGCAGATTGGATTGGGAAGCCTTCAAGAGATTCTAAACGGGCATCTTCGCGCGAGGAGGATAGTTTGGCGCTGGGTGCCGCACAACCTCACCAATGCTCAGAAGCAGGCCCGGGTGGAATGGTGCCGTGATATGATAAACAAGTTTGAAGCAGGCTCATCTCGGCGTGTTTACGACATCATTACAGGTGATGAGTCCCGGATTTATCAATACGATCCATAAACGCCGAGTAGTGCGGGGAGGCTTGCAGCTGCCCTGCCCCATTTGGTGATTGGCGGGCAAATTACCCGCCGCACACGCTGGGCAGTGAGGGGCGGAAGAGCACTCCACTGCTCTGTGCCCCGGTCGACCGCAGCGGAAGCAAAGTCCGCTACAATCGAAGCAACTGCCGCACTTAACGCGGGTGTGCCCCGACCCTAGGCATTTCAAATACCTCATCGGTCTCGCCGCCAGGACTGTAACTCTGGCGTTCACAAAACCGATAAGGACCTTGCTGGCGCTGACCGCGAATTTTGTCCGCGTTGCACCCCGTCTTCTCCCGAATTGCAACCCGGACATCATCAACCGAAACAGAATCGTCCAGGCCTGATATACGCAGCTCCGCGCACTTTGTGGGCCTGGTGACCTTCACACCATCCGTCGCAGCAAATACGCCCCGCAACTTCTTCGCAAGGGCATCTACGGTCTTTGCAACTTCAGCCCCGGGGAACTCTAGCACTCGAGCCCTCCGTCTGGGCTAGCCGCAGCCTGACACATGAGGTCCCGAATTAAGTGCCTAGGCTAGCCCGGACCTTTTTGAATACGGCCGCATAGGATAGCTCACTGCTCGCCGCCTCCGCCGACAGGGTGACCACCACAGCTGCCGTTTTAGGCGTCTGCAGTTTCGTCGCGTCTTTCTTATTTACCACAGTCGACGTTTAAGACGAAGAGGGCGCACTTTTGGCAGCCTTTTTGTTCCGATTTCGGGACCTTTTCTTCTTACGTCCCTCAACTTTTTGCCACCCATCATTCGAGAGGGCAGACGTTGAGGGGGCAGGGACAGTTTCAGCAGGAGTTGGGCTCGGACTTCGTGGGGCTAGAGAGGGGAGCGGAGGGAACTTCATTGCTGCCTTTATACGGGGCTTAGTGGCCACTGCCGCGTATGAAGCGCGTCCATCCGAAACCGTGAGCAGCTTTGCAGATATTGTCCCTCTTGCCTTGTCCGCAGCGAGCGGTGGCCTTACGATGGGCGCTGGAGGTAGCCTAGCCTCTAGGCCTGCGAGGTCCATCTATCACCCTCATCACCGCGTCAATGACTCGACGCAGGTGGGAATCCTGTACATCTGACACCCCAGGGGCGATGGAGGTGGACCTGTTTGCCGTACAACTGGGCTTTGGCGTTCAGAGCAATTTGCTTTCGGCCGAAATTGAGCGAACTGTGCCTCGAGTTCGGCTACCTGCTCTGTCAGACGGTCATTTGCCGCTTGGAGACGCCCGACGTCTGCAATCAACGTCCCAACGACCCCGGAGACGGTGGAGGAGGAGTCCTTAAGGGCCTTTACAAAAAAAACCCTTAAGATTTTTGGACTTGGTGGCCACTTTGTGGATGATGGCCACCGCTGCGTTCGCTCTCTCCTGCAAAATCGATGGTGTTTGGGGAACAGAACCCCCCCCCCCCTCGGGCTTATGAATTTTAAGCAGGAGATCTGAACTTTCCTCCTCCGCTACGTATTCTCCGTCCTCTTTTGTACGGGCGTGAACTCCCCTCCGAGAGAAGGGGGAACTAGACGGGGCCGATACCGGTGTACGCGACCTATCTCGCTGGCTGCTGGGAACCTTGGGTGGCAACATATCCTGGGACCTGTCGCCATCTGAATCTTTTGAGCGTCCGCTTGCGACTCTCGGTGTCGCGACGGTCCAACTCCATTTTTGTTCTCCCAAGTCCGCCGTTAAAGTAGCTGTTGTGCTAGCGGCCCTGAAACGCACTCGCTCCGAAACTCTTCTGCTCCCAGAAGGTATATTGTCTTCTGGGAGCTCCTGCGAGATACTCGTTCCTAATAAAATATCCTCGCCGTAAAACAAAGCGACGTCTGCCTTGTTCAACTCTTCTTTCCTCTTCTCCTTCTTTTTTTTTCTTCACTGGTTTTGTTTATAAATTTATCAATATCCATAATTAATCCAACGATTAGCGGAGAACTAGAGGTCCACCCGGGCAGAGATCCCCAATACCCGGGCAAGCGAAGATTTATGCCCAACCGAAGGGTCCGCAGGTGCTCCGGCTAGGAGTGCGCTCGCGACTGAACCTCCCATCATCCATGCATCCCATGGTCACGCACCAGAACACGAGATTCGGTATAATTTTTATAGAGGTTATCTTCCTCGCAGTCCGGCGGCTAAGCCAAGACCCTCGCCCCCGATCGGAGCCGCGAGACTCCTTTCAGGATTGCGATATGCCGACGGTGACATTGAGACACATCTCCAAATGTCTGCTCGGTGGCAGTGCAAGTACACGCCGAGCCCGTCCTCGTTCCTCCGCTGTGGACAGCAGAGCAACTCATAGTGACCCTTTTAAAGGTACCACAGGGTATCCTGTTTTGTCTGGAGCCTCCCCCTAGGCCAATCCGGCATTTGTAGCTCTATCGGCACAGCCCCAGGGATCATTAACCCGCGCAAGCTTAAGGATACAGTTGGGAGGGTAGTAGTAATTATACTAGCTTGACTTGTTTCTAAGTGTAAGTATTCGAAGTTAACGGTGAATTAGACCAGCCAAACGTCAATACTGGTCGCCTCTGCAGCAACTTATCCCAGTTTCGTCACTAATAGTACCGAAAGCAATGTTGTTTCGGGTTTAAATTTCAAGTCAGTCAGATTTGTGATGAGCCTTGCTGTAAGGTATTATCAGTTATGTAACCCTAACCTTCAGCTGACGCTCTTATCCCCATCAATAGAATATCATGTGACTTTTATATTATTTTAATAAAATAAAAAAATCCATGTATATATCTCTAAGCTATCGATAACATATACAATTTTGGCAACCGAACTGTCCATTCCGAAATCAACGTTGTATTATATTAATTAGTTACTGTGTCCAATTCAATAGCACTAACCTATGGTTTATTCGTCACCTTAACCTTTTTCTCAATTTCTAACGCCTAATGATATATCCATGCTCAATTAAATTCAATTAATATGACATAATCCACATCTGTTACATTCTACTAAGGTCAGCAGACATTTTCAAATCTAAAAGCGATAAAGTATTGGCTCTCAAGAAGAATACCAAGAGGATTTAAAATACTGGTACCACTTAGAGTGTACTGCATGACTTAAACTTGCATCAATTCACGTAACTCAAATTTAATAAGACTCCAGGTGAGAATTTAATAAGAGGGCTTGAACTTCGTATCGAACACAAGTTTCGAGTATATTTTTGTTTGAGATTATATTATATACGTGAATTGCCTTTTTACACTTATTTCATTAGTTGTGAATATTTCATCATCGTGTGAACAAATATAAAATAACAGATGACTAAATTCAACTATTAAAACATAAATGCGTACAAGGTTTCTTTTAAACATTTTCGGCACAGTTGGAATTCATTTTGTTATTTCTGCTTTATTACATTCCTCGGGTTTTAAAGAGATTTTCCTACCGAAAAATTGCTGTTTGTTTTTAACAAAAATAAGAATTTATACATACAAACTTATATTGTCTTGAATTTTTTTTTCAGTCATCCGCAAATCAAATAAATGTGATGAGTAAGTAAATATCCATGAATTAAAAAGTGCCTATTAAGGAAAGTGTTTTTAGTAGAAAACAAATACAAATTTTACAGAAAGTAACTACTAGAAAAATATACCTATGTACATAAAAAAAGTATACCATTATCATAAACCGAATGTTGTTTTTGATATAAAAAGATGAGAACAAGACTTCGAAAAGTTTTATTTCTTTTCAGACATAATTATTTGTATATGACTCGTACAAAATTATTTTTTTAGTAGTCTGTTAGAGTTCAATATTTATTTTAAGCTCATAATATTACTAATATTTACATCTTTAATTCCCAAAGTGATAGGGCACTTTGCAACTAAATGGAATTCTCCATCATAGTTGTCAAGGTATGCTAGCTTTCTTCTTGACATCTGCAACTTGAGAGTTCTCCTTCCGGAGATAGGAGTGAATGATAGGTGTGTGTATGTGTTGAATTAACTTTATGCAATTAATTTTAACTTTAATTTTAATTTTAACTTTTTTTCACGTTCAAATGAAATACACATACAAAGCTTTCTACATTAAGAAAATATTTTCTATTGTACTTTATTGTGTCAATAATATAAGATAAATATGAAAGATATATTATAACAGCATTTTCTTAAACTATTCTACACGGAAAACCTTTACAAAATAGATATTCAAGATAAATATAAAAGGTCGCAGTCGAATAACATTAGTTATTTAAGTTGAATAAGAATTTGAAAAGCTTAAACTGGAATGCTTGAATAAAGTACCTTACCTTTCAACAGAGGATATGCTCGAAGTGCATATATATTCGAAATCCTACTGTGGCAGACACACATAACACCGCTGCCTATAAATCTTAGAAGAGTAAATGGAGGTTTAAATTTTTTGCAGTGTTATGTCGTGTGTGAATATTACAGCTTTACTGGTTTGATTTAAGATCTGATGTATTGTTTCCTTCACATCGCAGGATCTTTATTATGCAAGTTTTCTTTATAAGTAGTGATACATACTAAGTATTTATTATGTCCAATCAATATTTAATTATCATTACATTATCTACTATTTATTACTACTTATTTATATTAGGTTGGAAACTAATAAACCCGCCACTTTTTTTGATCAGTTTCTTAAACGCTATAGAACTATCTCGAATTTCTTGGAGTAGTATATAAATAAAGCAAGAGTTATATGTCAGATCAATTGACAACTGGATCTCGAATAGTAAAACTACAGTGAATTATGGATATTTGTCGTAGAGAACTGGGCTGCTTTTCCTTCACGAATTTCGCTTAGGTCGAAAAGCGACTGAAGCAGTACGCAATATATGTACAACGATGGGCGAAGTCGTTCAGCAGAGCAGCTTCAGTGTTCTCATACTGCAGTAGAAAAACAACTCCGCGCTTTAGTAAAGACCTGTAAATAATCAGTTTGGTTGCCACATAAGTTGACGCCGTTTCAACTTCAGAAGAGAGCTAACGTGTGCATGGAACTACTTAGTTATCATCGTACCAATTAGTGGCTGAGGGATGTAATTATGGGGGATGAAAAGTGGGTTATGTACATAAATTTTCCGCGTAAGCGCCGGTGGCTTGGACCTGGAGAAGCAGGAGTACCAACACCAAAATCTGACACGAGTAAAAAAGTTCTTTTAACCCTTAACTTGGCAGAATTTTATTTTTTCGAATATAAAAATAATATTCATAGCACTTAACTTTAATGACCCAAGGGGTCTAGAAAAAAAATAAAAAAAAATATTCAAACTACCCCTTTAAAAAAACCACCCGTATCTTGTGGGATACATTGCCAAGGGCATTGATAAATATATTACGCTATCAATGTATCTCTACAGATACATTGCCAAATTATCTATGACTTGATTATATAATAATTTATATGAAAATAAATATAAAAAACACGTTAATAATCAGTAGTTTGTACTATTTATTTAATAACAAAAATGGAACTTCAATGAAAAAATACAAAATCAGATTAATTTTAGACATTCATATTATGGAAATTGAAAAAACAGTTCCTATCCGGTAAAAGACACAGCCTCATACCATTGATGCACATAACAGTAGTCTGACCTTTGATACATAGTTTGCATCGTCCTTTGGACCCAAAAGTAGGGAAATGATTGTATCCATCATATTTAACGTCCGCAGTTGGCCTTACGGCACAGGGTGTTTTTATAATCTTTTTTGGTGCTGGTGGTACAGAATCATAGTTTTTGAATGGCTGCTGTCTCCCAGAATGTAAGAGCCCTTGTATAATATGATGTCGAAACTTCTTTAAACTCAGTCGTTTTATGTTATTCACGCCAATATGTCTGCGATACAAAATCCAGCTATTGTTCATTCACATATCTAACATTTGAGAAAATATCGGTAAGTACCATCGGTGGCTTTTCATCTCCGTTCTGTACAAAGCCACTAACATATCTGCAAGGTCGACTCCTCCCATATGTGCGTTGTAATGCTTTATTATATTGAGACAGGGGACAGCAGCTCTCTGTTTTAAATCCTTATTGTAACGTTGTATAACTCCAACAGGAGTTTCAGAAACATAACTGCTTGCCACAGTAACCACTTTGTTGTCATGCCATTTGACAATACAGACTTTGTTTGTATTGCATACTACTCGTGAATAAGGTCCGCGGCCTTTTTTTTTTGAGGGCTTTATCAGGTATAAGCTTTTATTCTGCACCACGTGGTCTATTTGACCTTATGGTGCCTAAGGAGAATATACCCATATTATATCGGAGCATATGTATTAGCTCTAGACTGGTGAAAAAATTGTCAAAGTACACAACTGAACATGCTGGATCAGGAATAGTTTTACATAGTGAGAAGACGACTTTTGCCCCAAAGCCCAAACTCATTTCTTCTGGTGAAAATAGGTGGTATCTGAAAGTGTCTTCACCTCCATATACGAGAAAACCATAAATGAAGCCCGAAACGCCAGCTCTAACAAATATTTTGTACCCCCATTTGCGAGGCTTGCTCTTTATGTATTGATTTCGATTACCGGCTTTTTTACCCTTATATGGCACCATCATTTCATCAATGCTGAACCTGGTTTCATGAGGAATTCTCAAAAAGTTGGCACGTACTTTTTCAATGAGTGGCCTAACTTTAAAATACCGATCACCGTCATCAAGCAGATTGTCGTTGAAGTGGATGTACCGTCGTATCTGTTGAAATTTTTTGAGTGTCACTACATCAGCTATTTGTGAAAATCTGAATTTCTGACACCAATAGTCAGTGTAGGCCGGTAATATTCACGATTCCCATTATCAAATTTATTGCAATAAAATCTTTGATGTCTTGTGTTGAAAAATTAAGAGAACGACCAATTGTTTGAGTTGAGTATTAATTGCTTTGCTCTGTAATCATGTTAAGGATGCCATCAACAAAGAAGTATTGAAAATATTCTAGTGGTGTTTTTATGGTATCTGAAGGTAACTGTTTATCGTGTATTTCGGCGTTATATCAAATTTCTTGTTATTCCAACGGAATTTCAGTTGCTTTCTTTGTATAGGTGCAAGGCGCCTTACAGCTAGCCGTGGCTGTTTTGAGCGTGTATTTATATTTGACGGCGATGGTGAGGCTGCTACTATTGCTGGCGATGACTCTGGTGTTTCAGGCACTATTCGGTTAAATCTAGGCTTTTTATTTCCAATAACATTTACAATGGCAGTTGGTGAAGGAGGTATAACCGAGTGAAGAGAATCTTGAGTTGAAGAATCCAAAGAAATACTTCAGACGCTGGTTTCATTGATACTGTAGGGCAGGAAGTGAGGTTGTTTTCATCGTCAGAAAGTATGTGAAGATTTTCAAGAGAAGAAGGAAGCGAAGGAGCAGATGAAGATTCAGTACTATCGCGTTTTTGAAGATTAAAATTCTCGACTTCACTACTAGAATCCGAACTTTCTTCATCATTTGATGACTGACTGTGTTTTGGCACCAATGTGAGTATTTTGCTAGCTCTTGAAAGCATATGGACCTACAATTAATATATAAAATAAGCCATGCATAGCCATATGAACAGTTATTCAGCTTGGCAGTGTGCACATACAGATACATGACGATTTTGTAAAAGTTGTTAGGAAAGATAGCAGTGTGTACCATGAGATACATATCAAATATATGTATATAAAATTGTTAGTTTCTTGGCAATGTGCACGAGGAGATACATTCATTAAAAAAGTCACATGAAGCATCAACCAGACAATTAAAGAATGTCCAAAGTAATTATTTTAGTGCTAAATATATCTATAATTAATAACTTCACACATCCACTCATTCATATACATACATAAAAACAAGAAAAAATCATAACTTTTCTTACCTTTTTGCGAGGCAACATGTCGGAACTTGAACTAAAGTGAAGTTTGACAGCTCATCAGTCTTTTTTTTTTTTTTTTTTTTTTATTCGTAAGCCTACCATAATGACTCCACTTTGCCTGATGGTAAGCAATAAATGGAGTCCAAGAGTGGTGGTCACCATCCTCATTGCATGTCTAGTCAATGCAGCATGGTGACCCACACTATGGCGGCCTGGTGAGATGCTTTTTCACGCCCCGCTTAAAAGACCCGGGATCAAATTGGGAAGGAAACACGTGCGCTGGTAGGGAATTCCAGGCTTACCAACACAAAAAAACTTAAGTTGCGTTCCGAAACTAAGAAATGGCCTAAATATTCTTAAAAAAATATCATGGTTTCGCTTAAAAATAATAACACTAGATTTTTTTTAATTCTGGTGTATCTCTACAGATACACTAACAAGAAAAGGGTTAAGTGTGTGGTGGGGAATAAACGGAATTATATACTGGGAGCGGCTGCTATCTAACACTAAAATCACGGCCAATATTTATTGTGAACTGGATAAAGTAGCATCGAGATAACCGAAAAATCAAAACTTTTTGCACGATAATGCTCGACCACATGTAGCAAAAGCGACACGTGAAAAATTACTTTCACTTGGCTGGGCTGTCCTTTCTCATCCACTACTCTACAAATATAAGCCCTCAGATTATCATATATTCCGTTCTCTAGCCTACTACTTAACGGATAAAAAAAAATAAAAATGAAGAACAGCTTAAAAGTGACCTTACCACCTTTTTTGATTAAAAGCTTAAAAACTTCAAGAAATTCTTTGACACTATAATAACATTTCTCAATGAGCCATTTTGTTAGTTCGTTTCTAAATTTGTTTGTTTTTAACTCTCTAATCGGCTTCGGTATGTGGTTATAGATTTTTGCAGACATGTAATGCGAGTTACTGTGATAAAGAGTACTCGTACATCTAGGCATAATACGGAAGACGCTGACGCTTTGCATATGAGTGATTCTATGCGCCATGTCACCGCGGGACTAGCGTAATCAGTAATAATAATGATGGTATTTTTTTACAAAAAAAATAGTAAGTGTAATAAATCATTTTTCAAAGTTCTCCCAGCAGCGTCAGAACTTAATTAACTGTCGGGTTGATGCCAAAATATTGTTATATTTGATACTAAATATATACAATACGGTTTTGGCTTAATCAATATTTTTGTATTACTATTTATAGTGATAATTTTATCGTTTTAAGTGAAAGATAGATTTTGTAATGTTTTGAGAATTCAAGAACCTTTTTATAAGTTACTTTACATTTTTACTACTAGTCTCAAAATAATACACTTTGTTTATAACCTGTTGTAAATGGCAGCGTGATCATTTATTGCGAAAACGTTGAATCTTTTGTATCCGATATAAAACCCCAACTTTTTATAATCCACCTTTATACGCATAAAAGGGAAACACGCCGCTTTAATCTGTCTGTGGTGTTTGCGTAAGGCATCCATTATTAATTTCTAATATCTATTCATTATCGTTTTACCGCTCCACCATTTTTTATTTTTGCGAAACCTTTCAATATTTTAATAAATATATCATTTTTTATATATATAATATAGAATATAATTTGATAGGTATTTTTGATGTTGCGTTATTTTTCAACCGACTTCAAAAAGGAGGAGGTTCTCCATTCAACGGTTTTTTTATATATTTGTTACCTCAGAACTTTCAGCTGCGTGAACCGATTTCGATGATTTATTTTGAAGCTGGTGCTTCCCGTGCGGTCCCATTTTAATTTGACCTAGTTCTGACAATGGCATCCTCTCATATTAAATTTGCATTAAGCATGTGCGCGACAAATGGACGAATAACTCAATATCACGCCAACCGATTTCTATGATTCTTTTTTTATTGAAAAGGATGTACTTCAAGGGTAGTTAGGTGAGACTTTGGTCCAGTTGTGACAATAGTATCCATGAGAAAACCATATTAGTTTTAAATTTTATGATAGAAGCATCGAATTCAGTTGTTTACTTTTTTAAAGTGAATTATAACATAAACGGCTAATTCTTACACTCACGCGGGTATTCCCGTAGACGGAAGCGTCTCAAATTACCACTTTTTATTAACCATAATTTAGACCCACTCACGTAATAGGGGCAATACTACTGTCGTCATTCAGGCAATGTACGATGGTATACCTCACCTCCACCACCTCACCAAGGAATCTGGACTAACCCATAAACTATGTAAATATATTTATTCAACTTATTGTACGTACAGAACAAATTCTGCCCATTTTGGGAATACAAATATCCTATTGTTTAAACGTAAGGGTAAATAATGATATATAATGGAAAATAGTTGTGCATTTTTTAGGGTGATGATGACGATCAATTATTAAACGTTTGTACTTATATAAAATAGCAAAGTTAAAAGTACAAAATTAAAAAAAAAACAGTAACTTTAATTAGATGACGTTATTAACCATTTTCTCCATGCGGCCTAACACGCACTTAGCGGGCTTAAAACACAGATTTATATTTATAGTACGTATTATTTTCTTTTTTGGTAACATCCGAGAGCAGTTACGCATAACTATAATTTAAATAATATTTTCTTATTTAAAAATTACGAGTAAGATATAAGACTATAGATATAATATTATATTTATATACATAACAAAGATTTACTTTGGTACTATGATATAAAGATAGAGCTTTTGTACTGAATTTATTATCTACATCTGGGGAGGTCTTAGACCTCCCGGCGACAGCCACTTTGAGTTATAGGTATGCGACCCCGACGTCTTCGCTTAAACAATATTCCTTTATTTAAAGTACCTTCCCTTGTAAAAAAAAATCAACTCAATTACTGATGGTAGTAAATATATTACTTATAATGCTATAATTGCAATACAAAATAGAAAAATAAATAGTTATAGGTTTACATAATAATGTTATCCGGCGCTATTTACACAAATACTTATATGACAAAGGTATGATACCTTTTTTTTTTGCTAAGAAAAATCGAAGCATTCTCATAAACTGAAGATAATACATAAATCGACAGAAATAAATTGAAAAGTAGGGAGCTTTTCACTTATTCAGACATAGCTTTTTTTTTTAAAGCTGTTGATAGCACATAAGAAGAGAGCGTACCTCTACCTAAAAGGCCGGCAACGCACTTGTGACTCTTGAGTTGCGGGTGTCCATGGGCGGCGGTAGTCACTTACCATCAGGTGACCCGTCTGCTCATTTGCCCCCTATCGCATAAAAAAAAAAATATTAAAGAGTGTAAAAATAGTATTTCCACCTAAATTCATTTAGTATCTTGTACTTAAAGTAAGATCGCTTGAAAGTACACCACTAATTAATTTCACTAATTAAATATATTGTAGTGTTGTTAATTGCAATAACTAAAAACACAAAACCGATAAATGTGCTATCTGAATACTAAATTTACAATAAATTGATAAGAATGCCTCCACGCATTCTATTTATACTCACACAACCGCCATCATTAATTTCCAAAATATTTTTTTTTGAAATTGTATTTTTTTAGAAGTATATGTCATAATACGCAATAATAAAATAAGGAAATTGTACCTAATAATTTATATAAATACATTATTAAATTCTTGCAACTACGTTCAACACTAATACAGTTAACGTATCAAATTAATAATAGACGAGGCCAAATATGCAGAGTTAACTGCCAAACTTTCAGTAATTGGAGAGGCACCTAAAGAAAAAAGAATAAGAAAATAGTGAATATGAATAAAATAAATCTTAAAAGGAATTAACGTAAAACGTATTTTGGAACAACAGTAAATTTTGTCTACAGTCTACAAGCTACGAAGCTGCTACGATGCTTCGAAATTCGTAGAATCAATCCATTTGAAGTACATTTCGAGTACTGGGTAAGGAAATTAATTTATTCGAGCTTAAATTAGATGCTACAAGTACTACCGTTAATATTATTGAAAAAGCGGTAAATTTCGTGGCTATGGCATCGTTCCAGGAAGAATCGAATTAAGTTCTGACACGCTTATGAATTCCTTACGACAAATTGTGTGTCAGCGACTATTCTTAAATTTTAAGTGACGTTATCTTTGTATCGTTTAAGTAATCGTGAAAGTATGTCGCTAAGGTATGTGAAAAGTGAAAATATTTTTATTTTCCAGAAGTAAAAGTGAGTGACTTTTTTGAAGTGTTGAGGTTTAAATTATTTTTTTTTTTTCATTTCTGTTATTACAGTGATAATAACGAAATTTTTCAAAAGTAGTGATGCCTACTACGAGTATAACAAAATGCTATGCTATAAATGCCTTCCAAATAGCGTAATGGCTTAGGCGTTGGACTTGCGATCAAGTGGTTGCAGGTTCGAACTACCAGTGTACTATCGTCGTGAACCCACCCCTAACACAAGCAGAACGAGAATATGTGAATAATGTGTGATCCACATTGCAAGTATTTAAAATAAAAAGGAAAAAGAATTTATTCAAACACTCTCCGAAGTAATTTATCATGTACTTTAGACTCGAGTCAGTAAGTACTGGAGTAACCAAAGGCTATAACGATATTGACCATTATTTAATTAAATACGTTTAGTACTTACTAATAGCTACATACATAAAATACACTCTCTCTCTGTATCTCCGAAGGGGTGGTAAGAATTAAGGCCTACAATTTTGCCGATTATAATTTAGTCCCATTTATGTAATAGGGGCAAGCCTATTGCTGTCATCCGGGCTCTTTTATCGAATTATTTGGGAAAGTTAAAGTATAGGGACAGAAAAGGGAGGATAAAAAAGGAAGCAAAAGGGAAACTGATAATATAGAGGGAGAATAAGGAGTATAACTAATAGCTCAAACAAGTCAGGGTTGCAAACCTATAACTAAACCTGACTGGTGCCGGAAGTCCGAATCCTCTAACTACATACACATAGACTTTTAAACAAAAGTTCACCTACACACGTCAGTAATGAATCTGGGCTATATTTAGATACCTAGCTAGCTAGCTTAGTGAAATAGTAAAAACCGAAGCGCCAAAACAAGACATGAGAAACGATTCAAGCAAGCATGCATCGAAGAGAAAGTGTCCCATGAAAGGGAATCCGTACTTGTGTGGAGATTTCTTCAGAGAGTCGCACAGTGGAGTACTTATAGAAAATAACAATCTAAGTAAAATAGAAATATTGAAGAAATCCTAAACGAATGCGTTAGCCCATTAACGGACAGTTCGGGTGTGTATGCTTATGTATAATACTGATAATGCCTGCCTATAAAAAGTGCTCAATATTTTTGTTTTTAAAATTTTAATCATATAATATCAATAGCAGTAGCAAAGTACTTCAAGCATCACGTTAAGTTAATATCATAAGCTCTATTCAAATTTAAAGCAATATGTAGACTATATATAAGCATAATTTTAAATTCTTGTTAGAAATTAAGCTATCTTATTCTAAATTAATTTAAGGTTTCAAATTTATTGAATTTAAATAGTATATTAGTTATGTAGGCATACGATAAACTATTTTTATTATTTTTAGAGTCCAATAGAGTTTTATCATTATAATATTCTCTAGGAGGCTATGCTTGTTGCTTCTGTTTTAATTGAAAATTCGACTTAATCAGGGCGTATTATTTATATCTGTTTGTATTTATATGTTTTAACATATTTTATGTGTCTGAACGATACATTTTTGTTTTGTTTTGAACGAATTTTGAAAAAGATCGTTAGTCTGTTGATATTTTACAAATTTATACCTATTTTCTAGACAGAGCAACCTAAAAATATTTTTGGACCTTTACTAGAAATCGTATAAAATGTGATTCCTAAGTTATTAAGTTGAATTTGTAATTAAATAGAGTCATGATAATAAATTGAATTATAGTGAATAATTAACGAAGATAACTAATATTAGCAAAAAACAAAGTTAGTATTATATAGACGGCATAATGTATTATTGATAGAATTTACGGAAATATATTACTCCCTGTTATTACCAAAATTGAATATATAATATACATTATTTGTAATTGTAACAACTAATTATATTGAAGACATAGCAAATCTAAAAGTCATTGTGACTAGATTCATACTAAATTAAATTCATGATATAAATGTACTGTAATCTTTATAAGCTGGTGGCTACCACAGGGCAAGCAATCGATCACATACGATGACCTATATAGGAACTCCCACGACATTTAAAGTCACACGGAGACGGGGTCAGGATGCAATCTTACACACACATACCCTGTACTAGAGTGATTTAATTATATATACATTATATTCTCTAAAGTAAACATTCTGAACGTATTACATTTCTGGAAAGAACAACACACGTCTTTTAATACTATATTAATACCACTCACCACACCCATTAACTGTGCTCTATTCTAATTTATTAAGAATTAGTTTGGCAACCTTAAATAAGTTAAACCAGCCCTAGGAACTTTGAAATTCGATGCGACTTGCGGTAGCCTAACCACCCATGTGTTACGCCACGGGATCAAGTATTGATGAGTTTGTACCGGCTCAACACGAGCCTTGACATTCCGGCATTCTGACAGCCTACCAAATTAATTAAATGTTGGCCGACGTGTTTAATATAGGGTGTTTAAATACCTACCAAAAATGTTCTATATAGCTTCAAATCCCGATTAATTGTCAATTATAACTCAGAGTTTTCCATTTTCTTTTTAACGTACCTCGATAAAACCGTGTTGTTGTCCGTAAAGGATACTCGGGTCCCACCTCTTCAATTGGGTGTCATAAAAGGTGATTAAGGGGTTAAAATGTTATCGATTAGATGGTAAACACATAGTGAATGGGTGGAGGCAAAAGACTTTTGTGACAAATGAGACCAAATTGGGTTGATAAAACGGTAGGCGTTTGAAACGCTTCTGCCTACCACTTCAGGGGCGTGAGATTATGTATTTATGTTCAATAAACAACAATTTTGTTTTTGGCAGATGCGATATATTCGTTATTTGTGAAGCGATTGATATTTTAATGAAATTGATAACTAAAAGTTGGCCTTATTTAAATAAGTAACGAAAAATAAAAAAAATAAGGGATTAAGGTTTATTGAGGTAACTTAAGACGACGTTAAGTGAAGTAAATTTTGTTAGCGATTATTTTCTGATAATTAGCATACACAGATTCAGTTGTATAAAACCGTTAGTTAATTCTTGCAGTAATTAGATTTACCACTACTAATATTTTTTCGCAAGAGTATTTTAATATTTCATAAAAACACTAATACTACAACAAATTATAACTAGACGAAGTATTCCGTTCTTAAGCTAATATTGTACTAAACTAAAAATACTATTGATTCGTTGGTTCGCTATTTCCTTTATCTGTCCAATTCTACATTTGAATGACTCGACTCCGATCTGTGTTACAGGTATATTTTTACTGACCCATTTTCATGTGAAAACCATTTTCTTTTTTTTTTCTTTTGCATATTATGTCTGTTACTATTAAAAGAAACTGTTGTACAGGTTCACTCAACATAACTAAGCGTAAATAACATTTTTCAAGCCTTGAGGCTACTGATTAATGATAAATCTATTTAATTTTTTTTAGTACTTCAGAGTGTTAATACATAACGCTGGATGAGCATGATGATTTCAAATAAAAAAGTTACTATACTTAATCATGGTCTTAGAAATACAAACAGCTATAAGTTTTAATTTGAGTAGGTTCCGCTAAGGTAAAAAGCTTTTTATAAATATTTCCATCTGCTCTTCGTAAATTTAATATATTGATTATTTAATGTACATATGTATATATATAATGTGCAGACAACGGTCAGTTACAATTATATTATATGTACAGATAAGGTTAACCAAAGAAAACATATTAGAAATAATCCGATACAAATAGGAAGGTGTTTATTTTAGCATTTTCACTATTATATTTATATCCAATATTTAGAACAAGTAGAAACAAGGAAATTAATAAAAATATATAAATTGTATAAGCTTTCACTTTTTCTTGCCATTATTTTAGTTAGTTACTCTCACTATTTAATGACACTTTGCAAGTCAAAATCCATCAAGCAGCTAAGCACGTGGCAAAAAGCATCATACACACATACAGGAATCAAACTGAAAGTTAAAAAAAAATCTATATTGCTAGGTGTCATTAAATATTGAGAGTGGCATGGGATATGCAATTTTAAAATAATGGCAACAAAAATTGAAAGCTTATACAATTTATATATTTCTATTAATTTACTTGCTTCCTTAGTTTTTTAAACAGTGAACCCACTCTTCTTTAGAAATCTCTTCCATGCCTTTTCAATTACAACCATTGCACCTTCAGGGTTCACAAAAAGGAATTTCTCTAAGTATATATTACATTGTAGGAAATAAATAAAACCCACAAGGTTGGGTCAGGGTTGGTCGGGACTGGGGTGCGGGCTAGAAAACCTCCACATGGTGTACCCTGGGCAACGTTGGCGACGACGCAGCCTTCTCATCCACTGCTTTAGAGGAGTGCGTCGTCGCTAACGGCTAATCTTCCGTCGAAAAGAGGTAGCCGACTTCTTTTTGCCATTCGGTCGTGACTTGGCCCAACAGAGCGGGCTTTTGTACGCAGATTCCTCTGTTAGCTCTTCGCTCCTTGGAGCTGTGAGGAAGGGAACCTCAGTAAAAAATCACCGTGGTGGGACCCTTCTATGGGTCAGAGCCTCTCCAGTGTTTACGGTGGAGAAGGTGGACGGGCTCGGCGTGCACTTACACTGCCACCGAGCAGGTATGGGATGATTCACTTTCCAAGCCGCCGTCGGCATATCGTACTCCCGATAGGAGTGTCGTGGTTATGTCTCGCGGCTCCGATCGGGGGCGAGGGTCTTGGCTTAGCCGCCCGGACTGCGAGGAAGAAAACCTCTATAAAAAATTACCCCGAATCCCGTGTTCTGGTGCGTGACCATGGGATGCATGGCTGATGGGTGGTTCAGTCGCGAACGTACTCCCAGCCGGGGCACCTGCGGAATCCTCGGTTGGGCATAAATCTACGCTTACCCGGGTATTGGGGGATCTCTGCCCGGGTGGACCTTTAATTCTCCCCCACTCGTGGGATATATTATGTATTTCAACACTAAAATTAATAAAAAAACTGAAGAACAAAAGAAGGAGTTAAAAGCTAAGCAAGGAAGGAGAAAAAGTAAAAAGTCGGCGGCAGAAGCCTCGTCGACCGACGAGGAAGTATCGTGACCAACTACTCTCTTGGTGGAGCTCCTAGATGTTAATCTGACTCCTGGGAGCAGTACAATTTTGGAGCAAGGACACTCAAGGACGACCAGGGCAGCAACTTATCGAGTCGTCGTCGAGAACATGGAGCTTGAGCCCCGCGACTTCGATAACCTAAAGCGAGGCCGCTCGAAGGACGACGACACTGAAACATTAACAGAAATGCTTCCTCCAAAGTTGACCACTAGTCAAAGAGGAAGATCGAGGTCGCGGACGCCTGTTCCGCCTTTGCCAGGTTCTGTCTTCTCCAGGGCGGGGGTGTACACTTGGGCTCGTGCGGAAGGTGAAATAGTCGCGGAGGAGAAGATCGAAAATCTCCTACTAAAAATACGTTCGGGGGGTTCTGTCTCCCCAACACCGTCGACGTTGAAGGAAAGAACAAGCGCGGCAGTGGCCATTATTAACAAAGTGGCCACCAAGTCAACGAACTTAAAGGGCTCTTTTGTCAGAGCCCTGAAGGATTCCTCCGCCGCTATCTCTGGGGTCGTCGAAACTCTCATTGGGGATGTAGCACGACTTCAAGCTGCGAATGATCGTCTTACGGAGCAAGTGGCAGAGCTCAACACCCAGTTCGCCCAATTTCGGGTGCAGGTGGATTGCCCTGAGCGACTGAGCCAGGTTCAGCAGCAGGCTGCCTCTCCCTCTTCATTCCAAACTCCGGACTCCCATCTGCAGCATGTCCTTCAGGCAGTATGGAGGATGATGGACGGGCGCCTAGCAGGCCTAGAAGCAAGACTGCCTCCGGCACCCAATGTTCGGCCGCCTCTCGCCACCGATAAGAAAAAGGCCAATTCAGCCCAGACGCCGCTTCCCGTCTCAGGTGGCCGCGTATCCTATGCCGCGGCTATGTCATCGGCACCCTCATCTACAAAGAAGGGTGGACGACCGGTGAAGAAAGTGGCAAAGGTGGCGGCAGAATTCCCCCCGTTGACCACTCCGGCATCCAGAGTGAAGAACATAGTTCCTGTTGTTGCTGAAACGGTACCTGGCCCTTCGACATCTGGTCCCTCTACGACTGCCCCTTCCAATGCCCCTTCCAAGTAGTCGGTGGGGGTAAGAAGTCCCGAAAGCGAGGTAAGAAGGCTTCGAAAAAAGTAGCGTCTATACCGCAATCGTCATCCGTGGCAGTTGACCCAAAAAACAAGTCACGGAAACTGCAGGCACCCAAAACGGCGGCAGCAGTGGTCACATTGTCACCGTTTTCAAGAAGGTCAGGGATAGTCTAGGTGGTGAGTTCGGGGCTTCAGGGGTGAGGTTGCGCCTCGCCCAAACGGGGGCTCGAATCCTCGAGTTCCCCGGGGCTGAAGGGGGGAAGGCGGCCGACACGGTTGCTGAAAAGCTGCGGAGTGTTTTTGAAGCGAAGGATGGTGTCAAGATCGCCAGGCCCACTAAGTGCGCAGAGCTTCCCGCTTCCCGCGGTGGGCTATTTCTAAGCTAGACCGGGATCTACTGGAGGAGGCAGCCATAATTTACTCTTGGCTGTCCCCACAGCCTCCGACCGAGGAGGTAGATATGGAGGCAGGCCGCTTTTGCGATGCGGTAACGCATATCTGCGATGCGGCCATGCCCCGGATTCGACGTAGTCGGCCTCGAAGGAAGGAGGTCTACTGGTGGTCTCAGGAGTTGGCGGATCTCCGCGTGGCCTGCATTCTTGCCCGGAGGTCCTACACCCGCAGCCGTCGGCGTCACCGTGAAGAGGGGGAAGAGGACCAGCTTCATGAGGAGTACCGAGAGGCGCGGAAAACTCTGAAGCTGGCCATTTGTCGCGCCAGAGAGGAGAAAAGAAAGGAGATGCTGGAGGGTCCCGATCGTGACCCCTGGGGTCGCCCTTATCGTGCGGCGCAACAAAAGCTCCGCACGCTGGCCCCCCCCCTTACTGAAACTCTCCAGCCCAGCTTCCTTCAGCTTCCAGCTTCTTCTGAAGTGGTTGAGGGCCTATTCCCGCAACGGGTGGAGCACTCATCCCCGTCGATGGCCCCCTTGGCCGGAGACGACGGAGAGTTCGAGGAGGAAGATATTCCATCCGCCACGAAGGCAGAGATGGGGGCGACTGTTTTACGGATCCGCTCCAAGAACACCGCCCCAGGGCCAGATGGGATCCCTGCCCAAATACTGGCCCTAGCTCTCAACCACATGTCGGACCGCCTCAGGGGGGTGCTTGGCGTGTGGACGCTACCTGACTGCTGGAAGAGCGGGAAGCTGGTTCTTTTAAGGAAGCCGGGACGGCCTACGGATTCGATCGCGGCCTACAGGCCCATGGTACTGCTGGATGAGGCGGGTAAATTGTTTGAGAGGGTCCTCTCTGCCCGCATCGTCCGGCACCTGAGCGAGGTCGGTCCCGATTTGTCGGACGCCCAATTTGGTTTCCGAGCGGGGCGTTCGACGATCGATGCTGTAATGCGCCTGAGGGCCGTGACCGAAGAGGTAGTGAGTTGTGGCGGCGTGCTGTTGGCGGTGTTTTTGGACATCGCCAACGCCTTTAATAGTCTGCCATTCAGCTGCATCAGGGAAGCGCTTCATTATCACAGGGTGCCACAGTACCTGAGGTGGCTGGTGGCAGACTATTTGGAGGAGCGTACCGTCGTGTACGAGGATCGAGAGGGAAATTTGAGTTGTCGGCCCATGTCGTGCGGTGTTCCGCAGGGGTCTGTCCTTGGACCTCTCCTGTGGAACATGGGGTACGACTGGGCCCTTCGAGGTGACTTCCCCCCTGGGCTGGGCGTAATCTGTTACGCCGATGACACTCTGGTCACAGCCCGGGGGTCGAACTTTCAAGAGGCGGCACGCCTGGCCACCAGAGGAGCCTCACTGGTGGTCAGGCGCATCGAGGCGCTAGGGTTGCGCGTGGCTTTGGATAAGACGGAGGCCCTTTTATTCCATGGGCCCCGTCGAGGTCCACCCCCTGGCGCCTCCATAATGGTCAACTCGATCCTTGTACCGGTTCAGGCCCACATACGATTTTTGGGCCTGATCCTCGACGGAAGATGGCGCTTCGACGACCACTTTCTGCAGCTGGCTCCAAGGTTGGTTGGCACTGCGTCAGCCCTTGGGCGACTTTTGCCCAACTTGGGTGGACCCAGCGTCGCAACAAGACGGCTGTACACGGGGGTTGTCCGGTCAATGGCACTATACGGTGCACCGGTGTGGGCAGAAGCTCTGACCACCCAGAATAGGGCACGCCTTCGGCGCCCTCAGAGGGTCATGGCGGTTAGAGCAATACGCGGTTACCGCACCGTGTCGACGGAGGCGGCGTACGCGTTTGCCGGCACTCCCCCGTGGGATTTGGAGGCGGAAGTGCTCGCCGAAGTCTATCGGCGGACGACAGATTTCCGGGCGGGTAGTGGCAATCGCCCCCCGCCCGAAGAGGTACGCGAGTGGCGTGAGGCCGCTCGCCGAGCTACTATGGCTCGTTGGTCGTCCCGGCTGGAGGCTCCACATGCTGGCTTTGCCACTGTGGAGGCGCTCCAGCCGGTCATCGTCGAGTGGGCAGGGCGGCAGCACGGAACCTTTTTCTTCCGACTGACGCAGGTTCTTTCCGGGCACGGCTGCTTCGGAAAGTACCTGCACTCGGTCGCTAGGAGGGAATTGAGTCCCGTCTGCCACCACTGCGACTGCAGTGAGGACTCGGCACAGCATACGCTCGCGGATTGCCCAGCGGGCGGGCGGCGCAGCGTCGGGCCCTCACTGCAGTAATTGGAGAGGATCTGTCGCTACCGGCCGTCATACGCTCCAGTGACCAGTGACAGGAATTTTACCGCGGTCGCAACCTTCTGCGAGGTGGTCATCTCGCAGAAGGAGGCGGCGGAGCGGGCCCGGGAGGATGACCTCCACTCGGACTCAATTCGCCGCCGGCGAGCCGAACGGCGGAGGCGCGCTTACCAGCGCCTCATGCCGCCCTGAGTGTGGCCGCGGGTGGTCGGGACGGGTTTTCCCTCCACCCACTATAGTGGCCAACCGCGAGGAGGCGACGTCCTGGTGTGCCTGGACGTTGCCTAGTTGAGAGTTACCAGAAGGTGGTGCCCGAGCTTTTGAGGGCAAAGCGCTAGGAGGGGTCCGGATGTCTTACTAAAGCTGTTCCCGGATTCCTCCTATTTTAAGCGCAGCATGGCACACCGTGTGGTTTTAGTCGGTCCGATTCCGACACACCGTTCCACCGAAAACCCCGGTGGGATGACGGCCCGAGGGGGGTTTCCACACGTTAAAAAAAAAAAAAAAAAGTGTTGGTCGGGACTGTAAGGAGGATGACTCACTAACTCCTCATTTTTGATCGATAAATATTCGATAGTCCGTCAGGTCGTGGTGGAGGAGGACCGTGCTTCTTAGGCGCTGCTACCTTACATTTTCCAAGACCACTGGTAAACAATGACTGACCAATCAATCTGCAGTAAAAGCCCTCTTATCTTCTAGAAAGATTCTTGCGAAATGACCCGTCCTTCCAAATAGTTAGGCAATCATGTTTTTCAATTGACTTCTGTCCTTTTTCCTTTTGTCGGCAAATCCTCGAATGGAAGCATCTATTGCAGAGATTGTCTTTTAGTTTCGGGTTCTTAATAGTATACATATGTAGCTTTCATAACTTATGACGATGTTATACACAGCCTTCGAATGAACTCAGTCATTCTTTTCGGTACCAATCCAAACGACAATGATTTTTGATTTTCCTTCATATATTGAGGTATCCTTTTCGTACAAAGCTTTTGTGACGCCTAAATGTTCAAATCACAATTTTCGTTGTTGATATAACATCTGTTGATATCAGCCTCTATCATTAGCCGCATAGCACTCAGGCTATCTTCAGTAGTTATTTAAAGTCATTAAACCAGCTGCAAACATGCTCACGAGATAGGGCTTTGTAATGAAATGTCAATCGAAGTCTATCGTAACATTGTTGAATAAGACCGCAACGAAAGTCGTAATAAATTACTGAGCGAAAATTTCGTTAGTGAAATTCATTTCGATGCTCTACAGACACTTTTTAAATTGCCGCCAATTTGTAAAAACAAACGACAAAAGAATTCATTACACATCTACAGATTCCCAAAGTTACTAATTTAAAATTTAAATCATTTTTCATGGGCTGCTTTTCTTACTGGCCTAGTGTGTCCTTGGTGGCCTATCAGTGAGTCCCACGTATGTATGTACACTGGAAAAACATAAAACTATATAAATAGGCTATTTTTTTTAGGTGTATATGTATGTACACTGTAAAAACATAAACCAACATAACTAGGCTATTTTTAATCCAAAATCAAAATAGTTATGGATCATGTAGGTATTTAACGAAGAACGTCATATATACTTCATTTTGTTATTGTTCATAACCTTCTTGAATCAAAGCTACTCAGTATCAAAATCTTAGCAAAGATAACGACGTAATTAAATGATAGACAAATGAAAGCTATGCTCCCACAAGTACGTTATATTCCAGGGCAGATGAATATTAAATGTTGCACGGCTCAGCTAACGATAGAAACATTTTACGTACTAAATGTACCGGAACTCTGCATTATCGTTAAATAAATAACTGCTGAAGCCTCACAGCTTTTAGCTTACTTAAAATATACGCTCAAGGATAATCTAATCCCTTCACAGCTGTTATATTTTTGATAAGGTTTTCAAATATAGTACTTTGACAATGGCATAAAAGACAAGAAAATAATAAATCTGCTACCATTATTTTTCTGTTTTTATCATAACACTTAGTAGAGTAACTACCAGATTTTTTTTTCTTTCACTGGTAACAATGCCAGGTGAAGATATTGTATAGTCTCTCAAGTTTGTACTCACTCAGCGTATTATCCTGTATAAAGGCTAGCTACATTCAAGTTCGACGAATTGTGTTAAGTAATCATTTGAGGCCGATTGATTCCTAGTGTCATAGATCAATTATGATGAATAAATAATTTAATGTTATTGAACCTGATATTGGGATATTAATCCTTACATCCGGTGTCGGTCAATATGTGTAGTATGTAGTGCATAATCACACAGGATCGTCTCTTTGTATGTTGAACATTTATCTCACCTCTTCAAATACCCTATTAGTAATAATGCACACCTAAATTGTGTCCAATACAAGCTCTCCAATATTTATTAATAATATTAACATAATTTAATTCAGTTGCAGGTTAGTAATTTATTTAGCGAAAGTTTTTATTTATATTTTCAATTTACGTAGCCCTATTTTCAGCAAAATAGTCTAAGAGAGATTAAGAGAAAGGAAAAATAAATACAAAATTTCAAACAGAATAAAAAATGTCTCCGCCATTTCGGTTACGGATTAAATACGAATACGGAAACTAAAACAGTCTACATAAAACAGGAGTAAATAATATTTTTTATTTAACCTCGCCTACCAGGCCCAAACAACTACTTTAATAAAATGTCGGTTCTTGAGCAGGGATCCAGGAATCTCTTACACATGACTGAGCAATTAGAACCATGTGGACGCACCAGGATTCAATTTGAATTAAAATTATCTTCTTAACAACGAATCTCTCTGTGTCAGGTTTTTGTTACTTTAATATAATTCTTATAAAATATATAGTACAGTAAATATTTCGTATAGTTACGACTCGGATTTTCTCCCTTCACGGATCGATATCCATAGGGGTATTATTACGGGGTATATATTCTTTTTCTAACCATTCTATCCTCCCTTTTTCTTTCAATATACTCGCAATTTATCACATTTCATTCCCAAAGTGGCCCGGTAGGGCAATAGGATTGTCCCCTATTACGTAAATGGGACATTCGACAAAATTCTGTCTACCCCTTCGGATATACAGGTGTTAGTGTTTGTATGTATGTACATTATATATATATATATATATATATATATGTATATATATATGACGGAGCGTGACTTAATAGGATTTTATTGTTATTTTTGATTTGTTTAAAATTGGATTTTTGTAATCGATTTGTTTATTATTAATGTTATAACTCGATTGGTATAAAACAAAATAAGAGCGGGTAACCCCGAATAGAGTGGCGGGTGGCGCCAAATGCGGTGACAATCGGGGATTCGACTGCCAGCTATCGCAGGAGACGCACACGTGCCAACCTATTGGCTCTTAATCAGGGTTAATCTTACCAATTGTGATTATACAAGATAAGTGTTCGCTAGAAAATTAAACCAACCGCGTCCAACAGTGTGAACATTCTTTTATTTTGGAGTTCCCGCCATCAACACGCTCACGATGCAAAGTGCTAGCCATGACCGCTTGGAAGGTCCTTCTGATGTTCTTGCATATATATATGTGCGAAAAACTATACTGTGACGTGTTTTAAATGTACATTTGTTGAAATAGTGTTTGGGTCTGACTTTAGTGTCCTTCATGAATTATTAATTATATTGATTTTACTTTTTTTGCTAGAATAGTTAGTATCGTTTGATATTTAACTTTATAAGTATACTATTATTGATTAAACTAACGGTTTTATATCCCTTCGAAAAATAAGTTATGAATACTGTGTATGTATATATCGGAACTAGCTATATAAAAAGACGTTAAATTTGTTCTTGAAACATTTTTTTTAATTAGCAATATACCTACATATAAATAATTAATCTATTTTACACTTTAATCCTCAATATCACGTGGTCGGCCCCTACCGGCGATGCCACTACCTACCTATTCTTCAAAGTACGGATGTATTTTGACAAACGTCATAAGCATGTTTGGTGAATTCAAAACTATTACCGCGCAAGAGAATACATAGCAAGAGAAACACAGGCATTCAGAAACGAGGTAAGTGAAACAACGACACACGACCAAGTTCCTACTCATATTCTCTGAATGCGGAAAGTGTTAATAGGCAATCAACTAGCACTTTATGCGTAAATAGACAAGAAACGCTACACTAACCTTCATTTCAATTTTTTTTGTTCGGTCGCTTTTTTGTCTGTTGTTTTTTCAGTCAGACAGTCCTATCTGTAATTGTTATAAAATCAAACATCCATCTGTATAAGCAAATCAATTTCTTCCACATTCTATCTTCCATTTCCTGTCAATGTACTCCAAATTTACAGAACCCTGCACTAGCGGTCTAACAAACACTTGGCCTGTTTGTTCAGAAGAATAGAATACGTGCATCTTCTTGGCCTTAACCGGGCATGTATGGTTGTATACTACATACTGTCTGAAAGATAGCAGTCCTTAAAAATATGGTAAATATTTTTTACTACTATTATGTGGGTGGGTGGTGGGTGTGGGCTTGAACCTCCCGGCTACAGCCATTTCGAGTTACAGGTATTCGAACATGACATCCTCGAGGTAGCTTAAGCTTTCAAATCCATCCGTATAAGATATATCCCTTTCTTTCTGGAGCCTTCCAATTGCTCTTCTATTTCAATATATTATACTTCCAAATTCCAAAAGAGTCCGGAAAACCGATTGTGAAGCAATGCTCGCGTTGCAATTCCCAGAAATTAGTGAGGTTTCCGGAGGCCCAGCTCCTTCTATCCTCTTTGTGACGGCGATTTTCACTTACGATGAGGGGACCCGTCTCTTCATCTGTCCGCCTATAATAAAAAAAAACGTAAAAAAATACCTCTGTCTACCTCGGGGATACAGGTACGAGTGTATGCATATGTATAGGTCACTATCATTTTTTACTATACAGTACATTAAATCTATGCTGAAAAGTTTATTCATTTAAAATTTATTATGTTTATTGATATTAAAGATCCCCTGTTTGTCGATTAAGTGTTACATATATACATATATGTAGTATTTATATACGATGAGTGGAGTTCATACATCACCTATTTATTATATATTTTAATATATAACGCAAACTTGTGTTTGACCCAGTATCTACTCTTGACGAGTTGTATGCATTGAAATCATGTTATCTAACCATAGGCTGATCACACTCCAGTCTCACGTGATTGTTTACTATGTTTAACGAGACGTCGGAATTGCTATTCTAGCATAGTCATATTTAGTTATTATTTGCTACATAATAAATAAAATAGTTGTAAGATTAAATAGCGCAATCATCTAGGACGGTTCCAAGTTGCCAACGAATGGAAATAATTGTGCTATTTGATTAATTTCTGAACAAATGGTGCCAATTAGTTAAAAGGCTATGATGGACGGTTCGTGAATGTTCTAACAATGTAAATGATAATACCTTGGAGAAGGGTTCGAGTAGTATATTTCATTTATTTATACTTACTAAGTGCCAACATCTTGTATCTTCTAATATGTAAGAATTTATATATAAATAGGTAACACAAAACAATAAAGAACAATTTTCTCCTATGATTTCAACCACATGTCCTGATACCACACTATATGTGACTTGTAATGAAAACTTTATCAATATATGTATATAGAAATATGGCCTACAATTAAACGACATGGATCTCTTACAATGCGTTAACAATCGTAATGAGTCGAACACACCGCTTCATGAGATATTAAAATACATTCCTGAATAAATTCCTCTAATATATGTTTTTGATTTAATTAAAATGGCATTGGGTTGAACTGCAGTGATCATAATATTTTATTTACCAGCTCCATTTCAAACGAATACGAAATAACACACCCTAGGGTGCGCTTATACTGCCGATACAGTAGGTTTATTCACTAGTTTTTAACTGCATGAAAGAAATATTTATATACAATAAATAAAAACAATTTTCACTATGTTTCAGGTATCACAGAGGTTTATTTTAAATGAGGACGTAAATATTTATTAAAATAGGTGCACAATTGCGAGGTTGAGGGTCGTTGTTGTCTAAGTTTAAGCCCAGTATAGATATACTACTTATTTTATTCAGGAACTACAGAAGTAGTGTAATCTACGAATATACATATCTAGGTATCATATATAGGTATACCCTAGGAAGGAAGCTTCCAAGAATCCCTACAAACATTGGTCGCCTGTTCATCAGGTGCCTTCGGTGCTTGGTGCGTCCTCTGCGGTACCAGAGAGTGCTAGTCTTTTGCCGTTCCCGTTCCACCGCCTCTTCGCAGAAGGAGACGGCGCATTCCCACGCCCTATCGTTAGAGACCATGGACTGAACTATGGCCTCTAGCGAGAGGCTTCCATCACCTAAAGCTGTCACGAGGTTGTAAAGTTCTTTTTACTTTTCTTTACTTTCGTTAAAGGTTGAGGAACCTTTAACGAAAAACATGGATAAAAGTTTTACTCTGACTTGACTTTGGTTACATAAGTCATTTTGTTTACTTAATATTAATGTCGATTTACCGATTTATTATGTGTCTATTAAATTTAATCCAATTTTAATATATTCTATTAGATCATACTCAATACTCCAGAAACTCCCTGATTCCTACAGGTGGCAAGTCCCAGCCCTGGTATGGTCGAACCTGCAAAGCGGCGCCCCGCCGAAAGTAGGAATGTTACCAAGCATGGGCTAATGCAGCGACAGCACGGGATGTAAAGACCAGCACATTAAAGACCAGCACATTTGCCTCCAGGTCCCTCAAAAGAGTAATTGCTGGGGCGAAGTCGGCTCACATCGGCAGAATTGGCGAGAGACTAGTGAGTCTCCCTTCCGGAACTCGTGCATTCTGGTCTCTTGCCAAAGCTGTCCAGGGGAACTCTTGTAAGCCATCCCTTCCACCTCTGCACATAGGAGATAATTCGTTGGCCCACGACGCTAAAGAAAAAGCCGATCTTCTGGGCAAACTCTTTGCGCCCAACGCACCGCCGACCATACCGCAGTGCGAGAGCCACATGCCGGAAATCCGGTTTACACAAAGGGCAGTGCGTAAAGCGCTTCTTTCCCTCGACGTTTTTAAGTCGAGTGGGCTCGATAAAATCTCTCCTATCGTGCTGAAGACGTGTGCTCCTGAGTTGGCACCGGTTTTAACGCGCCTTTATCGGATTTCCTATTCTCTTGGTGTAGTCCCAAACTCATGGAAGACAGCTCTAGTGCACCCAATCCCTAAAAAAGGAGATCACTCGGATCCGTCCAACTACAGACCCATAGCCATCACCTCCTTGTTTTCCAAGATAATGGAATCCATTATTACCACCAGCTCCTCAATGATCGACAATACGGCTTCCGTCGGGGTCGTTCAGCTGGTGATCTTTTTGTTTACTTGACTCACCGGTGGGCACAGGCGATCGAGATCAAGGGGGAAGCGTTGGCCGTTGGATTGGGTCTGGCACAATGCGCTACTTGCGAAGCTTCCTTCCTATGGGCTTCCCGAGAAACTGTGCAATTGGCTCACCAGTTTTCTTACAGACAGAAGCATCAAGGTCGTTGTTGACGGTGCATGCTCCGACTCCAAGTCTGTTAATTCTGGTGTCCCACAAGGCTGTGTGCTATCACCCACGCTGTTTCTTCTGCATATCAATGACATGCTGCAGATTAGCAGCATCCATTGCTATGCAGACGATAGCACGAGTGATGCCCTTTACACCGGCCGCGCTAACATTTCACGGGTAAACGTCATCGAAAGCCGATCCAAACTTGTGTCTGAAATCGAAACTTCTTTATCAAAAGTTTCAGATTGGGGTTGACTTAACCTAGTCCAGTTTAACCCCACAAAGACACATGTTTGCGCGTTCACCGCTAAAAAGATGCCATTGGTCGTATCACCTCAATTTGAGAGCACTTCCCTAACGGCATCAGTCAGTATCGGAATCCTTGGCGTTGATATATCAAGCGAAGCCCAGTTTCGCGGTCACTTAGAGAGTAAGGCCATATTAGCCTCGAAGAAGCTTGGAGTGCTAAACAGATCGAGACAGTATTTTACTCCGGCCCACCGCCTGCAACTTTATAAGGCGCAGGTTAGGCCGCACATGGAATACTGTTCTCATCTCTATGCAGGTGCACCCCAGTACCAACTTCTCCCTCTTGACCGCATTCAACGGAGAGCGACTCGCATCATCGACTGCCAAGATATTTCTGATCGACTAGACACCTTGGCATTGCGTAGAGATGTAGCTTCACTCTGCATCCTCTATCGCTTGTATCATGGGGAGTGTTCAGAGGAATTGTTCCTACTTATACCGGCTGCTGGTTACCGCCATCGTCCTACGCGACAAAATATCCATCCCCATCACCTGGACGATTGGCACTCCACCACTGTGCGCTTCTCCAGAAGCTTTTTGCCTCGCACAACCAGCTTATGGAACAAATTGTCGCCTGCCGTATTTCCGAACCGATACGACCTTCAAACCTTCAAGAAAAGAGCGTACTCCTACCTAAAAGGCCGGCAACGCACTTGTGACTCTTGAGTTGCGGGTGTCCATGGGCGGCGGTAGTCACTTACCATCAGGTGACCCGTCTGCTCGTTTGCCCTCGCATAAAAAAAAAACTAACATATTGCTTTTGTGTGTTAAAACTGTCGATGTGCAGTTTTAGATCGTTCATTATATTATCAACCTGGCGTACGGTAAAGACTTTTATTGTCATTATTATTATATTCATTCTATTTTAAGTTACCTCAACGGCGTATTCCTCGTGTATTTCCTGTACTTATTCATTTTTGGAAGTAATTACTTGAATTTGATCAGGTCCATAAATAAATAATATGATGAATAATAGTAATGATACCGTGATAAAAAGTGATAAATCTTCCTTCTATTTCGCAATGTTCTAAGTTTGACTAGCAATGAATAACTCTTTTAAACAATTATCTTTTTATACTTAGAAATTCTTTAAACAAAAATCTTGTTTATACACAAATCACCGATCCACTAGTCTAAAGTCTAAAGTCTTAAGGCTAGCTTATTTTACAAACCAGCTTTTTTAGTGACCAATAATAATTATATTTATTATGTTAAAATATAAATAATATATAAAAAAGCTCCCTCATCAAGTGTATGTAAGTAAGTAGTCTATTCGACTTGTAAAAAGAAACAAAATGATCCGAAACTGGATGAGCTTATTAGTAACCCTTAGAGAGGTCCACTAAACAACCCCCAGTTCCATCTTCAGATCAGCCCCAAGATGCAAATTATAGTATTGTCATCCAAACTAAACATATATTATATACAAATGACAGTTACATGTAGGTTAAAATTTACATACATACATATATAATATCACGCCTCTTTCCCATAGGGGTAGGCAGAGCCCACTGCCTTCCATTTGCCACGATTCTGACATATCGTTCTCGCTTCTTCAACTTACATTCTGTTCCGCATACAGGCTCGTCGGATAAAGGTACTTTTGAACTAGTCTTTGTTTAGATTGTCTTGAACTTGGTTCAAGAACGTTCGCCTAGGTTTTCCTCTTCCAACAACTCCATTTACATCTGCCATATAAATACCTTGTGTCAATCTTGTTTAATTCATCCTTTCGATATGCCCGAACCAGTACCTACAGCATACGTTTTTCTATTTTAGTCACTACATCCTCTTTCACACCACACTGCTCCCTTATTACACTCTCAGCTCACTCAGCTATACTCCTCAATGCTCTCATTTCTACCGCAATAACTTTACTTTTGTGCTTCTTCTGCCATACCCAACTTTCGTTACCATACGTAACTGTTGGTACCAACACACCTCTATGCACAGCCTCGCGAGTCTTCATTGAGACTCTGTGGTTGGTCATAAAAGTATGCAATGCGCCACTAATCGCATTACCTTCACTCACTCTTCGTTCTATATCCCCATCACACTTCTCGTCCCTAGTAAATTTTAATCTCAGATATATGAATTCAATTACTTCCAACATTTGTTTTCAAGATTAGAGATATTTTACTTAGAAGATAGTTAATTAGAAGTGAAGCTAATTAATGACAATCTTTTCTTTGTGTAGGTCTATTATTGTCAAAAACACATGAGTATTTATATTTCATTAGGGATTCCGTCACAATTACAACCTACTAGATTAGATTAGATTAGATTAGAATATTCTTTATTGTACACTTTAGGAATTACAATAGATCTTAGTTACAAACATTAACGTACAACGGGCGGTCTTATCGCTAAAAGCGATCTCTACCAGACAACCTTAGGATGGATTTAGTGTCAAGAGAGAGTGGGTAGCTGAGGTGTACAATATTGTAGATTTTATATAACTAAATAAATATACATATTTGAATGAATGCAAACACACATATAGTATATACAAAAATACATACGCACATATACATATATATATGAATAATAATAATATAATATTAGTTACATGATGTGATACAAATAGAATTTACCAAGTATACACTAAAATAAAATGAAAACAGTGTGACAGCTAGTTTACTACATTATTCACATTATTCTGAATTTAAAAAGTGGCTCTTAACCATTGTCCTAAAGGTTTTTATGGTTTGGGCTTTTCTTATGTCAAGAGGCAGTGCATTCCACAGTCGTGTTGCAACGACGGTAAAAGATTTATCAACAAATGTTGTGGAATGCAAGGGCATTTTTAAGTCTAGGTTTTCTGACGATCTTAAGAATCTAGTATGTGACTCATGAAGGAACTCAAAGCGTCCCTTAAGATAAGAAGGTGCTGAAGGGTTAAACAATATATTATACAATAAAGAAAGGACGTGAGCAATCCGGCGAAGACGCATTGGTAGCCACTCGAGTTTTTTGCGAAATTCTGAAACGTGATCATACTTGCGCAAAGCAAATATGAATCTTATGCAAACATTTTGAAGACGCTCGAGTTTGTCTAGTTGGGCCTCTGTGAGATCTGGATAGCTGACGTCGGCGTAATCAAGGATAGGGAGTAGTAACGACTTTGCAAGTGCGATTTTGGTGGCAGTAGGAAGAAAGTTTCGTAACCGTCTCAATGATCCCGCAGATGCAAACAATTTGCGGCTTACTTCCTGCAATTGTGAGCTCCAAGATAATTCTGAGTCGATATATATTCCCAGATTTCTAACTTTTTTACTAATTGCAATCAATGTGCCTTCGAAAATAATAGGTGGAAGCTGTGACCAGTTGATCTTTGAAATCTTCCTGGGACTGCCGACAATAATCATCTGGGTCTTAGCTGGATTCACCGATAGCCCATGTGACAAACTCCAATCGCTGATTCTAGTCAGGTCCTTGTTAATATTGTCAAAAGCCTCCGATAATCTTTCTAGGGGTGCTTGGGAGTATATTTGTAGGTCATCTGCATAAAGGTGGTAATGAGAGAGAAGTTGATGTGAGATTGAATTTATAAAAATTGCGAAAAGAAGAGGAGATAGAACGCCATCCTGGGGAACGCCAGCAGATATGTTGCACCAAGTTGAATGAGTATTTTCAATGCGTATACGCTGTCGGCGACCACACAGGTAACTACGAAGCCAATCAATTACCGTTGGAGATATGTTAAGGGAGCTGACGATACCGATCAGAATATCGAAATCTACCGTGTTGAAAGCATTGGAAAAGTCAAGGAGAGCAAGTAAAGAAAGATTTCCATTTTCCATTCCAATTCTTATGTCATCCGTAACATTCACCTGGGCTGTAACAGTACTGTGACAGGAACGGAAACCAGATTGATGGGGATTAAGAAGGTTATTTTTAGTAAGGAATGAACTAAGTTGATTATGGACGAGGCGCTCAAGGACTTTGGAAAGGAAAGGTAATATAGAGATTGGACGGTAATCAGAAAAGGATGATGGATTTGGTTTCTTTGGTATAGGAGTTACTTGGGCATCTTTCCAAGTACATGGGAAAATTCCGGTTGATACCGAATGGTTCAAGATATGGGTGATGATGGGTAGAATTTCATCAAGGATAGGGAGGATCATGTTACGGCTGATACAATCGCTTCCAACTGCGTCAGAAGTGATACCCAAAATGCTCATCTTAACATCACAAGCCGAGAATTGATTAAAACTGAAAGGAGTACAATTAGACGTTGGAATGAGTGAAAGATTATTTAGTGTATTAGCTTTAATGGTCCTATCAAAATTGGACAGGGCAGTGAAGTGTTGATTAAGCAAATCAGTGTTCAATGTTTTTTGAATGACATAATCCTTTGATTTTCCAACTCCAAGTTTCCTGAGGAATTTCCAGACTTTAACTGGGTCGTTATTTTGTACACTGTGATGAATGTGTTGGCGTTGAGCATCTCTACACACCTTATTGCAGCGATTCCGCAGAGATATATACTTTTCCCTATTAACTTCGCTAGGCCTTATCCTTAATTTATACTTCGCTGCAGCTTTCTTTGACAGAAGCGCGTGTTTTAATTTGACAGGCCGTACGGGAGCATGTTTGTCATACAGTTGTAGAATGGACGTGGTGAAAATGTCGACTTTATCATTTACCGAAACTGCTGCTAACAGTGGTGTCCAGTCAATACTACTGACATCCTCAAGCAAGTTATTCAAATCCATACCACCAAAATTGCGAAGCATAAGTATTTTAGGTTTTGGTTTAGGAGGGCGGGATTTATAGGAAAGGAATAGGAGATCATGATAGGAGAACGCTTCGGCGGGGTACTGACCGTACTTTTCGACGTGATCTTCAGAGGAGATTAGGATAAGATCGAGCAGAGAGGGAATAGAGTTAGGAAAATGATGAGTAGCGTTTAGTTGGAGTGAGAACATGTTAGTAGATTGTAGTATCGAGATAAGAGAGGAGGATCGAGAGTCATTTTTTAGAAGACAGGTGTTGAAATCACCCATGATTATTGTATGGTTATAGGATGGGATTAGGTTCTCCAGCAGATTTTCAAAGGAAGAGAAAAAAATTATTCTCAAGGAAGGACAGTAGTATGCACCGAGAAGGATTTTAGTATGATTGAGTTCGACTTCTATAAAAAGATGCTCACCCGCCTGCAATGGAGGGGGTTGTGGCGATATGTTTACAATATTGAAAGGAATATGATTCCGAAGATATATAGCCACTACCGGCCGCGCGATCATTTCTTATGAGCTCAAACCCAGGGAGGGAGTATAAAGAGGAGGGGAGACATGGTTTTAGCCAAGATTCAGAAACGAGAATGGCGTGTAAATTTTTGCAACTAAAGCTAGCCAGCATATCTGAAAAGTGTGCCGGAATACTCTGAGCATTGATATGAATCACATTAAAATTCATGGAAACATCAGAAAATTGTACTTCTAGGTATTCAGACAACGATGGTATGCTAACAAAACTACTATTACTGCTTTTCGCTGAATTATAACTTTCACAGTCACTGTAATCAGACATATTGCTATATAATAATATTGATAAATAGACCTATTATAAATATAATTTAACTAAAACAAATATTATAATTAACCTACGAAAACTATTTCGTATCCATCTGCCAGTTGTGTTAATTAAGAAAATATTTTATCGTTATATAATTAAGATTTTTCAAGCTAGTATTAGTAGACAAGAGTCCTTCTGACACTCTGTAAGAAATTAGATAAGGCGAAAAAAAAAACACACAAAACAAAATAGAAAACAAGAATAAAATAAAATAAACCAAAGAACCTTACATGCATACTCAAACCATTCACTCTACCTAATTATTACTATATCTAATATAATATCTCTAAATATCATTAAACATTTGCCTCTTAAGAGATGAGGGCGAAACCGATGACATAAAGTAAACGATTATACAAGTTGAAGTAATGCAAACATGTTCATGAAGGAAGCAAAATTATCGATATCCAAACACGTGAGGATACATCAAATTCGGATTTCTGAACTAATATGAAGTGTCAAGTCAGTGTTGTCACACACATGTTGAAAAATATAATCATATACCAAACAATACTAGATATTAATAAGTAATTAAACCAATCGTTAACTAGTGTTAATATAATGCAAAACGTTTGTCACACAATTTGGCGTGTTTTTTATTTCAGCTGATTCCAACAATTGTTTTATATTTGCATTCTTGATACAGACATCAGCAGTTATTGTATTGATAAGTTATTACACGATTTTAAAATCCTTTTCCATAATTTACATTCATCACGTGATACTTTATGATGCAAACGTATACCAACTTATCATCTCAATTTAACCACAGACTAGAAAGCAAATCTTAGAAAGTTTTGCATTAAATGGACCGACAATGAAGTTGTGTTCCACAGGGCAGATACAGCACATAATACTTTTTTATTTCTATCCCTTATTCCTATCTTCTAATCACACATGCTGGTCCGTCCATCTGTCAGAGGTAATTTGCCTCCAAATCTACCAGACCCATAAGTTTGAAGTGGACCCAAATACAGTAAGTTAATGATTTTATAACTACGGGTCACTTATGAGGAAAAATTAAAGATAAAAAAAACTTTTTCAAAGCTGTACCGTGTGACATATGAAATTAAAGCGTTTGTGTTGAGTGCCTTAAACAATTTCTTTTTTTTATGTTTTAGAATACTTAATTAAGATATAGATGAGCTGTAATAAGTTGGAGCGACTAAAGGCATGTTGTCAATTAAGGTCGAGAAGGATTTTTTAATTTGTCCCTTAGGCGTGGGTTAATCCTTTTCACAAATTGTGTAAACATATTAACGAGCTAAATTACCATTTTACCATTTAGAAGGATTATTCGTGTAAAAACAATTTAGATTTATAATGAATAACTGTTTAGGTATAAACAAAAATTCAACATTCTGCAAAATTTACACATTACTTGGTATTGTTACTAAATTTTTTTTGCACATTATGTTTATAAAAAAAATGAACTATTTATAAAATTTATAAAACACGGCCAATTTTCTTTAAATAACATTACTGCTAATAATATTTTTTTTTACTTATTCTTCCTAAGTAATTTATGATTGTTAGCATGCGTTGAAGTATCAGGACATCTCGACCACATTCAACGTCCTTGAATCGGGAAAGAAATATTTTGTATACGGTAATAAAGTATGAGGTGTTTTAGTTCAAGACAATAATTATTTATATTTTCTATAATTTTTAAAACTAGTTCTCTTGAAAAGTTATAAGCATCTTGGACTTTCTTTAAATGTCTCGTCTCATAATCCATCCATGGAAACCCTTGCAGAATTACTAAATATTACTGTGGAAACTTTGTAAAATGTTGAGAATTATAGTTAAAACTTTAAAACTGAAACTTTTGTATTTGAGCAGTGTAGCTTAGTTCTGTAGCATAGTTATACAAAATAATATCATAGTGATTTTTCTTCTGTTACCCCGTAGGTAGATTACATAACTATATTTAAATATGTTAAGACCTACAGTGTAACTTGTTTCTATTGAATAAGTAACAAATGGGACGTAAACATAACATGTCACTTCTTTACTATTTCCTGCTGCCACCGTAAAGTTCAGTTAGCGCGTATTGTAAAATAAAATAGTGGGAAATGGATTTCATGTTAAACGCACTTTGTGACATGCAATTACCACTTGCATATCGCATACAAAAGGACGCTCATTACCTGCCTGCCAATAATACCAATTTCCCCGATGAAAACGCAGCTGGCGACTTAATTACGGTATACAATTTGCTAACAAAGAGTATTACTTTAATCTATTTTACTTCCAATGTTTGGCAGTGTGCGCCCTAATGGGTTTTCTGTTTAAATTTGGAGCCGAACAGCACTAGGTGCACTCTACAGAAAACCGCAGCTAAACAGGTTCGTTTAGATCTTGTTGTGTTACTGAATATTGGATACGGTCTGCAAAGGGCGTCTGACACTTCCAATGTTGATACTAAACAGTGAAAGGGGATAAAGGAAACTCATTTCGGTGATACGGTTAACCGCTCATTAGCATGCGTTAGTAACTCACTAGGCGTCAAAAGCGCTTTCCAAGTATTTTTCATTACCACGATGAAAATACTTTTATACATCACTTCAATTTCGATTTCCAGTACTATGTACATTCTGTTTAGACCGACAACATAGTACGTTAAGTACCAATAAATCCATCAAAGAGGAAAATCTATCGAGTAATAGGAAAATCTTTTGATTAGTTCTCGAGGGAATTCGTAGAATAGTTTCTGCTTAGATAAGGACCTGATACTTTTTGTGATGTACACATAGTTTGTCTTGTATGTTTGCCATCCCTGTTTTAACTACCTAGTTAATTTTACCTTAACTTAAGATTTTTTTTTCAAATAATATGCATTTCACCGAAGATAAGTAATATGGCATTAACTAACTCTTACGCCAAACGGTTATCAACTTTATGTGCTGGACAGAGAAGTGGGCACCGTTTGTTCGTTCAGGAATGTATTGATTTGAAGCAATGATTGTTATTTAGGTTTCATGTGACTACGGCCAGTGTCGCCTTATCAAAACGTCGGGTAGTTTAATGATATCCACATAATACCTCAACCATCGTGAACATAATTTGTAAATATATGTCACACAACAAATTATTTTAAATGTTATAAGCTCAGTGTGTAAAGAAATGTGTTTATTTGACGTGTTTATATCAAATAGGGAGCATTTTTTATGTGTAGTCAATAGTCTAGAGATATTTGACTATGGAAATAAGCGACAGCTGTCAGAGTCGTGGTGGACCTGTCGTTGAGGCATTATCAGTTATGTAGCTCCTCAGCTGACGGATTTAAGGACTCTTATGGGGACCCATAAAATACAAATAAATGTTTATTTAATGATATTTTTGTTATTATTCTTATTAAAAAGAAATTCAACTCGTTAGGAATAGTTCCTGTGTCGCGGAGGGCTTTACATACATTTAATCAACGGATACAAAGATCACATGTAGGTGAAAGTGTAAAAATACTTGTTCGTAATATTTCGTATGAACCATTGCATTTTGACCGCATAATCTGCTAGAATTCATTTTAACACTTTTGGCGTGTCAATCAATAAAGATTCAGGTCGGTGGGGATCTAAGGGCGTGTCCTGTCGAGTTAGACTTTCAATAATATATTATTGGAAGCTTGTTGTCGTAAAGTGAGTTTTAAATGAGAATATATACATATGTATGTATAAGGAACAATAATTCTTGCGCATGCAGCTTTAGTTTATTCGATACTAACAGTAACACTTTTTGTAAAAAAAAATTATCCATGGAAGGGGGAGAGGAAGAGCAATGCTTAGGCACCGTTGTATTTACCGAGTGAGTGAGGCAACAGGAGGCCCCAACCCCACCTTTGCCTATCCCCTCCCCTTACCCCGGTCCTCTTGAGACCTCACTTACAACTCTTGAGTTGGAGTTGTCAATGAGCTGCTATTACTCGATTGCTCCCTATGTTATAATATCGTTTCGTTATCGTTTTTACTTGTGACATGTTTTAAAATTATAAAGCTTAGCAAACGATATTAAATTATCTATCTATATTAAATACTTAGAATGAACATTACTTGTTTTTGTTTTCAAGCTAAAAATAAGTTCTTACAACTATAAATCAAGAGACTTTCTACAGCTGCAATAAGAATGTATTGCGAAAGATTGAGGGTTTCGTGAAAAGCGATTAAGGTAATATAACAGTACACTATTGATAGATGTCTAGGAGTAGGGATATATGTCTAGGTTAGTGTCGTAATTAAAAGTTTAACTTTTTAGTACAATACAGCAGGTGTCAAATGACCTCAATTGCGTTAGGTTCTGTACCTGTAGGCGTAAATGAGCAAGTGAATAGGTTTTCGAAAAGTTTTAAGAAGAGAATAAATTTAACAATGGATATCCAAAAGCTGAGATGCTGAGGGGCTTGTAAGAATTTACCGATAATTAAAACGAATTACTAGTTGTGTATAAGTAATATAAATTGCTAGCTGCTAGAGCGAAATTACAAGGATAACTTTGATTGAAGTTCTAACAAGTTTATAACGTATTGGGAAACTAAATCGAGTAACGTGTCCAATAAAACATGTTGTGATTGCTTTTCTTGAAATAGTTTATTTTGCGTCAGTGAAAAATATATATGACTATTTCAATATTAGGTTCAATAACTACTTGGAATAACTATTGAGAATATTGCTAAAAATACTTTAACAAAGTATTTCACACTGACATGTAGCTATATTCTAATATAACAGATAATTCTCAAACTAAAATTTAAGGCAAAGACTATGCATAATTTATGTACATACATACATACATAATATGTATATGCACACATACGTTCACATCTATATCCCCGAGTAGTCAGAGGTGTCACAAACGTCCTCTCTTTGCCAACAATAATTTTGTCCCACTTACGTTTTAGGTGTCAATCCTATTGGCGTCATTTAGGCACTGTAGGACTGTATATAAGGTTGAGAAGAAAGTTTTATATATACATATATTACATATTTATAAATTCAAGACAGAATTCAAGAGCACAATTACATTTAATTGTAATAAATATGTGTTATTTTGTTTGATAACTTGTTTTAGTTGTAGGTAGTCGCATAACGTCACTGTACAAATTTTGGGATTTTGGATCAAAAAGTGCGACTAGTAGTTTTGACAGTTTTTTCTTGATGATAACCTAACACTACCAAATAATTATGTCAAAACCTGAGGGGGATGCATTAACATTTCCCAATCCTGTCCTCTCTATTTTTTTCTTTCAGAGTACACGATACATTGGGTTTCTTCCAGTGAACTAGTGTGGCAGCAAATATGTTACTACTGCGTTAGGTCCATAAACAATTTGTTTTATTTTCAACGATCAGAATCAGAAAAACAATTGTAAAAAAACCGGGAAAGTGTTTTTGACTTTTAATTTTGCTTTTTTTCTTAATGTCCTACATTTAGAGATATTAAAACCAGCCAGATACAAACAGGTTTTTTTAATTTTGTACATACGAAATACGAAAATACTTTTACCTATTATTTACTTTCTGATAAATATAGTCCGATCGACATAATCGACCATAGCGGACATAGTGACAAAAATAATAAACATAATAACGTTGTCACATACATACATACATCCATATGTACAACTCGTACTACTCTCGTCTTACAATACTCGTATGTCTACCTCTTTGGATATGCATTCACGCCTGTATATCCAAAGAGGTAGACATACGAGTAATAAGCCCCTACAATTTGCCGATTATCTTTTAGTACCATTTACGTAATAGGGGAAGATTATTTCCGTCATCCGGAGAACAGAGAATTAGATGTGAAAATGTTAAGAATATTGATGGGAAAGGGAGGATAGAAAGGAATGGCAAGGAATATTGCTTATACAGATGGATTTGGAAGTAGAAGCAAAAGCTCAAGCAAGTCAGGGTTGCATATTTATAACTTGAACGTGCTGGTGCCGGGAAGTCCTATCCCTCTATCAAACTCCGTAACAGTACACCAAAGAGCACACGTTAACTTCTGTAGTGATATACTTTTTGAAATTAGTAAGGATTCCAGAGTCCCCCTCCCCTCATCTCCTCTCTCTTCTTTCCCCTACTTGCATTCCACAAACAACTTTTGAGTTGCAGGAGTCAGTGTACGGCGGTTGTGACTTAAGATCAGGTGACTCACCAAAAATCATAAATTGCTACCATTTAATGCAATCGATATGGCATGAGTTCATATCGTTTTTTTTAGATATTCATTTAATAAATATGATAATAATAATGATAAGGAGAGAAAATAAAAGTAAATAAAGATTACATCGAATATTCGAGCACGCGCCCTTAATTGTACCTTTGAAAGTTATCGGTAACGCTACAAGGCTTTATTGAAGTATTGAATAGAATATGAATTATGTAGTTGAAGCCCCCCAAAACTTTTTAATATTGTATACGACAAGTCTAAGTCCCATTTTCAAAACCAGAAATTAAACATAAATCTTGTATGTACTTTACAATATCTTTGAATTCATATTCTATTTTTTATATTACACTGACAAACAGACGGGTCATCTAATGGTGAGTGACATCCGCCGTCAATGGACACCTGCAACTCGAGAGTCGTAAGTGCGCTGCCGCCCTTTGAGGGTGATGAGGGATGAAGGGATGCTAGGAGGGGAAAGAAGAGAGCGATGAAGAGATGGGAAAAGAGGAGGGGGGACAGGGGAGAGGAAAAAGGAGTAGAGAAGTTGGGCCTCCAGAATCCTCACTAATTTCAGGGAAATGCAACGCAAGCATTGCTTTACAGCCGATTTTCTGTAACTCCGTGGTAAAGCATTCTAATTAATGTGGTGCTGTCTTCACACGTTTATCATCTATTATATAAACGTTTATTATTAACGGGGTGGGTAGCTAGTATTACATAAATATGAATTGAACCACAGGGTAGGTTAACTGCATGTTTTGGTATAAAAATATACCCGTAACTTTAAAAGTAAACAATGAATCAAATAGTTACAATCCACCATTGACCAAATAAGCAGGTTTTTTATTGAATTTACAAAATGTAATAAAATACTTATTTTTTGAGTAAATTTACCAATGAATTATGGTTTGGTTATCATGTATCTGACAAATCAAGGTTTCCTATCGGCTTTGTTTAATCTATAATTACTCAAACGAATGGATGTTAAAAACATGTCTTTCAATGGTGAAATGCTTACCGCGTGTATACAATACATATTTTTTTATTGTTTTATATTATAATATTGAAATATATGGAAAGTGGGTATTACTTAATCACCGTTTAAAAACCGTTAAAATCAACGGGGCAGATTTGCATTGTCACAGCACTTCCATAACGTGAAATTGTCATTTTTCTTCCGCATTTGGTATGAGTCATACCTGATCAAAGGAAACAGTTTTATTACATTTGAGAAGGCCCAGCACAAGCAAACTTAGAGGAATTAATACAAAAGGTGTTGAAACTACGGCCATAAAATGAATAAAATGTATGTTGCCACTGATATTTTTGTTGGCTTGGGTCTAACAAAAAAGACGGTCACGAGAGGTACAGCGATGGGGCTAAATTAAGACCTTGATGTAGGCTAGGTCATTTACGGAGCACTAATCTGGGAACAGATGCCTCCATCTTTCAAACAAGCAAGCAAGCTCTTTGCCGTGAATAGTGGAAATCAACACATCTACATCAACTCACTCAACTCAAGCCAAGTGTAATATTGGCATTATATAATTTTGAAACCAGTTTTAAGCTTAAAGAAAATTGCAAATAAAACCTGATTGTAATATGGACAGCATCCAGCATCTGAAAACGCTGATGAGCTGGTCATGATAACAAAACAAACCCTACTCAGTAACAAGGGACCAGAAAATAATTGGAAGTAGGATTAAATCGTGATTGACATTTTTGGCATGCGTGCATAGGACTGAGTGTATATTATGTATATTGTACGTGTTACGTATTTTGTATATAAAAAGTTAAATATATTGGTAACACCAAACAAACAACAGGCATGGTGGCTAAAAGTTTTATCTTGCACTAGAGTAACTGAATTACCCTTGGATAATAAGCCTGTAGTATCCAGATAAAAACTAAGTATCAAGATATTAAAAGAATACTACCCGATCTAATAGCTGCGGATTCCCTAAGGCATAAATCGTGTATAAGAAGCATAATGTAAGTACATATAGTCCTTAGACTATTGATAAATATTAGTATAATGGAACACCCACGCGATACCGGGTGTTACTTAGGTATTTTCCATGTCAACATTTGTAAGCTAATGATAGCCATACAGTTGTGTAAGATATGAAAAAGTGTTAAAAAGGTTTTATTGCGGTAGCAGTACATCAGAAAAGTTGGCTAACTACTGCAACTACGGACTCAATCCCCCATACTGCTCTAATTACTTGATTCACTACACTAGTGTACTAATTTGCTACGATTTTCTATCAATCTTGATTCTAGGTTCAGGTTTACATTAAGTACATAAATTACGTGTAAAAGATAAAATAAACTATTTCACAGAACAAAATTATACTTTAAATATTACATTTAAATAAAAAAAGAACTTTGACATCGATACATGATACTAGCTACTGACTGTCTGATCCCAAATTAGCAGAGCTTGTACCATGGTGAGCAAACTGCTGACGAAGCATACTAATATACATATATTAAAGATAAATCACACACAGACACAGAACAAATATTTTTCCTGGGTAGACATTGAATCAAGTCTGGCTTAGGAGTTAGGCCCGTCATCATTTTGTTACATACGTAGTTTAAACACCTTTTAAAGAATTTCAAAGTTTTTTAAAACTATTTATAAATTATGTGTTCTGCCTTCAAAAACCTAACCATAATAAACAGTCAACAATGGAACCGAGAGCAAAGGATATAATTTTTTTTACCTAAGAAGAAGTTTGTCTTGAGATTAATACACGATACTAGAGTGACCCCTGCGACTTGTAACCTGTCATCGTCGTAAATATACTAATCTAGTACACCATGTCCTCCTCGATTTGTTATTAAATCTGTAGTTGATATACGAGTATGTATATGTACAATGTACTACAACAACAACAATGCATGGCAAACAATAGAATTCGACATAACTTTTTTAGGTGTCCGTTTGTTATTTTCTGTGAATCAAACATCATTTAAGGTAAAGACAAATATACATAATGTGCAGGTCTGAACTGGGACAATCCTTTTTTGTGTTTTTTTTTTTGTATTGTTCAAAATGTCCATCTATCGATATAGATACGATTATCCGATACGATTATCGGATCGATTCAGGTTTTGAAGTACATCATCAAGTACTTTTTGCCCAGTTTTGTTCACCCTTTAGTGAATACTAAAATTATGATACACTATAGGAATACATAATACTTTTAGTAGAACAGAAAATGAGGCTAATGTCGTTATACTGAGGGATCAATTTTCTACCTTTCTGTCGGCAATTATTTAGTGTTCTAGGTATAGTGGTCTCTATAAACCATTGGTTAGTGGTGCCAACTCCATTGTTCCTGTTTTTCATAAATAGAACAATAACAGTAATAAGTACAACAAGCAACATTGTCAATGTTTACATTTAGAAATAGTTACCTGTTATGAGTACGTAGGACTAGTAATAGATAATACATTTACATGGGATCTTCATATCAGCAAATTTTGTAATACGCTACGTTCGATTTTAGGGCAGCTAAAGAATCTGAAATTTGTTGTTGTGCTCTAGCAGATTCAAATATTGAGTATCGCTTGGGAACATATGGCCTTACATTTCCCACACACTTGAATTAAGTTTACAAGTTTTTTTTTCTATAAAAAGAATACTAGCAACGTGCGTCACACATTACTGGTATTCTTGTTAACCCCTTTTTGTTAAATTCTTGTTAAGTTGCAGATAAAGTCATTATTAAAACTGCTTATAGGCACATATATATTACAAAAACGTTTAAATCAATCAATTCATAGTCACTCTATAACAAATTGTTAAAAATTTGACAAGTACTTCTGGTTGAAGTGAAATTCAACTTTTGAAGTTAAATGGTGGTCTTGGCGCGGTGTGGGCCAGTTGTCCCGTTTCATCAGCCAAAATTTTGGGTGATGCCGGCAAGATCCTCATCGGTTTCGTGAATGCCAGAGTCACAATCCTGGCGGCGAGACCGATGAGGTGTGTCAAATGCTTTTGGTTGGGATACACTCGCGTCAAGTGCGAAAGTTGTTTGACTGCAGCGGACTATGCTTCCGCTGCGGTCAACCGGGGCACAGAGCGGCAGAATGTTCCGCCACCCCTCACTGTGCGGCGGGTAATCTGCGGATTACCAGATGGGGCAGGGGGGCTGCAAACCTCCCCGCACTTTTCCGCATCGGTGGCTAGCCAATCGTCCCAGGCCGCCTCCGATGCTAATCGTGCGTCGTTGCCGTCGCCCATGGAGGAGGCTGTAGAGACGATTCATTAATGGACCAAGTCACCAGCCTTTTTGTCCAGACGAACCTAAACCACTATGCCGGTGCGCAGGACCTCTTCCTGCAAATCATGGCGGAGTGGTCGATTGGTGTCGCCGTAGCTGCGGAGCCTTGTTACGTTCCTCTCCGTCCAAACTGGCTGGGTGACCGGGACGGCTCCGTGGCAGTCGTCGGCTCCACAGTGGCTCATTCCCCGCCCTTGTCGCTAAGAGACAAGGGTACTGGATATGTTGCCGCTGAGTGGGCGGGGGGAATCATTATATATGGTATCTACTTCTCCCCCAACCGGAGTCTGAGAGATATCAAGTTTTTTCTCAATAACCTGGAGACCTCGATAAGACGACTAGCGTCTGGGCACGTTCTAGTGCTGGGGGACTTCAACGCTAAGTCCTGTGCGTGGGATTCTCCCAGGACGGACGCACGGGGTGACGCTGTACAAGAGTGGGCAACATCGGTGGGCCTCTGTCTCCTAAACAGAGGCACAACCAACACGTGCGTACGACAGCAGGGGGGGTCGATAGTGGACCTTTCGTTCACGTGGCGCGGCGTTCTTCCCGCTTTTCGCGGTGGGCTATTTCGAAGCTAGACCGGGATCTACTGGAGGAGGCCATCATTCACTCTTGGCTGTCTCCGCAGCCTCCAACCGAGAAGGTAGACATAGGGGCAGGCCGCTTTCGTGATGCGATCACGCAGATCTGCGATGCGGCCATGCCCCGCGTTCAAGGTCGTCAGCCTCCAAGGAAGGAGGTCTACTGATGGTCCCAGGAGAAGACGGATCTCCGCGCGGCTTGTATTCGTGCCCGGAGATCCTACACCCGCAGCCGTCGGTGTCACCGCGAAGAAGGAGAAGAGGACCAGCTGCAAGAGGAGTACCGAGTGGAACGGAAGACTCTAAAGCTGGCCATTTGCCGCGCCAAAGAAGAGAAAAGAAAGGAGATGCTGGAGGGTCTCAATCATGACCCGCAACAAAAGCTCCGTGCGCTGCCCCCCCCCCCCCCCTTACGGAGACTCTCCAGCCCAGTTTCCTGCAGGAAGTGGTTGAGGGCCTTTTTCCGCAACGACGACGAATGACGGCCCGAGGGGGTTTCCACACGAAAAAAAGAAATAAATAAAAAAAAGAAGAAGATGCATATTGCCAACGTTAGTTAAAAAATTACCTCTTGAGTTAATAAAAAGTGTAAAATCGAGAAATCTACTTTGACAGTTTTGAAGAAACATTACCTTACATTGTGTACATAGTATTTTTTTTTGTTCGCATCAACATAACTTTCTGTGTATTGTAAAATTCGTGTTAGATTATATTTAGTACAGTAAGAAAATACAAAATTTGTATACTTTTATATTAAACTAGAACTTATATAAACGACAAACTGTTATGCAGTTTGTCGGCAGATTTTATGTTTGTCATCATGTTCAGTGAATGAACCCAACCTATAGGCAATATGCAAATCATAATCAATTCAAGCTCAACTTATGTGGTAAATATTATATTAGTCTGTAAGAAGATCAGTTGTCATGATTGCAGTAGGTTTGAGTTTTTTATTTGTGGTAATGGAATGATATCTTGACTCTATGGAGAAATATAAGCATATCCCTTTTCAATTTCGCACTTAGGAGGAATCCCATTGCTTATATTTTTATAATTTCTATTCTAAGAAGAATATTTTCCTTACTTAACTTAAACATATATTTCATTTTCTGTAATATTACGAGGTCAATCCACAAACATCATTTAACATTATAGCTCGAAATATAAACTCATACAAGGTGAATACAGATACCAGCCAAAGTCAGTTCCGACTCACTGAAACTACTACAATACTGAAAGTTGCTCGTCTCCACAATACTATGTATAAATTGGATTCCTCAACATTATTGCTCTCTGAGTTTGGAACTAGAGTAACTGTATTGAGTTTAGAATTGGAGTCTAACGGAATTAAGTCGAGCTATTTTGTAACTATATAAGCTACATAACATAATGAAAGTTCAACATCGAACATTGTATCACGGTATGCCAGTCATTATCGCCTGCCTAGATAGAATGTTTTCTTTATGCTTCAGAAATAGTGTTGACTGTGGCAAGGAATAAAATACTGAGATATTCTCACGACTCGTCCTATTTCAGTGAAGACGAATATTATAATGTTTGAAGAGTTAAAATAGGTCGTTAAACGATGTCACTGGATATAATTATATACAGAAAAAACCTTCAAAAGATTTAGTCCCGCAAATAAAACATTCTGTGCAACGTTTATACTCGTATGTAGTTAATCAATATGAATTGGTTTAGAGTTGCTTTAAGCAGATTTTGAACTCTTATTGGTCCCATTTCGAAAAATGAAATTGAAATCATCTCATTGACCATGTCCATGACATTCTGCAACATTTAATTAACATTTCATAAAATTAGGTTTCACGAATTGTGTATACAAACTAGCTGTGTCCGCGACTTCGTTCGCGTGTATATTTAAATAAAAACAATACTAATTATGCTTATAAAACAATAGGATGATCAGGCTTTTATATACTGTACTTATTAAACACCCAGAGCGTATCCACAAAAAATGTTGATATTGCTTAAAGTATTTTATGTATAATATGTAATTATTATTTTTTTTAATCTCTCATTTGTGACATCAAGTAACCGTTTAGTTACTTGCGCTTGCCTAAAACCTCACTTATGTCACCTACCATCAGGTGACCCACCTGTTGATCTGTCGACCTATTTCATGAAAAATACTTACTGAAATGGTGGACTAAGTTAAATAAATATTTTTATATGACCGTCTCACATTACAGTGAGTAATGTTCGCGGTTAGCGTAACTTCCTATATCCTATATAACGATTAAAAGTCTGCCAGATACAAACAATGTTGCAACCCAATAGATAACATATAAAACAGAATACCATAGCCTAGTTAAATTAAAGAAATACATTCTTAAAGGTAATTATTTTGTTAAGAATCTATTGATTTGTTTCATTTATACTTAACACATACTTTATTCTTGCATTGAAGAGTAAACATTTGTACTACATCATCATCATTCAGCCTATGGGAGTCCACTGCGCCACAAAGACATTTCTAAACCTGTCATTTGTCCTTTCGCATCCAGTCATTTCCCATCTACCCGTCTCAGATCTTCAGACCGTCTAGCTAGGGCGCCCAAAGCTTCCTATCACCTATTCAATTTTTACTTGATAAAGTGAAATGTAGTATAATTGATTCATAAATGGGTTGTGTACTTTAAAAAACTATGAAAGGGGATGTCCACTTTTTTTATCGGTATTGGTTTTTATCCAGAGTAAAATGTAACAGGATTTTTTTATTAACCAAATAACCTTCAAGAACATCAACAGAAACACCTAACACTCATGTTTAGATGAGTTCAAATATTGTTTAATAATTCATTTTCTGCAAGTCGCGCTTTCATCAGTTTCTTTTTATTATTTTTCTTTTAATAATCTTATCAACAAAATAAATTAATAACCAATTGCGTTATATGTACTGCAATGATTGGTTTTTAACATTTCCAATTCTATTGTTAGAGTGAACTAAATATGTTAGACACGTCTAAAGATATACTATAAGTATAAATTGTGTTATTTTAAAATGGAAGAAGAAATTTCTTACAATATAAATAACTTAAATGTTAATTAGTGACACATATTTCATTTTTTTTATGGTGAGAGAGTAAACCGGTTGAGATGAAAATAGCCTTAGTGCTACTGCGAATTACACTCAATATTAATGCATAAAGAGTTGCTATAAAAGTTTCGTATATGTTACGTGATGCCCGTACTTTAGTACTTTGGGTGTACAGATTCATTGTAATCATAATACCTAATTCAAAATCAAAAATCAATATCTAATTTATTAGTTTCAATTAAACCAGTCATAGGTATTTTTGTATTGTCAAGAGAATAAGTCAATCAGACTAAGTCAGTCAAAATACTGTACTAATAAGATCTTATCGTGGACAGGCATGAAACTCCAATGATACCCTTTTTTTTTAAATTTTTTTTTTCAATTTGTATGTTATATCGTATCGTCGTAATATAAGTATTAATAAAATTATAGCATAAATCTTTAATCAAAAACATTAATACAAATTTATTTTACATTATTTATATTTAGGTTATGAGTACTAAATCCCTTATAGTAACATTCCTTGATTTTTTAAATCTTGCTTTCAATCGTACTTATTATGAAAGTGTTCATAATCATTTACTATTAATAGACCGAAATTTTAGGAGCCATTTTTGAATATGGCGGCTCGACCGCTAAAAAATTACTTTAAATTTCCCGGAAAACTTTCAGACAACATTTTGTTTTGAGCACCGTGACAATGATTATGGTAATTAGGGGACAGTGTATACCAAATACAATAAAAAACAATACTAAACCATTTGGTTCAGTGTCGAGAATAACTTATATTGTTAACGCCGGTGAATCCATTTAAATGTCCATACAAGCCCTAAAAAGAAAAATATATATATGGATGCAGATATAACAGAAATAAAATTAATTAAAAACATACCATTTATCAGCGTGCATTCTGTCAATAAATAGTCATTAATGTATCCTTTGTATATCGTATAAAATAAATCTAGGTGTATAATTTAGAACGATTTAAATCTAAAATATGAATAGTACATTCCGTTGTTATTGTTTTCTGTGTTTTTTTTATCTTACACAAGTTGTCATTTTAGTTCAACATAACAGGACACCAGCCACAAACAAAACGTAAATTATATGAGTATTACTTCGGCTTACATTTAATCAATATTTTTATGTACCAAACATTAGTAGACCGCTTCCGTCAATATTTTTGTTAACAAACGTTTTCTTTCTTTTCTTTTTTTTATGCGATAGGGGGCAAACGAGCAGACGGATCACCTGATGGTAAATGCCTATCGCCGCCCATGGACACCGGCAACTCAAGAGTTACAAGTGCGTTGCCGGCCTTTTAGGTAGGAGTACGCTCTTTTCTTGAAGGTTTGAAGGTCGTATCGCTTCGGAAATACGGCAGGTGGCAAGCTTCTGGAGAAGCGCACAGTGGTGGAGTGCCAATCGTCCAGGTGATGGGGATGGATATTTTGTCGCGTAGGACGATGGCGGAAACCAGCAGCCGGTATAAGTCCGAACAATTCCTCTGAACACTCACCATGATACAAGCGATAGAGGATGCAGAGTGAAGCTACATCTCTACGCAACGCCAAGGTGACAAGTCGATCAGAAATATCTTGGCAGTCGATGATGCTAGTCGCTCTCCGTTGAATGCGGTCAAGAGGGAGAAGTTGGTACTGGGGTGCACCTGCATAGAGATGAGAACAGTATTCCATGAGCTCCACCTTATAAGGTTGCAGGCGGTGGGCCGGAGTAAAATACTGTCTTGATCTGTTTAGCACACCAAGCTTCTTCGAGGCTAATTTGGCCTTAATCTCTAAATGACCGCGAAACTGGACTTCGCTTGATATATCGACGCCAAGGGTTCCTATACTGGCTGATGCAGTTAGGGAAGTGCTCTCAAATTGAGGTGATACGACCTGTGTCTTCGTGGGGTTAAACTGGACTAGGTTAAGTCGACCCCAATCTGAAACTTTTGATAAAGAAGTTTCGATTTCAGACACAAGTTTGGATCGGCTTTCGATGACGTTTACCCGAGAAATGTTACCGCGGCCGGTGTAAAGGGCATCACTCGTGCTATCATCTGCATAGCAATGGATACTGCTAATCTGCAGCATGTCATTGATATGCAGAAGAAACAGCGTGGGTGATAGCACACAGCCTTGTGGGACACCAGAATTAACAGACTTGGAGTCGGAGCATGCACCGTCAACAACGACCTTAATGCTTCTGTCTGTAAGAAAACTGGTGAGCCAATTGCACAGTTTCTCGGGAGGCCCATAGGAAGGAAGCTTCGCAAGGAGCGCTTTGTGCCAGACCCGATCGAAGGCCTTCGTCCAAACTAACGACCAACGCTTCCCCCTTGGGTTCCCCTTTTCGATCGCCTGTGCCCACCGGTGAGTCAAGTAAACAAGAAGATCACCAGCTGAACGACCCCGACGGAAGCCGTATTGTCGCTTATTGAGGAGCTGGTGGTCTTCTAAGTAAAGGAGGAGCTGGCAGTTAATAATGGATTCCATTATCTTGGAGAACAAGGAAGTGATGGCTATGGGTCTGTAGTTGGACAGATCCGAGTGATGTCCTTTTTTTAGGGATTGGGTGCACTAGAGTGGTGGGATTGGGTGTCTTCCATGAGTTCGGGACTACGCCAAGAGAATAGGAAAGCCTCTAGAGCACACGTCTTCAGCACGATAGGAGAGATTCTATCGGGCCCACTCGACTTCAGAACGTCGAGGGAAAGAAGCGCTTTACGCACTGCCCTTTGTGTAAACCGGACTTCCGGCATGGGGCTCTCTCACTGCGGTTTGATCGGCGGTGCGTTTTCCCCGTCGTCCAGGGTCGAGGATCGGCTTTTTCTTTAGGGTCGTGGGCCAACGAATTATCTCCTATGTGCAGAGGTGGAAGGGATAGCTTACAAAAGTTCCCCTGGACAGCTTTGGCAAGAGACCAGAATGCACGAGTTCCGGAAGTGAGACTCACTAGTCTCGCCAATTCTGCCGATGTGAGCCGACTTCGCCCCAGTAATTACTCTTTTAAGGGACCTGGAGGCAAAGTTAAATTGCTTCTTTAATGTGCTGGTAAAGACCAGCACATTAAGGAATTACCAATATGTTCACGACACTGTGCGCGAACGTTGAACTGGCGGTCAATTGTTGCTTGAACTGTATGTAACTTCAAGTAGATTTTAATGTGAAATAAAACCACAACCGTAATCTGATCTAACAGTGACAATTCATTAAATTACAGTTAGCCTTTTATGGTATAAGTCGTAAACAAACCATACCGAGAGTCAGGCACATGGCATTTTTTTTTTAATTTTGACCTGTTGAGCTATTTTTGAACTGAACTGTATGTGAACACTAGGGAATATATTATAATAAAACCACTGTATTCTGATCTAATAGCCGTCCCGTGCTGTCGCTGCATTAGCCCATGCTTGGTAACATTCCTGCTTTCGGCGAGACGCCGCTTTGCAGGTTCAACCAAACCAGGGCTGGGACTTGCCACCTGTGGTAATCAGGGAGAATGAAATGAAAAGTTCCATACCCTGAAGCACAACATCAGCGACAGAGTCGGCAACGACATTGGGATCATCCGGCGAGAAGCAAACCTGCCTCCATGGGTAGGATGCAAAGAATGTTCGCATTCAATCCCAGTCTGCTGACCTATAGTGCCATACGCGGCGACTGCCAGTAACTCGCGGCCGCAGCGAGTGAACGAGTGGCACCATACTCCTAATCAGGCAATGGTCCGAAGAGCCAAGAGGGGCCTCAATGGATACTTTGTAGCCGTCAGGATGTGAGGTCAGCAGAAGATCCAACAGGAAGGCACGTGGCTTTCTGCATCTGTGATTCGCGTAGGCGTTGCTACCAGCTGCGTCAAGCCATATGCCAAAGCGAAATCGTGAACAGATCTTCCCGCATGATCGGTTTTGCGCAAACCAAGCCATTCGGCTTGATGGGCGTTAAAGTCGCCAAGAATCACGATCTCTGCGGATGGGACCTGCTGGAGTATTGAGTCTGTAGCCATTTGGACGTGGTCGATGAGTCGGTCCGTTTCGGCATCACCGCTATGGGACCTGTAGAGGCATAGGTAGATGCGGGGGTGTTCGTCGCAGTCTACACGTAGCCATAAGATGGAGAGGTCCCTACCTTCAAGATTGCCGAGGCGGCGAGAAGTGATATCATCTCTAACGTATACGCATATACCAGCCTTAGGAATAAAGGAGTGTTCCAGTCCGTACCCAGGGTAGCAGAGGTAGGATGTGTCCGCTGGTGATGATATCTGCGTCTCGGTTAAAAAGAGCAAGCCCGGCTTTGCTGTCTCAAGGTGGTGGTGGACAGTGTCGAGGTTCGAATGTAAGCCCCTGATGTTACATCCCACCCCCTGGGGTATCTTTTTTGTAACAGCGCTATCATTAGGGGGGGGTGGGAGATTTTGGGCCTCCGGAGACCGCACTCATTTCGGGGAAATGCAACGCAAGCGTTACTTCACAACCGGCTTCTGTGAGGCCGTGGTATCGCACCGGTCGAGCCGGCCCATTCGTGCCTAAGCATGGCTCTACCAAGTTCAACCCACGTTGAAAATTAAAGTGATAAAAAGAACATCACTTTCATGAAAGGAAGTGCTTTAAATACTAGCGAAGGTTGCACTCCTTATACTACGTACTAATGGATTTGTTTTGATACAAGGTGTAAGGTGCATGCATTTTATTAAAGGAGCAACTGAAATTTGAATCAGATAGATACGTGCAGCTCTACTGCTCTTAAAACTTTTTACCGCTCGAATTAAAAGACGGTAGTGGTTGATATTTATTATTTTATTAATCGATTTGATAACATTGACTTACATGCAATTTTATATAAATTGTTTCGAATAGTAATCAAATAAAACAAATTCATTTAATGTGTAATGAACAATTAATGTAAACGAAAACAAAACAGTGTAGATTGGAAGAAAATATAGTCACATTTTGGAATAATGATAATTTGTAATATATTGACACGAAAGGGGAGGATAGAAAGGGAAGGAAAGGGATATTATTTATACAGGTGGCTTGAAAAGTTTAATCAAAAACTCAAGCAAGTCAGGGTCGCATACCTTAATCCCGAATTGGCTGGTTGGTTTTAACTAAGGACGAGTCAATAGCAAATTTATAATGATTCGAATCATTTGTATTTAAGATTTAAGACCGTTTTCTACACAAGAATCAAATCGAAATCTAATATCATAAAAATGATTATTTACCAGGGTAGGAAACTCTTAAACGAGAGCCGGTGGTTTATCTAAGTTCATGATTGATTTTATTATATTCCCATCAATTCCGATTTGCCTGCAAATGATGCTGGTCAATGAATTTTTTTTCAGAGAATGGTACACCGCTAAGTGTAGTCAGCTAAGCGGAAGCTTTTTGACGAGGGTATCACGCGACTTGACGTCATTATTTCTATATAAATGCTACGCTTTCAGATATTAGTTAGTTAAAACTATAGTATTCACAAAATAAGAAGGCCTATTTGATGTTTCAAAATTAATCTATTCAAAATCAAAATCATTTATTTCAGCTGAACCAATCATAGATATTTTTAGATTGTCAAGAGAGGAAGTATAAGTCAGTCATGAAGTTGCCTGTTCCAATACTTAGATCCTATGGAGAAGAACAAGCAAGAAACTCCAAGGACATTCTTTTTCAATTTTTTTACATAAGTTTTTGTAACGGTACATAAGTGCACATAAAATAAAATAAGATATGTGAGGACAATGCAATAAATCATTCTAATATAAAGTTTATTACTATTTAAAATAATAGCAGCCCGGAGATGACCAGTCCCAATCATCGGCACTCGTTCACAAGCATAGCGTCATCCAATCAGTCATCGTCCATCTCAACCATATCAAAGGGAGCCGAACGACCTGACACATATGCCACCATTGGAAGGAATTTTAGATAAGCATGACATACTCAGAACTGCCAGGAGACATAAAAGATAAACCTATATAATTAACTACACAGTTCTCACATGTAAAATTAAGTTTTTTTTTATTAGCTGGGCAACTAATAAACCCGCCATCTTTGTACACAAATTTATTTAATTTTCTTAGTATACAAAATCAAATTATTTCTCAACTATTAAGCACTGTCGTTTTCTATCACCTGTCGCCAACGCGCTGGCAGAGACATAATGCTTTCCTCTTAGAAGTTTTTAGGCTTTTGATCAAAAAAGGTGGTAAGGTTTTTCACTTTTAAGCTGGTCTTCATTTTTTTTTATTTGCTAAGTAGCTAGCTAGAGAACGAAATAGATGATAATCTGGTGGCATAATGTCTAAAGAGTACGGGGGAGGAAGGACAGCCAAGCAAAACGAAAGTAATTTTTCACGAGTCTCTTTTGCTACATGTGGCAAAAACTTTATTTTGATTTTTCGGTAATCTCGCTGCTCCTTTATCCAGTTGGTCACAATAAATATTGGCCGTGATTGAAGTGTTAGATAGCAACAGCTCCCATTATATAATTCCGTTTATTCCCACCACACACTTAAAAGAACTTTTTTACTTGTGTCAGATTTTGGCGTCGGTACTCCAGCTTCTCTAGGTCCAAGCCACTGGCGCTTATGCGAAAAAGTTATGTATATAACCCACTTTTCATCTCCCGTAATTACATCTCTCAGCCACTCATTGGTACGATGATAACTAATTAGTTCCAAGCACACGTTAGCTCTCTTCTGAAGTTGAAACGGCGTCAACTCATGTGGCAACCAAACTGAATATTTCCAGGTCTTTTCTAAAGCGTAGAGTTGTTTTTCTACAGCAGTATGAGAACACACACTTTTTAACTCATCTACATCTATTGTAGGAGGTCGTCCTGGATGAAGTTCATCAGATAGGTCATAATTTCCATCCTTAAATCTTCTGAACCAATGTGTGGTTATATCGTAAGAGAGCACGCCTTCGCCCATCGTTGCATATATATTGCGCACTGCTTCAGTCGCTTTTCGACCTAAGCGAAATTCGTGAAGTAAAAGCAGCCGAAGTTCTCTACGAGAAATATTCATAATTTACTGTAGTTTACTATTCGATATCCAGTTGTCAACTGATCTGACATAGTTCTATAACGTTTTAGAAACTGATCAAAAAAGTGGCGGGTTTATTAGTTGCCAACCTAATATTATTCATAAAATACCTACAATGTAAATTACTCATGTCCATATCGTATAAATAGTATATTTATCAGTAATAATAATTGGAAGATCAATAACTGATTACTTGTCAAATAATAAATTAATAATAAATAATAAAAGTATAAAAAATAACTAATAAACCAGTGAAATTTCTTATGAACAGTGTGGCTGTGGAGCAAGACCAGTGAGTTGCCAGGCATTTTTGTCAGACAAAATAATCATCCACTTTGTAATATGCTTGTTTACAAAGATGCAATTTTTAAATTTCTTCTCATTTAGTTGAAGAACATCAGAAGGTATTTTAATATACATTTTAACAGAGTACCCCATAAAAGATGATTGTATTTTTGCTAATCTAATAGTTAAGTTTTTTATATCGAATAGCATCGTTTTGTAAATAGATGCGAAAGCAGTATCCGTGTCTGTTTATTGGCGGACCTTCCTTACGGCATATGCTGCAGAATAGAGCTTCTGTGAAAGAGTTGTTAAGTGAGGCCTATTGTAATCTAGAATCTAGCGTTATGTCTAAGAAAACCGCTTCATTTACAAATTCAAATTTTTCGTTATTCAGTAGAACTTTACATCCACTATGTCTGACGTTAGGCCATTTTTTTTCTTATTTACCACTAAATTATTGGCAGTAAACCAATTATGTACTCGTTAAATAATATTATTTACATAGTCAATGTTATTGCCGTGTCTATCTACTTTAAAAATTAATGAAGTGTCATCAGCAAATAAGAATATTTTGGGTTGGCTATCCAGTAACTTGCTAAACTAAACTAACTTAATATATGCTAGAAAGAGAAAAGGGCCCAATATAGATCCCCACGGAACGACCTTTTTTATTTTTGATCCTAATGAATTTACGCAATTGATCTGAAATTGCTGTTGTCTATCACTTATGTATGATTTAAGCAAACAGAGAGCCTGTTTATCAAGCCCATAATGCTCAAGTTTCAGAAGCAACGTTTCGTGACTTACACAGTCCCATGCTTTTGAGAGGTCACATAAGATACCGAGAGCATCTTTAGCTTCCTCCCGGGTAGTAACAATATGCTGTAATAAAGCAACACCGGCATCAGTTATGCAATGCCCTTTAGTGAAACCGTATTTTTGATTGAGAAGGATGTTTTTGCGTTAAAATGAAGTAGCATTTGATAGAGCATAATCTTATCGAAAACCTTGCTAAATACCGGCAGGATTGAAACAGGTTTATAGTTATTAGTATTTCTAGTGTCTCCGGATTTAAAAAGCTATACTCAAATGTTTGCGCTAGGTAGTGAGTCGAAGTTTCAATGATAGCTTGGCAAGATTTGATTGACATTAACCACATATCTTCAAAAAAATTCACCTTAATGTCTTTAAAAGCTTTTAATACTACTTTTGGGTTATTATGTTTAAAATTATAAGCTACGGGACAGATACCTACATTTTTTCTAATAAGAGTTACAGAATGAGCAGAAAAGAAGTCCAAACCTTCAGTAGTTTCCTTGCCAGAGCTCAAAATACCTCGGCTTGTCTCTAATGCGTGATTTATTGTTTCTTACTTTATATCTACCGGTTTCATTATTTATTACTTTACATTTAGTTTCTATTTTATCATAAGATAACTCTATTTTCTTGTTAATGAAATTAGATTTAGCTATTTTACACACTTTTCGAAAAGTTTTACAATAATTGGCGACATATTGATTGAAAGAGTTACTCTTTACGCGAGGTCGCAGTCCATAAAGTTCGTAAAGCTTATCTCTATTTTTTCTAATGCCGATGGTTACCCCCTCACTAAATACAAATCGGAGTACACCTTCTTAGTTTTCTTTGGAAAGAGATAATTAAATTCGTTTTACATTACCAAAAAGAAATCAATGTATAATTTATTTACATTGTTCACCACGTTCTTATTTAGTAAATTCAACTCGCTATACAACATAAAATAAACTTCTGAAGGTTTTTAGATGTTACAGGTCTATAATTTATTTGCATCTTCTACAAGGGTGTGCTGAACCTACAGGTGACAGTAAGTCCGCTGTTATCTGATGGTAGATAACTTACAATATATTTTTCTAAAAAATAAGTTTCTCATCGACTAACCTTGAAAGAAACAAGTATTTACATAGTTCTTAACAATGAAAATTTCAAACCATCATAATCATTTCACTTTACCTAAAATCTCTCCTAAAAGAAATGTAACGTACATTGAGGATAACTTTTATAATAAAAAAAAAAAATATACATTTAATATTTATTAAAGTTTTTGTCAATCGATACCAATAGTTTCTGTTGGCATATTCTACTTCAAAACGCGTCTGACTTACTAAGTTCGTATTGCTTTGAAATTTTTGAGTCTTTTTTGAAATAACTGTAAACATCACCAGACTTAATATTTTTAAGGATTAAAAAATAAAGTAGCACTTAAAAAAGTAACAGGACAAAATAGTAGCTCATTGTGTTTAACATGCATCATTACCACTGTGAAGAAGCTGTTAAAGATATCGGACATTGTGCCCTTATATCTCGACATGCTAAGATCAATGACATAATCCGTAGTGATCTTTTCACCGCCGGTGGCCCGCCGTACGAAAGCCATGGTCTGGTACGAGACTATGGGAAAAGACCAAATGGCATGTAATTACTACTACAGAAGTTGGGTAGACCTTTGGCAGGACCAAATAGGTACAGCTGGGTGTGCCAGTCAAAAGAGGTAATGCTACCAGCCTTCTGGGAACGCTGTTACGATGCATATAATGTAAATAGTCCTTTTTTTGTTTTATTGTTTTTTCCTTCTTTATTTTAGTTATTAATCAATTTTTTGAGTAATATTATGAGAACAGAATATATATTTAAAATTTTTGTTTGTAATTGTTAAAACAACGCTTAAATTGCGATACTGCGAAAAGCTGTGGTTAACAATTAGTGTATACAAACATGTACTTATGATTATATACCCCTAATAAATTTTAATTGGAAAATTAGAAATTAGATTGGATTAAAAAAAAATTGTCCAAACAACAAGTCATTATGGCATGGCATGCATCTGATAAGCAAATAGTCTCATCCCTTAGTCACCTTTTATGACACCCACAAAAACAAATGGCCTGAATTAAAATATATGTCAACCTCTTCAATTTGACTCTGAACCTTGAACGTATAAATTATTAGTACCGTTTTTTTTTTAAATACATCGAGTCTAAGCGAGGATACATATGTATGTATGTATATATAATATGCCAAAGCTCTGGGTTTGATTTTGGGATCTAGTATCATTGAGAATTTAGGGTTCTTATTCCAAAATTACTTGAGTCTGGAAACTAGACCATTGAGGAGTAAACTGGACTTGTTAATTTGTGAATAATAAAGAAAGAAGGCTGTTTTATGTTATGACACCTACCATATGAGTTTATAATATATTATTATTGATACAAGACCGTTATAGTATCGATGTACCTTTATAGTCGATGTTATAAGACATGTAGAATAGATAAAATGCTATCGGCATTGACTCTTTATATGAATATGTGAACTCACCCTTGAATACGGTTATTATGAAATACTTCTCCATAAACTAAATGCCTATCTTGTATTTGATCCATAAAAAAATCTACACTAACCAATAGATTCTGCTATTCAACTAGAAATGAAGTTTCGTATGAATCAGACCTCAGAAAAATATCATATTGAGTACCGTAATGCAGCGTTCCTGAGCCTCTATTGTTTCACATTTATGTTAACGATTTACAGACGATTGTGCAATAGTTTTTGACAATGATAAATCTGATATAGAATTTGACAAAATTTAAAATATTAAATCGGTTATAAATTGACTTAACTATTATTTTACAATAAATCTAAAAAAGATTGCAATATTAAAATTTAGTCAAATATCCAATAACAATAATCATTTAAATATTCACTACCGAAACACTACCATTAATTTTACTCTTGTATTTTATATATGCTACGGAAAAGGTCAAGTAAATCAGTCTTACTTAGCTTCAACACTGAGATATGGTATAATATTTAAGGGTTACAACAGTACAGGTAAGAAAGGGTATTTATACCACAAAGCGCTATATTAGAGCAATGTGCAATATTCAAATACAGGTAGTAGCAGGCCACATTTCAGAAGCCTATATAGATATACGAGCATGTCTTTCTCATACATAAGTATATGAACCTGCCGTTTTCGTCACATGGAACTTGTTAAACTTCTCTCAAGTAGTTGGCCTACGCAATTAGATACGCATATAAACAGACTATACTTATATAAGATAAGTTAACCTATCCAAATCCATGCTGGTTAACTTTTCTCTGCGCACTACGCTTAAGACGCAACTCATGATAAGGTCAGAATTAAAGTACCTAGGTATCATTCTCGACAGTATTCTTATGTAGAGCAGTCAGGTAGACTACAAGATGGCGAGTATCATATTCGGATTTCGGATTCGGTTTCACGGCTGTTCATCACAGTGATTGGAGCAGTCTTGAGAACTAATTATACAATTTCAGATGCATGGGAATTAGTGGCTGCATAAAAACCACACCAATTCTTTATAGCCTTATTTTAGTTTATTTTATTTAATAAACATAATAGCATTTAACAAAATATATAATTGTAAATCATTGTATAACATTTTTTAAACTACTGAAGAAAATGAGAAACTTCTCAACTGCTTCTTTTTTATTTTGAAGAATGTATCGCATTTAAATTTTAAGGAAGTATGTCAAATTTAAGGGGGCTTAATTAGGGGATGAAGATGAACCATTTTTTTATTAGATGTTGAAATCGGTCCAGCTAAAATTTGAATAAAATATTCATTCATTAAAGGATATCCTGCTTTTTGTTATTTGGTGTCTGGTATTTAAAAGTTATTTTAAAGGTCTGGTGATTTAAAAGAATGACTTTATTTCTTCTTAACCAATTGAGAATGGACTGCTATAGAACAATACATCAGCCTATCACACCGAGCACTATTAGATGAAGGAACGGAGTGGTCCCCAAGCAGCACCCACTACCTGGGTCGTTCGTTCTTAAAGTTTTCGGTATATCGCGGCCTAGGCATTAATGGGCCGTCTCGGCTGGTGTTATAAAACGTTCTTACAGAAAAGCGGCTGTGAAACAACGCTCGCGTTAAACTTCCTCGAAATAAGTGGAGTTTCCGGAGGCGCAACCCTTACCTCCTCTTTCCTCTCCCATCATCCCACCTATTCTCTTTCGCATCTCTTCATCCTCCCTCTTTTCTTTCCCTTCACTTATGACTCTTGAGTTGTAGGTGTCCATGGTCAACCCCGTTCTTTGTCACATTATCGGGGCCTAGTCAGGTCCACTTTTTTGGGCTCTTCCTGAAAGAAAAAGTTCATCCGATACAGCTGCTAATCCTCCAGAGAGTTTACCAGCATTTGCCTCCTGTGATTTCTGGGCCTGTAGTCGAACGGTCCTTGACAACCGTATAGGAGGTATTGATAAGAAATAGAGAATTAGTTATATCTTCGTACAAGGCTTCGGACTCATCGTTAGGATGTGTAGACGTCGGACCATGCACTTGTGTTACCTTCACGTTTTGGCTATTCTCATATAATATTCATTTCATTCTCGCATTTTAATATTTTAACATTTATGTCGTCAGTAAAACATGAAATTTACTCAACTAATACATTTATGAATAAAATGAAGAAAATAGCACCAGAGCCCTTAGGGAATGCCACGTGATACCTTAAGCTCAGATTTATATATTATTCCCCTATTTTGATATAAATATGGCTCTTTATACTATACAAAATATTACATTATTTTCAGTTACTAAATATTCTTTCGTATGTTGTTGTGCTCCAACTTTGACAATAAAATGTCATGAATTACTGTATCGAAGGTACGTATTGTATTTTTAAAATTCCTAGTTCTGCTAGGAATTTTAAAAATACAAAACGTACTACAATACTGCAGTTTAGTTACCATTGATGTACAATGGTAACTAAACTGCTGCCTATCAAAAATTCATGGCATCTTAAGTGAATTCGTTAGTGTATGAGTCAATCCTTCATTATCTTTAGTACCTGGATGACCGAAATTAAATGTATAAACGAACTACTTTGATAAAATAAAAAAAAATTAAATAAATAATCATAACTACTCACTCAACAAGCCAGCGCGAGCGGACGTGTTTACTATTTTTCCACGTAGTATCATTCAATATCAATACAGTTAACAACTTAAAAATAGTCTTAACCTTCCGTCATTAGGATTCTTTTCAATTGTGCATTTTTATTTGCGCGCTTTGTAACCCAGTTGTGTTATACCTGTGCCCCCGTAGAGCTTAGAACGAATAGATAGGCACGATGTCACAAAAATCCATCAAACATACCGGATCAACTCCAGACTGCTCGGAAACTGTTTCGCGCCGCAGACGAGGTCAAAATGATGAATTTACCGAAGCATTCGAACAATTTAAGAAGCAAATCATGGATACATTGTTCGAATGGAAGTCGGATATGAGTCGTGAAACTTCAGAGATTAAGGATTCATTAAAAGTTCTCAAGGAAGTCACTCAAGAACTTAAAAGTGAGGTAAACCAGATCCGAGAAGAATACTCTGCATTGAAGAGGTCGTTCGGAAACCTGGATGCTGCTCAGAAAAAAGTACAGGAGGAGATTGTTTCTTTTAAGGAGTCACTTCAATTTCACAGTAATAACCAAGACGATATTACAAAAATACTCGAGGTTCATTCTAAGGAAATCAACAATATCAGTCAACTGCAAAGCGAAATAACTGAGCTAAAAATTCAGAACAAGATACTAAACTCTAACATAAATGAACGCGAGCAGAGAGATAGGTTATTAAACGTCGAGATTGTCGGAGTACCGGAAGTGCCACAGGAAAACCTAACGCAATTTATTGAAAAACTTGCGAATCATACTGGTATTGTAATTACCCAGGAGGATATACTACACGTAAATAGAGTGGCGTCCAAGACAAAAATACAAGGTAGGCCTAAAAATATAATTATCAAGTTGAGTACACGTCAACTTAGAGACAATCTAATTTCAAAAGCGCGTAAGTGCCGTTTGACTACTTCAGATCTACAGATCCATGGCAAAGTTACTCCTATATTTGTGAATGAACATCTCTCAATCTATAATAAAAACCTTCTAAAAAAAGCTAAGGAAATATCTCAGTCCAAGGAATATCAGTATACCTGGTCAAAAAACGGTCGAATTTTTGTAAGAAAAGCTGCCACAGCACCTGCTATCCCAATCGTAGCCGAGGAAGATCTAAAGAAAATTATTTGAACCTACACGGGGCTGTCATTGTTTTAGTATTATTATTTACATTTTCTATCTCAAATAACTATGAAAGAGTATATTTTGTTATAATTTATTGTTATTATTTTATAGTCATATTTTTTGTCACTGTCTACTCTATGCGCTGTTGGATCTGTGTCATATTGTTTTGCTCGAGTGTGCTAATGTTATCAACACAACCCGTTAATCTGAACGCGCAGAAAAAATGTTTTATCACTGCCGTGATGTATTCGATGAGTCTAAGCATTACGCACTACAATGCATTGGTATATGAGCGTATGTGCCGCGATTATACATGTCAACAAACTAAACAAGGTTTATATTTTAACAATTATATTAACAAGGAGGGTGTTATTAATAAACATAGAAATATAACTTATGCATATATACTAACGCAAAAATCAACAAATGGATCTGAGGCGGGGTGCATGAGGGGGGTTACTTTGCGAAGTATGGTAGCAGCCGTGTGGAGCGTAGGTAGATTGATATTTGTTATGAATCTACAGTACACATACTACGTTTCTTGTTTTACCCACATTCTGTAATAGTAACAATAATCATGTACATCTACATATTATTTCATAACTTATTGATAGCAATTTGCTCACGACTTAGCTACTGCTGTAATCTAGGTATATGCGCCTTGTGTATCAGAGTATATGAGTTCGATCTAATATATCTTAGTATGTCATTGTATGTTTTTATAGTGAAACATTTATGCGTTATTATTTATAGTAATGATTGAATTTAATTTAAAAATTTATTATCAGAACTGTCGTGGGTTAAGAACTAAGACATCACAATTCTATCAAAATATCTTGTGTAATGACTATGACATCGTTCTTATAACTGAGACATGGTTATATAGTGGTATACTAGACGGGGAATTTTGTGACGACAGATATGATGTGTTCCGTAATGACCGCGATTTATCGGTGAGCAACAAGAAAAAAGGTGGAGGTGTTATGATTCTGGCTAAGCGCGCGCTCGGGTCATGGTGTGTCGATCACGACATAATATCTTCCACAGAAATCGTGACCATTGTAATACCGGCCCGTACACTGTCTGCTGCTTTAGACCTTTACGTCAGTGTTGTGTATATGCCACCTGACGCGCATCGCATACCTACAGACGTTGACTGTGTGCTTAAATGCATGACAAAAATATTTACTAGCATAACTAAAAAGTACAACTACGTACTGGCGGGTGATTTTAACATACCTTGCATCGAGTGGCAACATAGTACCCCCATATTTAAAAAACAGGGTGCTGTAGAGGTCCAACTTGCTGGTAGGCGATTAATTGAGACGTTGTACCTTCATGGTTTAACACAATACAACACCTTTCTCAACTACAAAGGTAACACATTAGATCTCGTTTTTTGTAACTTGCCCCTCAAGATCGATGAATGTTTGTTTCCCCTATCGAAGCCTGATCCAGCTCATCCTGTAATTAATTTCGAAGTTCTCGACCTATCAGTCTCCCCGTTTAAAGAGTTATCTTCTTCCAAGCCAAATTACCGCAAAGCTGATTTCATAGCATTAAACAGTTTTTATAATGAAATTAACTGGTAGGCACTGTTAGACATTGTACCCATTAATGAGGCCGTGGACACCTTTTATAAGCATGTACAAATAGGCATTGATAAGTTTGTACCAATGTGTACACCAGGCACTCGTAAATATCCCATCTGGTACAGTAATTCACTAATAAAAATAATAAAACAAAAGACTAAGGCACATTCGCATTGGAAAAAATATGGAAACTTTCTAGACTACGATGAGTTTGCAATGTTACGTACTAGACAGCGTAATGTACAAAAAGAATGTTTCGATAAGTATGACAAACAACCGAAAAAAACACTCAAACGTGAGCCTAAGAGGTTCTGGACTTACTTAAAACATATGCGCGGTGGTTCTAATTACCCTAGAATGTTAACTCATAATAAAGAAGTTTACTCTAACGGACGGGATATTTGCGAAGCATTTAATAATTTCTTTTATAGCGTATTTGGATTTCAATCCTCTCAGGATAATTCTGAGAAAAGCTCTAACACTGGCGACATCTGTTCCGATATCATATGTAAATTGAGAGTGAGTGCCAGCACTGTAGAAAAAGCAATTGGTGCTCTAAATACTGACAAGGGTCCTGGATGCGATGGCATTTCCCCTATGTTCTGGAAAGGCTGTGCCAGATCTTTAGCGGCTCCTATTTCAACTATTTATAATCGCTCTTTGGAGGCAGGAGTTTTTCCAGATATGTGGAAAAAAGCTCATATTGTTCCTATACATAAAAAAGGTTCACGGGTTAAGATAGAAAATTACAGAGGCTTCTCTATACTTAACACCTTGGACAAAGTTTTCGAAAAACTCGTATATAATGCTATATAGCCTCAGATACTGGCTGGGATTCCAAACTCGCAGCACGGATTTTTAAAAAAACGTTCTGCGGTCACAAATTTAGCTTGTTTTTCTAATTATGTCTTTAAAAATGTGGATGGTGGGGGGCAGGTTGACGTGGTGTATACGGATTTTGAAAAAGCATTTGACCGGGTGGATCACGTCATCTTGCTTAACAAATTATTCAGACTCGGTATACGTGGTGATCTGTTGAGGTGGATTCAGTCTTACCTAGCCAAAAGGTCACAAGCAGTAGTGATGGGAGGGTACCGTTCCAATTTCTGTGAAATCCCCAGTGGTGTGCCACAAGGTTCACATTTGGGACCGCTATTATATAACGCATATTTATACGACATTAATGATGCCATCAGAAATTCTAAATACTTAATGTATGCTGATGATAAAAAAATATTTTTAAAGATTGGGTGCCTTGCCGATTGCTTGGTACTTTAATCTGACCTAAACCATCTGTATGATTATTACAGTAAGAATAACATTTCCGTAAATATTAATAAATGCCAATGTGTCACTTACAGTCGTAAAAAACAACCATTACACTATTTATATAATTTTAACGGCACGCAAATAGAAAGAGTCACTGCTGTACGTGATCTCGGGGTTACATTCGATAGTACACTTTCGTTTTCTAAACATATTGACACTATTTGCTCTAAAGCATATAAAAACTTTGGGTTTGTTTTAAGATCTTGTCAACATTTTAAAACAATTGAATCGCTAAAATCTGTTTATTTTGCTTACGTGCGTAGCACACTCGAGTATAGTTGCCCTATTTGGTCCCCTTATTATCTAATTTATTTGAATCAAATAGAACATATACAAGAAAACTGGTAGATCACCTTAATTATCGTTTCTGTAAACCAGTTATTACTTACCGTGAAAGTTGTAAAGAGCATGGCTTGTTGACTCTTGAGGACAGACGTGTGGTCCTGGACATGTGTTTGTTGTATGATGTCATAAATGGAAATATCGATAGTGTCGAATTGGTTTCACAAATAGTTTTTAACACCCCATTCCGTCGCACCCAACATACGCCCATGCTTCATGTACCCCGTCATGCAACTAACTACGCAAGGAACTGTGTATTTACCCGTATTTCGCGTACATATAATGTTTTTTTCCATGAGGTAGATATCTTCTCATGTTCCAAAAAATTGTTTAAATTTAAAATCACCAATGTTTTGAGTGGACAGTGAAAATTTTGAGTTTTAAATTTTAAGTTTATAATATTTATTTATGTTGACTGTATTGAAACTTATGTCATATTTCATGTTCTCGTTCGCATGCTGGATACATAGTTTTTAGTTAACGAGGAAAACCTATTATTGGCCACACTTTCTGTGTATGTTATTATGTTAAAAAATATTGTATCGCTGTTGGTTTTCAATAAATAAATAAATAATCTTCTTGGGTCTTCTGGTTTCAAGACCGCCTAATTTTCTACCTGAGCTAGTATAACCTTGTAGATGGTGGCAAAATTTACCTTCGTTTTCTAATGATATTGTAGCAGTTGTTCATTGCCTGAAAACATGGATAAAACGACGTTTTCTGAAAATTAAACTCCCAAAACCCTCTGCATACTAAGTTTCATGATATCGTTGGAACCGTTTCCGAGACTCGGATTATATATATGTACAAGAATTGCTCGTTTTAAGGATAGATAGCTTGATAAGAATTTTGAAAATCTCAAGAATTATAAAACATATATTAAAAAACCCTACATTAAAAATCGGAGGGAGTCCGAAGATGGAGACCAAGACCGAGACCGACTATGAGACCGATACAGATACTAACATCGGGGGTTTCCTTATTTTAACTAACTCCAAAAAAATAAGGTTATCAATTTGACCCGTATATTACGTATGGTCAGATTTGCACAGTTTTTATTATATTACTCTATACCAGCTTCTAAACCTGTGTGCCAAAATTTCATAAGTTTGTCCGCACTTATTTCAAAAACTGTAAGTCAGAATGAAAGTTTCTTTTTTAGTTGTCTAGCCATATTCCAACTTAGGGAAGAGTGCAAGTTATATCAAAATCGGTTCCGTAGGTTTTGAGATAGAGAGTTAAGTGTGTATCTAGGCAAACGTATCGTTGGATTTACATTGTAATTCTAAAATTTTCTTAAATAATAAAAAGTTCCGTACCGAACGGCGGCGATGAGCGCGTATTTTCTTGTAATTACTACTATTTTGTAACTAGTTACAAACTGTAGCAGTAGTAGAAAAGTATATATATATAGAGAAGGTTATTTTTTATCTTATCTTTTGGGGACGTAGGGTTTCAGATGTACAATGAGTACGTGTTAGAGTTAACAAACAATTCGATATTATAATCGAAGTTTCTAGCTTTAGGCTAATACTAGCTAGTAATCAGTGTCACATCTGTTAGCACCACATAGGAGGAAGAACAACAGATTAGAAAAAGCTTAAGTATTAATAGTAGAAATGAACCAATATTAATATAGGTTAAATGTATTTGGATAATATCGTTAATGTGAAAGGATTTCTTTCAATAAATTTTCAAGAGTAATCTATTATTTTAACATTCATTTACGTCTTCTATAAAACGGGTATTGAAATTGATGATACTATTATAGGCTTGTGTATTACTTCAGGATCATAAAATATTTTAGATCTAGTTAATAAATACAAGAAGCTTGGGGCAAAGTTGAATATATTTTCTTACAAATTGTCATTTATTTTATCTCCTAATTTATAACTTTCTTGTGTTTTAACATTACATATGTATCTACATATCTAAATAATCCTACAGTTGTGAATTATGTGATTAAAGTATATTTTACTTTAAGGGAATCTGAAGGCATATTCCGTACTTACTTATCTACTCGTGTTTTACTGATAAGTAATTTGCAGTACCCCCAATTCCTATTTTAAAAATACCCAATTCCTATTTTAAATATTATTGACAAAATGCGGGTGTTTATAACATTTCTGCGTACTCCTTCAGACTTACAGGTGTGACCGTAATTATGTTATTTTTTTAAGATATAGGACAGAGGAACAGACAGGTCACCAATGGAAGTTATAACCAACTATAATTCCCTTCCTCCCCATTAAATTCAATAAATGAATATGAATACAATGACAGTATTTTTCTAAAAATACATACATACATAATATTATCCCTATTTTCCATAGGGGTAGGCAGAGAGCACTTCCTTCCACTTGCTACGATTCTGACATACCTTTCTCGCTTCTTCAACTTTCATTCCGTTCCGCATACAGGCTCGTCGGTTAAAGGTACTTTTGACCTGGCCTTTTCTTAGATTGTCTGGAACATGGTCCAAGAACATTCGCCTAAGTCTTCCTCTTCCGACTACTCCATTTACCTCTGCCAAATAAATACCTTTTGTCAATCTTCTTTCATTCATCCTTTTAAAAATTTATGAAAACGTATAAACAGCATGGTTTAGAATTTCTTTACATTAAATAATTTTTAATGAATTTAATTCATTAAATGTAAAATTTGGGTTGCAAAATCACCAGAGCTATTCATATGAGCTATATACTCATTCATTAGTGACAAAACGACCCCAATGTAACTCTCTATAATTCCGATACCATAATTCCCGTAAATTGTAGCCTAATTCATCATCAATTATAATTCATCTCGATAACTCAAATGAGAAAAAACAATTCATGTTTTGAAACGGTGCTCATTCGAGGTACGTAGGTCCATTTTTTTTTAAGAACAGTATTACAATTGGTCTCCAAACCCTCCATTTTTACTTTTTTTTTTTTTAATTACTGTGTCCTTATTTAGTAATACCTATTGTTATACTAAGTTTAATAACTGTAAAAATAATAAAATGCTGACACGATTTTGCGTACTTATGTTCGCAAAATTAACTAGCTTAAAAACACCTAAACCAGTAAATGTAACACCCCCAGTGTTACATTTACTGGTTAAGGAATAAGTATAATAAGTAAGAAAATAAATGAAAATACAGGTGGCATTGCTTCAAACAGTAATTCTTAATGATTACATTATTATATTGATTTTATTGGAGCCTAGTCAACACTACCGTCTCGTACTAAAATGAAAATATATTCGGTAGCCAAATATCATTTCGCAAGTATTTTACTGTTAATGTTTTAATATTATTACATGTACGTTTACAGATCCTAACCTTTATTACGTCATTTTGTCTTTTGTTTTTCTAATAAACACATTACGATACTGAAGAAGATCTTTTACTAGTTTCTATGAAAAAAGGAAATTATAATTATTCCGCAAAGTAAAGTCTAAATAAGGCATCATTAAAATATCCATGTATATGTATGTACATAGTGAAAACGCAACTAGATCGCAGAATTGCCACAGGTTGCTTTAAATCATACTTACTCTAGAAAAGCTGCGATCTAACCGGGGCAACACAGGCGGGTGGCAGTTGGTACGAAGGCACGCTAACAGCGAAGTGAAACGAGTCGCGCTGTGGTTACGATAATCACGAGTGCAAGGCCTCGCGGGCGGTAGCAAGCGACTGATCGCCCCGCAGTCCCGTTACACACTGCTTATCGACCCTCCCACGCGTACTAGAGGAGTCCGTCCGTTAATACGCCGCCGCACCCTCCCTCCGCGCAACTTTGCCAAAATACGAGGCGGTTTTAACTATTCATCTTTCATTATTCTCGCTGACAACACGATCGATGACCACTTGACTACTATTCAGTTTAATCATCAGGTGGATTCTAACAAAACCAAAAATTCAAATTAGATCCCTTTGTTATTGTCTCAGCGTGGCAGCAATGTTTTACAGTAATCAACAATCTCCCAAAATGTCCCATTCCGTACTAGTTAACAAGCTATCTGCTTACGGTGTAACGGGCCCTTTTCTAGAATGGTTTAGGTCATACCTGTCTGAGCGCGAGTTCTACGTCGTAGGTATCGATAAACTCAGGTGCTTCTCAAGGTTCGCATTTGGCTCCAATTTTGTTTAACATTTTTATTAACGATCTCCCTCCCTCCCTCAATGTTTCCGCTATTCTGAACCTTACTCATATGCCGATGACTTAAAATTTACCCAAAAATTGAATCTTTAAGAGACACTTACACCGGGTTATCGTTTGGTGTAAAAATAACAAAATGCAGCTCTACTCTAACTCTAAAAAGAGTTACCATATGAAATTCACAAGAAACATTAACTATATCAAATCCGAATACTACATTAACCATGATAAAGTGCTCAGTTTTGTTGCTCATATAGAGTATATAATAAAAAAATCTTCAAAAATGTTGGGGTTCGTACTTCGTAATAGTAAGAGGCTTTCCAAAGAGTAGGACCAAACTAATGCTCTATAACGGTCTCGTGTGAAGTGTATTAGAATACAATTACTATAGAAACCATTGATGTGGCACCTAGCGTTCAGTAAAGGTAAATATAAGAGCTTGCCATCCTACAATACTCGTCTGCAGTACTTCAAATTGCAAGTTTTATCCACACGTAGAAATGTTATCGATGCTGTATTCTTTTAGAAATTACTGAGAAATAAAATTGACTGTCCCAATTTATTAAGTCTCATCAGATTTCGAGTTCCATCTAGATATCCGAGGAATAGCATCACACGGCTGTGCCTACCTTTGCGCCGAACTATACTCTGTTCAAATTTGCCTACAGATAGGTTAAGCAAGCTCATTAACAGTTGTAGCGACTTGTTAGACATACACCATGACAAGATTCGTGATTTCTGTAAAGTAATTATAAATAACAGTAACGTCTAGTCCATTAATAATTTAATGAAATCAATATCAAATGTCTGATTAAACTATACAATTTAATCTTAAGCAAATGTTATTCCTATCGTAATATGTTTCATTTTAATTTAATTTATCTTGTTGTAAGTGCATCATAAATGTGTTGTAATGATTTGTTTGATGTATTATTTTGATTTAATTGTATGTTTTACTGACACTTATAATACTATCTTTAGTTGTTCATCTTCCTTAATTTTTATTTTTATATTTTTATTATAATATTAGAATATAATTTTTAATTTCTACCGTTATTAGTGCATGCGGTGTTAGTCTATAATTAATTGTTACCAGCAAATCTTATTTAGCTGATAAATAGTAAATGTAATGAGTAAACAATTGTTGGCTAACCTTAAATAAATAAATAAATCTCTATTTACAAAAAAAATGTATACTGGTAGCCGTACGCTTTGAATATAATTGGCAAAATGTAGGTATTTATTACACCTCTGCATACAGATTCCTTCAGAGATACAGACGGGACCTTAAATATGTTTGTTAGTTTAGGGAGTGCCATAGCGAGACAGAAGCTTCGCCAATGGTAAGTGAAAACCGCCGTCCACGGACGCTTGCAACTCAAGAGTCTTAAGTGTGCTGTCCGCCACATATACATATATTTAATAATGTATAGCTCCTTGCAAAGTACAAAACTAAAACTGGGAAAAAAATATTTTTTAAAATATATTGCTTTTTGATAAAAAATTAATATTCATACAAAAATATTATAATTGAAAACCAACTGTAGCTTATTTCCCCATTCAATTCAGTAAAGAATAATGAATACAATAACAACAATAAATAGCAAGCAGGTGTTTCCTATTCTAGTGGCCTATCCAGTCACTGTAAGTACAGGGCATTTGGGTACGTGACCCCGGCTTCTGGGAGCTACTGCAAGTCTCAGTCCTATTTCCTTTCCATTTTTTCCTTCTTTCCAATCTTATAAAGACTACATTTCCAAGGAGGGTTTCCAGCAGTTTTTTTTTGTAATAAAGGGGGATAGACAAACAGAGGGGTCACCTGATGGTAAGTTACACCCGCTGTCCATGGACACCTTCAACCCAAGAGTCGTAAGTGCGCTGCCCACTTTTGAGGGTGATGAGGGATGCGAGGAGAGGATAGAGGAGAGGGGGGATGAGGGGAGGGAAAGAGGAAATATGGAGTTCCTACAAAAAGAAAGTAAAAGAATAAGGATAAATGTGGTATACAATAGGAGCATGCATAGAAGGAGATTTTAATGGGCACGTGTTAGTAGCGGATGATGGTTGGTGGATTAGATGGGGGTTTGGAAATTGAAACCATGCCGGTGAAGTCCGACTTCTAAAGCGTGACAGAATTAAAAAAAAAAATATATAAACAGTAGCAGAATAGCCAAAAAATCGATGGCAGTAGCCAGAGCTTCAGCTCAAAAGGATATATATACACAAATACATTAACCAAAAAGGCAAAAAAAAACTCTACTACATAACAAAAAGTAGGGAAGAAAGGGCTAAGTACATAAAGCACGTGATATATTAAAAAAAATGAAGCAGGCATGTGGACGATATACGAGTAGACGACCCATGGAAGACCTGTTTTGATAAACTTATGAATGAAGAGAATGAATGTACCGAGATGTTGAACGATATTCGTATACATATCGGATTGATAAATAAATGCATATAAATAAAGTCAGAATTGCTGTAAGTATGAAAAAGGGAAAATCAGTTGGGCCCGGTGTTATACTAGTAGAAGCTTCGAATTTACTGGAAGAAACAGATATGCGTGGCTAACTTTATTTTTCAATAAGTTGTTGCATGAAGAAGTAATTTCCTATAAATGGCATCAATATTCACTTGTGCCTATATTTAAAAAGAAATAGAACTCATAAAACAATAAGAACTAAAGACTAAAAAGTAAGGGAGTATTTTATTGAGTGATGAGTAAGAGGAGAGAGTGCGATAACACAAAACCAGTTCGAGTTTATGCCAGGACTCGGGACAACAGATGCCATATTTGAAATACGCCAACAATGTGAAAAACACAGACACAAGAACAAAAACTTGCATATGGTATTTGTTGATTTAGAAAAGGTTTATGATAGGGTACCCCAAAAGATTTAGTGGTGGGCTTTGAAAGCAAAAGAAGTGCCTGCTAAGCAAAAGTGTACGCATCAATGCCACATGCATTGATTCGTGCTATTTTCAAAAAGTCAAGAGCTTATGCTAGGTCGGTCGGGCCTGCACCAGGGTCAGTATCTTTTACTCCTAATAATGAATGCTCTGACAACAGACACACAGAAGGGGCGCCTTAGTGCATGCCCTTTGAGGACGAAACTGTCTTGGTCGGTGAGGCGTATGGTTATATCTCCTGAAGTGTATGTATGTATTGTTTTCACAATTTCATAACAAAGCACCTCGCATGTACGTTTTGAAGGGGTAAGGAGAGATATAGAAAGAGTAACCCTTGTATCGAATAAAACTGCTTCACGAATTTAGATGGGTCTTCGACTATTTTTGAAATCGTCTGTATCTTGTTACTGTATAATAACACTGAACCATGGGGTAAAAAAAAAATACTTTTAGATAATAATTAGAAATATTATTATTATTAATAATAGGAATATTTACCGTAACCCTGGTGAACCTATGTAAGCAGCAATTGAAATTTAGGATATTTATCGGTATAAAAATCTTTAAACCTACGATGTAGAAAACCATCTCTATATTAAACAAAATAGGTACATAATAGACAAAAGGTTGCGTTAGAAATTATTCTTTGTTAGTAATTTTAAATCATTGTTGTGAAATTCTTTATATCTTATTCAGTGGTAGAGCCATGCTTAGGCACGAATGGGCCGGCTCGACCGGTGCGATACCACGGCCTTACAGAAAACCGGTTGTGAAGTAACGCTTGCGTTGCATTTCCCCGAATTGAGTGAGGTTTCCGGAGGCCCACTTCCCCCTCCCCCCTTTTCTCTCCCTTCATCTCCTTTTTCCTCTTTCCCATCTCCTCATCCCTCCCCTCTTCTTTCCGCTCCCTGCATCCCCCATCCCTCATCACCCTCAAAGGCGAGCAGCGCACTTGCGACTATTGAGTTGCAAGTGTCCATGGACGGCGGTGTCACTTACCATCAGGTGACCCGTCTGTTCGTCTGTCCCCCTATAATATAAAAAAAAAAAAAAAAAAAATTCACCAAGGTAATCAGCAGTGTGCAGAGATTTCTTGAAATGATCTCAAAAAATCTCTGCACACTGCTACTCATCTTTGAGCAGAAGAAATGACCTCTTTCCACTGAAATTCTCTTGTAAGTGAATATAAAAGTTTTATTTAAGCGCTGCAATTTATTGTTTATTACCTGAAAATCGACGAAACAAGTCGAGGATTTTTAAATCCGCTATAGATATTTAAATAGCAAGAACCATTAGTAGGAACTGGCAAATTTAAGTTAGAATTAGTAATAGTATTGCCTCTCATAAATGCTAAGTATTTAAGCCACCTACGTTTTGCCGACGATTTGGTGCTGATAGCAGAGAAAGGAAAAGAACTACAACATATGGTAAAATAACTAAACAAAGCCAGCAAGCTGTTCGAGCTAGAAATGAATCACTCTAAAACTATAATAATGACCAACAGCACCAAGGCGCAAATATACGTTGACAACGAACCTGTTCGATATAACGAATAATATATTTATTTAGGCGAGCAAGTAAGCTTCGACAGACAAAACAACTACCTTTTGATACTAACAAAACTAATTAACTTTGTTATTTGCATTTTCTGAAAGAAATAAAAGACTTTTTTATTTTATTTATTTATTTACTAGTCTCGCCATCAATAAATTTACCATGAATTATTAGTGGAAACTACTAGGCAGCATTATACATTTACATTATAATTTTTTACTGTTTCTGTATTAAAGCAGCATTCGATGCCTCCTGTTTATTTATTGTACGACAGATGTAACGTGGTAGTTATCCTCAAAACGTGGTTGACTAGGAAAACTAATTAATGGAGATAAATTGCACACACTCGGTCACTAATTTGACAGTTTTTAAACTTTTACAATTTAAGTTTTGGCAATTTTTGCAAACACGGTTAGGTAGGGTTCAGGAGGCTTCAATCCCGCCGGATTGAGATCCACAATCTCCTTCTCCGCAACAACTTCAACCTCTGGAAAAGACGGAACCTGAGGAGGTTCTACTGGTCGCCACCTTCAGTGGAAACATTTTTTGTGACGTGTCGCCATCCTCATCTCGACCCCACTTGCGACTTCCTGTGTCAAGGGGTTTTAGCTCCATCTCTTCAGACGAGTTAGCTCAGTGAACTCGGACGGTTATTTTTTATAGGGGTATTCTTCCTCTCAGCCCGTGGAAGGGTCCAACTTTGCTGATTTTTTATTGAGCTTTCCTTCCTTATAGATCCAAAAACGAAGAACCAACAGAGGGATCCGTGTATAGGCCCGCTCTGTTGGTCTAAGTATCGACCGAGTGGCCAAAGAAAGATGGCCACCTCTTCTCGACATAAGATTAGCCGTTGGCGATGAAGCGATGAAAAGCAGAAGGTAGTGCTGGCATTGCCCATTGAGCACCACGTGGATATTTTCCAACCAGCGCCCCAGTATGTAGTAGATCCTATCCTGAACTTGATGAGTCATAAATGTATGGAACAAGAAAACATATTGAGAGGTATAAAACTAGGCGTCATAATAGTAAGAATTATCAACTGTAAACGTTAATGAAACTTAACTGAATTATAAAAAAATATATATATTATTATAAACTGCTTAAGTTTAAACTTTTGAAATCAATCTAAATAAATAGAGTTACATCAAAGCTCCAATTAACTAGAAGTATGGCTTATCTGTACCTATTGTAAATTAAATCTGTTTGTCCTTCCTTTAAATTGTCCTTCCTGAAAATTCTGTTTATGAAACACGTCTAAATTTATATTTTTATACTTGTATTTTTATTGAGTGCCTGAATCAAAAGAAGGTTAATGTTTGTGTAGCATGATTTCTGTAAGTGTGTATTGTGGAACAAAAATAGAACAAAAAAATAAAGAATAGAGTCGTCAGACGTCAGCGAGCCTTGAAGAGTCTTGAAAGTGATTATTAACCAATACTTATATATTAGGATTGTATGATTACTTAAGCACATTATTATACACGGGGGTCATATTGATATTTTTTTGAAAATAAAAAACTGAAATATATAGAAGCCTTTTAATATCTTTATTGCTTTTCAAAGAAGTCTCCGTTCCTTTTTTAGCACCGTCGCATACGATTGAACCATGAACCCACTCTTCTTAAGGGATCTCTTTTATGCCTTTTTCAATGCAGCCACGGCAACTTAAGGGCTCATAAAACGAGTTCTTCTAAGTTTATCTTTTATTTTTTGAAATAAACAGTATGCACAAGGTGCCAGGTCAGGACGGTAACGAGGATGACTCACTAACTCCTCCTTTTCGATATACAAATATTCGATAGTCCGTCTAGCAGAGTGAGCTGGAACGTTATTGTGGTAGAGGAGGATCCTGCTTCTTAGGCGCTGGTGACTAACATTTACCTAGACAACTGGTAAACAATGTATAACAAATCAATCTGCAGTAACAGTCTATTTATCCTCTAGAATAATTTGTGTGAAATTGACCCATCCGTCCAAAAGTGAGACAATCATGTTTTACCCTTGACTTCTGTCCTTCTTTATTTTTGATGGCAAATCTTCGAATAAAAGCATACATTGCGCAGATTGTCTTTTGGTTTCGGGTTCGTAACAATATATTCGTAGCAACGAAAGTTGTAATAAATCATTGAGCGAAAATATTCACTAATCCATCACTTTTAAATGGCCGCCAATTTGTAAAAATAAATGACAAAGTAATTAATTACACATCTACAGATTCCCAAGGAGTTTCTAGTTGGAAATTTAGACAAATTTTACATCAAAAACCTTTCAGTGTGACCCACGTCCAATCATAGCATATAATATACATAATATTATATGCTATGTAATGGTATAAAGGTACATCGCTGAAACTAGTAATAGTGTAAGAGAAGTAAAAGTAGTAGACAGAATAATTGAAAAAGAAAGAAGAAAGTCGTCAGACAGTGTGCAAAGAAGATGACTTGAATTTTTTACTACAATTTCCAGAAAATGGGATATAAGCTAAAGAATACCTGTGATTCGGTCCGACCCGATTAAAGGAAATAATTGAAATTTATGGGAGAGACTGCAAGAAAATATTGTACGCAATGTAATTCTGCGGACAAGATAACGGCCAGTTTTCAGCTCTTATGAAGTCAGAAACGTTTGTGTGTAACCACGCTTAGGTGGATAGAGCTTTATTACACGGTGTTCAGTGTAGCTGAAAGGACCATTCTAGATTAAGAAACCTGGTGTTGTTTGGAGGTAACCACCTTCTCAAGGATCGTATCTTGATACACTTACCCCATTGTTTTGACCTTTTTCACAAAAATATTGCAGTCACTCCTTGATACTTAACACCCCACCAAAGCATCACTCGAGTCAAATAATGGTCATGGTGTACTCTGCTTAATAATTGGGAAGTTTCGACAGAGCTTTGATAATAAACTTGGTCAATCTACTTGTTTAAATATTGCTCAATATTACACATTTTTCGTCTTACATATTATCAGTTAAATCATGATCAGTGTGTATCTTATAAACTACAAGTCCTTAAAATACGCGAAATGGTTCTAGGTGCTATAGTCATTAAGGATTTCTTCGAATTCGTTCATTCAATGCTTTGATCGCCTTTTTCGTACGATTACTACATGGATAGACAGATCTAATTTGTATCTATAAATAGCCCGGTAAACAAGCATTCACTACTAGTTTAGTACTGCTTAGTAGCAGATGTACAGTTTCAACTCCACTTTAATGTCACAAAAGTAGTTAACACCTATTATATATATATATATATGTATTGTACGATACGATTACGATATGTATTTAAGGGAACGATAAATATTTGACAGCTTGAAAACGTCCGTGGTCCTGAATTCCTTTGTACGAACGGTCGGTGAATAGACTGTTGAATTGTTTGTACAGAGCCTTTTATAAAGTAGATGTATACTTATTTTAATTATCAAACTTAGTTCGTGAAATTCAACTGAAATCCAAAAATTTGTTTATATATAAATATGTAGTTTTTCTGAGCCTGGGATGTGGCCGCTTTTTGTATATTTATAAAGTCAACCGCGACACAGGAATCATGCGGGAGTTGCTTTTTTTAAATACTTTGTTAAAAGCAAATTGATAGCTAAATGGGTAAAACTAAAATTCTATATGTGCAAATGTCACCTAGGCATCCAGGGTATTCCTTACTTACCACTTCAGTTTAAAGCTAACCAGATGTGTCTATGAGCACGAATATTCAAGAGTTACGCAAGTAACCGTAGGGAGCCAACTATGTATATCAAGAACGTATTATAGAACTGTTTTTAGGACGAATCTTTGAATTATTTTGCTTATATAAACTCCACTCTAAAGTAAATATATGCCAAGAACACACTTTTAATAGAACGAAATAAATTAATTATACGCCATTGTTGTATTGGTTGAATCGCAAATACAACTAAAGTTAATAGTAAAATATGTTTAAAATGAAAATAACTTTTCTAATAAGTCATTTAAATTATGAATTGTTATCTACTCCACTTTAAGTTTATATTATAATATAAAATTATTTCTGGCTTAGTAGTTTCCTTGTTACTTTCAATGGCTGGTGACGTGTGCATTGATGATAACATTATTACTGCTTTATTATTTTTAGGTACGTAGGAGTACACAGTGCTTCTTTACTAAAGGCGAAGTTAGAAGAATAAATCGCCATCTCCTTGTGTGCTTGCATATTTCCAGGAAGAAACCGTTTATTTTTTCCAACCATTCCAACTAGTGTCATATTCCTTGAATTCAAGGAATGAGCCAGTTGAAGAGACGTAAAAAATATATCATCAGTCCTGAATGTTTATATTTAGGCACGAGATCTAAGACAGTGCATTCTCCAAGATTTGTTTGGCATCACTTGACTTTCCTGTACATTTAGGGGGTAGGAATTATTTGCATCACAAGCTAAGAATATTTTTATGCCATACTTTTCAGGTTTCAATGGCATGTATTGAGTAAAGCGAGTCCACCCACAATATCCATATAGCTGTTCGTCATCGGTAATACATTCACAAGTCTTGTAGATTTTATTCAAATTTAAAATGAACATAGTCCAAATATCTCATATAGCGGCTGCTTTATCAGCTAACAAACGTTCAGGGCACGTTACATCATTATCAAATCTTATGAAGCATTTTGAATTTATCAGTGGACATCGCAGCCCGAAATAATAGTAAGTGACTGGATTTCCACAGTTCCGTCAAATGCTCTTTATTAGATCTATGCACCCCACTAAAGATTAGAGTGCCAATAAATGCATCCAATTCTTGTTCTATGAATGGTTTGAATATTTTTTGTTACTGTCGCTAATTATTGCTATTATCAGGGTAATTTTCCATCAGTTTATTATTGTGTGCTTCCGTAATCTTAGTCTCTATTCAATTAGTTTCTCCCAAGATTATGTCACTCATTGCACTGGACAATATATTTTTAAACATTTTCATTTGATTGTAAAGTTTGCTAAAAGATGCAGCCCCGATCCGTTGACGAATAATGTTTCGACTACTAGTCTGTGTTCTGGGAAGTGTTTTTTTATGCGATAGGGGACAAACAGGCAGCCGGGTCACCTGATGGTAAGTGACTACCGCCGCCCATGGACACCCGAAACTCAAGTGCAAGTGCGTTGCCGGCCTTTTAGGAAGGAGTACGCTCTTTTCTTGAAGGTTTGAAGGTCCTATCATTCCAGAAATAAGGCAGGTGACAATTTGATCCATAGGCTGGTTGTGGGAGGCTAAAAGCTTCTGGAGAAGCGCACAGTGCTGGAGTGCCAATCATCGAGGTGATGCGGATGGATATTTTGTAGCGTAGGACAATAGCGGGAACCTGCGGCCGGTATAAGTCCGAACAATTCCTCTGAACACTCCCCATGATACAAGCGATAGAGGATGCATAGTAAAGCTAAATCTCTACGCAATGCCAAGGTGCCTATCAGAATTATCTTGGCAGTCAAGAGAGAGAAGCTGGTACTGGGGTGCACCTGCATAGAGATGAGACCAGTATTCCATGTGCGGCCGAACCTGCGCCTTATAAAGTTGCAGGCGGTAGGTCGAAGTGAAAAATTGTCTCGATCTGTTTAGCACACCAAGCTTCTTCGAGGCTAATTTAGCCTTACCCTCTAAGTGACCGCGAAACTGGACTACGCTTGATATACGGACGCTAAGGATTCCGATGCTGGTTGACAAACTTAGGGAAGTGCTCTCAAAGCGAGGTAATACGACCAAACCTGCATTTTCGTAGGTTTAACTGGACTAGGTTAAGTCGACCCTTTGAAACTAAAACTTTTACTAAAGAAGTTTTGATTTCAGATACAAGTTTGGATCGGCTCTCGATAACATTTACCCTAGAAATTTTAGCGCGGCTGGTGTAAAGGGCATCACTCGTGCTATCGTCCGCATAGCAATGGATGCTGCTAATCTGCAGTATGTCATCGATATGCAGTAGAAACAGCGTGACTTATAGCACACAGCCTTGTGGGACACCAAAATTAACAGAGTTGGAATCGGAGCATGTACTGTCAACAACGACCTTGATTCTTCTGTCTGTAAGAAACTGGCGAGCCAATTGTACAGAGTGTTTCTCGGGAAGGAAGCTTCGCAAGAAGCGCTTTGTGCCAATCCCGATCGAAGGCCAAACTAACGGCCAACGCTTCTCCCTTGATCTCGATGACCTATGCCCACCGGTGAGTCAAGAAAACAAGAAGACATAAGCCGTATTATCGATAATCGAGAAGCTGGTGGTCTTCTAAGTACCGGAGGAGTTGGCAGTTGACAATGGATTCCATTATCTTGGCGAACAAGGAGGTGATGGCTATTGGTCTGTAGTTTGACGGATTTTATGTATGGATCAGACTACCACCGCGTTCCATTTTTCAAACGATTCCCCTTTAAAACTTGCATCGGAATCGTAGGAGTCAATCTCATATTTAACATCAGCTCTCTCTATCTGGCTCGAAATATCCAATGTACCCTCTTCAACCAAAGCAATATAATCATGTTCATTGTCAGAAGCAACAAACTCACCTTCATCACTAAAAGATTCTGCTAATATCGCTAGTAATTCTTATGAATAATTTTTTTGAACTGCACAGACTTGTATAAATTTGGTCTATGGTATTAAAGACTTTTAGGAACACAGCTTGTTCGGGCAGACAAAAACAGGTACCGACATAGTCCATGACGGATCAGCTAATTGAAGTGACAGTGGGGTGGATACATAGCTAGAAGAACAGATGACCGATGGGTCTGAAAAGTTCTCGAGTAGAGACCCCGGACCGGAAAGCGCAGCGTAGGACGTCCATCAACAAGGTGGACTGAGAATCTCGTTAAGATCTTAGGTCGATAGTGGATGCCGGCCGGTTCCAACGGTCTTCTTGGAATTTATTAAGGGAGTCCTATGCCCAGCATTCGACGTCCTGTACGTCAGATACTTTTTATTTTTAATAAAACATGACGAGCTTGTTGGTCTAGTGGAGTCGGAGTCGGAGGTCGTGGGTTCGATTCCCATACGGAAAAAACAATGTAGATAAATAAATTTATTTCTTGAGTCTGGGTTTTCTTTGTGTCTGTTGTTACTGTTATGCGGGAGTTGCCTTTTTTGAGGCACAATAACTTTAGGCGTTAGACATATTATCTAACGTATGACTAATTTATTTTAGGCTAGTTTTGAGTTAAAAAAAAACAACAAATCAAAACATTCGTTATTAATGTAAAATATCATACACATATATATCTACGTATACTTAAAAAAAATTGTAAATGTAAATATTACATATAGTCTTAAAAAGTAAACAAAATATTGCAATAAAAAGTTTTATTCAGTTATGATCATTGATAGTTTTAAAAGATCTAAATATGACTCTTGTCTATATTCCAAATTTACAGAAAAATTGTATATGATACTATATGTTAATGATAAGTTCTTTAATGGCACAAATGAGAAGTAAATATTAAAGATGAATTTATTGCTAAACAAGGAATTGGAAATGAAGTATCTTGGTCTCATTTCAGACTTCTTGGGTGGTATGTACCAAGTGTAAAACAAAAGTTACAGAGTTAAGTCTAGAGAATAACCTAGTAAATATGTTAAAGACATTCAATATGTATTAGTATCATAGTAGTATTGCAAACCTATTAGCGCTTCTATAGATACAAATTTGTTCTAATACTAAAGAACTGGAAAGTTAAAAATATAAAGACAATGTCGAAACCTATGTAGGCAAATTTTTGGGTGTATAATGTATGCATGCCTGGAACCAGGCCTGATATCCGCATTGTTGTTTCAATATAAAGTTGATATAAAATATTAAAACATATACATAGATATTAGGTCCTTACATATAAACTTTTCTGAACTGGCCACTTCAAAAATATCTGGGCGTTTAAAAATTCAAATTTATTTCGGTATATGATACATATATACATATATATTATAGTATGGTATGCCTAGCCTTTGGGCTTTTATGAAGATACCATCATTGAATTTGCTGGTTTTAAAAACAATAGTTGATCCAGGTTTGTGAGGGTCTAAATTTCCTGGATCAATACGCAAATCCGTTTAACTTTTTATCTAATTGTAATACATGGTCAGCTACTGCATAACATATACTATCTTCTACATGTTACACAAAAAACAGACATGTTTGTAGTTGGGCTAGTAAAGCAAAAAAGGTATTTTTTTTTGTAATACAAATTTTTAACAGAATATTTAACTATAAGGAAACTGGTCTGGGATATCAGTAATCTCGTAAGAAACCCTTGTCATAATAATTCTTCTATGTCTTTTATGTTGCGGATGTGGCACATATTGAGAGAAATAAGGGCCACAATTGTATTCCAAACGAAGCCCAAACGTGTACTAATGAATTCATTTGTTTTTTACCTATTAAAGCCCGTTAAATAGACAATGATCTACATTGTCTATTTAACGGGATTTTCCAGAAATGTAAAAAAATCCAAAATACAAATTACACTGTCCTATAATGATATGTTTTTAGAAATGTAATATTTTTTAACGAACAGTGTAGAGCCATGCTTAGGCACGAATGGGCCGGCTCAACCGGTGCGATACCACGGCCTCACAGAAAACCGGTTATGAAGTAACGCTTGCGTTGCATTCCCCCGAAATGAGTGAGGTTTCCGGAGGCCCAACTCCCCCTCTCCTCTTTCCTCCCCCCTCTCCTCTTTCCTCGCCCCTCACCCCCCCTCATATCTTTCCCATCTCCTCATCCCAACTCTTTTTTTTCTCCATCCCGCATCCCCCTATCCCTCATTACCTTGAAAGCGGGCAGCGCACTTACGATTCTTGAGTTGCAGGTGTCCATGGACAGCGGTTGTCACTTACCATCAGGTGACCCGTCTGTTCGTCTGTCCCCCTATAGTATATATATAAAAAAAAAACTTATCTGATTGGCCAACAAAAATTAAAAAACAAAAACAATTTTACAAAAAAGACATAAAATGTAGGTGTTTAGGGTCAGTCGTGCACTCCTGTGAGAGTGGTCGTGCTTGGTAGACGCATTGGTGAGTGCTTAGACTAACAAGTTTTATTTCTTATTCTCGCTCTTAATTTTCTTTCTTCTTTCGTCAGTTTCAACTAAGATTAATAGAACCCAAAGCAAAATGCCGACCTTTTCAAACATTTCACTCTTTGAAAAGTCAATATTGGCATTCGCGAAAGTCAAAAGTCTCACATTCGTTACATCACTATGTATACAACAGATAATTTCACTCAGAAAGTATTATTTTCTATCCTCCATAGGATCTAAGCATTGGAACAGGCAGCTAGCTCCACGACTGACTTAGTCTGACTGACAACTTCTCTTAATAATTCCAAAATTTCTATGATTGGTTTAATTGTAATACACGGTTTTGATTTTGATTTTGAAAATAAATCATAGAAAGAATCAGCAATGATTCCGTGTAACTGAGCTTCATTGCACACTGATTTGCAAATTTGTACATACGAGGGTGCTTAGAAAGAAACGGAGGCTACTTAGAATAGAAATAAAAATAGTAACAGGCTTTATCATTGTCATTAGGTTTATTATTTTCTAAAAAAATAATCAGTTCAGTAACCCCTGCACCCTACCACCTGTGTCATAATTTACTTTATTTATACAAATTCATTCATTACATTATTTATTCACACTTACTTTCGTAAATCGATTTAATTATTAAATTTAGTCCCCGTGTTTCTGATTTTAAATATCTAAAAGAAAATAATGTAGACAGTATTAAAAAAAAAACATTCTGACCTGATAACGTTTATGCATTAATATGGCTCCGAAGGCTGAATAATTTGCATGTTTAGCCGGCAATTAATGTTAGTAAGTATATGCACGTAATAATATATGTTCAAACCTTCATTATCATTTTTTTTCCTTGCAAAGGTCTGATTAAAACAAACTTTTTAAATATAATTTTAAATAAAGTGATTTCAGCATTTAAATTAAGGTAGTTGAGTCAACGCCTTTACTTTTGTCTAATTTTTGGTTTTATGTTTTGTCTTTGTGAATTTGTTTGGTTAATTAATATTTAATGAAATGTATGAAAAATATGGGTACATTTGGGGGAATTAAGATAAGCTGCTGAGCGAATAATTGACTTTTAAAAAAACAGAAGATAATGCTAATTAGTATGTACAACAAGAAATAATAATCAAACTGTAGACAAAGCACCTTTTAAAAGAACGTTTCTAAGAAATACTTTTGATATGGTTTGTGGTTTTTAAAGTTATACCATAAATGTTAGCAGTGTCTTTGTCTACTACTGATCTCTAATGTTAAACTATAAATTAAGTCAAAAATCGTGACGAAATAAAACTAGTTATTAATACAATCGTAGTGTCATCGTTTTTAATAATTTATGCAAATGTACTAGACAGATTTTTGTAATGGTTGAGTTAGAATATAGGCTATATTTGTTACTATATGACATTAAATAAAGAAGGTATGTATAATGTCTCTCATTTGTTATAAGAATTCTTAAATCCGAATAAATTATTTCTCTTCTGTTGTTCCTTAAGTGTGTCATCTGTTTAAAGGATGCAGAACAAATTTGAGATAGTAGGTAGTAGTTAGTATTAAATACACTTATAGATGTATCAAAATAAATCTAAACTTAGGTGTTTCGTAATTTTCTCTATATATGTATATACATATATATGAGTCACTATCTTTTATTAAAAGTATGAGACGTCCTTATGTAGAATGTACCTATAAAAGAGTTGTTGTGTATCGTAAGACTTAAAAATGTAACGAGCTTTTATAAGGACAAGATCACTCATTCTTTGCGTGTTATCGGAGAGTATGCCGAGAGTAGCGTATGTTTAGTATTGGACTTGTGTGTGGTCACTAATCGCTTAACAGTTCGCCAATTGCGAAACAATACGATTGAATACTTTAGTAATTATAGTGTCCTATATTTGCTATATTACATGCTATACTTTTGTATTCTATATTTATATATTTTACTTCTATAGAAGGTACGTAGTAAAGAAGAGACATACACACCTTATACTATTGTCATTCGGATTATCTTTGTAATGTTTCCAATGTGACAATTATTGACATGCTTATAATCTCTTCCGTTAAATATTATAAGCCTTATATACATATATAAATTTAAAAAGTTTTTACCATCCTAAGTTTGTGTGTTTGAACACTAGAGTGTCTGTGAGGTTAGAACCTCATCCTCCGACCGTACCAATTACTAGTAAAATTTCTGGCTATTCTTCGTAGTCGAACGAAGTTGTATAACTAATAGGATTTGCTAATATTGATCCCAAACTATGTCGATATCCGATTGCTGAAAATACAGTCTAGGCTAAATAGTCTTTGTTGATTTTACTTCAAATATGTTCCGAGATGGTAAACTTAATAATCAAGACAACCTGTGAATTTCGTATTTAATATGTTCACGGTAATTCTATCACATAGGTAGTATTTAAGAATATGGCATTTTTGTCTTTAGATACATTTATGTAACCGAATAAGTAGACGAATTATTTTGAACATGTATTTGACGATCTAATAAGCCAATTATTGAAATTGGTTTATTATCCAAAAAGCCTCTTTATGTGAAATACAACATTCAATATTGAAAAGTGTTTAGTAACTAATTATTAGACTCGTATTTGGATTATTATACTGGGCAAGGTATAAATACTGCGCCCCAGGACTGCACCGGTGCTTTACGAGTACATTCATACGCTAGCTAGATTGTTAACCATACATTAGATATGTCATTACAAATGTATTTTTGGGGTTCTGTACATCATAAGTCTGTCTGGCTCTTGGTCTTTAGTATACCTATCTGTCTTTTCCGTTTCCTTCTGTGTATTTAATGTTATGGTTTAATTTCCTTATTAATCTAATATAAATAAATGATGTTGTTTCTTTTGTTCTTACAATCAGTTACGTGTTCAATATACTTTATCAAATATCTTGGTGATTATGAAAGTATGTAATAGTAAATTGTGATAGTATGTTATAGTAAATTGTGATAGTTATTGACGGACATTGATTAACTCAGTCACTTATTTCACATTTTACTTTCAGTACTAAAATCCATAATCTACGAGCGGTTATGAGATATTAGATATTTCTCCATTAGAATGACTGTCAAGTTATATAACTGGGTTAGAGGTCTCAAACTTTAAGGCATCGGCCAGTTCAAGTTATAGGTAAGCAAGTATTTCCATCTTGTTTCTTACCTTTCACTTTCAAGAAACTTCAAACGTTCCCATTTAATTACCAAAGTGCCTGATTGAAGGCAACAGACTTATCTCCTAACAATTTAGATACGCATCCAACTTCCTTGGTATTACACAACTAAAGCTTAATTCATGTCAAGGACTAGCAAGGGTTTAGCTCTCTTGCGAAACGTTGTCAAATTTTCAGTTTCAGAATAAGTGTCCTGTATGGAAAAATCGCGAAATTTCTCAATACTTACTACTTTTTTTGTCCCTTTACGTTATTCACGGAATTTACTATACAACTACCCTAAAATATGACTACACCTTTCTGAAATAACCTGTATGCAGTTACGTTAGATACTTTTATTTACATTCTAATATGTTACAAATACTTTTTGTAGATTAATGGGTTGGTATATTTGGTGAATTGAATTTCTTAAATAAAAAGTAAAAGTGGTCGTAAATGTAAATGTTAATTGTCCTTAGCACAATAGCAGAGCAAACATAGGGTATGACTTAAGTAAAATGTTATTTAGTTATAAAATAAAAATAGAGAAGCTCACGTATTGCTTACATTTTCATTAGTTAGTAATGTCCTATCTATACTTGACACAAAATCCGGATAGTGTAACGTTCACAATATCGTTATATTACATTTATACTCGCAGATATTTAATATCAACACAATTGTCTTTCAACTAATTTAAATATTTGCTCCTTATCTTACAGAAACTTTGTACAATTCTAACAACGCAGTTATCAACCTCATGCGAAGTTCTAACGAACTAAGCCTGGCTTAATAGTGGTCTAGTTTTAAAGGCCATTTAATTTATCTCGGTCGACCTGTCGCAATAAAGTTCCAATGTTATACGAGTATGTTAATACGCGTAAGTTTGAAACGATTTAATTATTAGGATATTGGTTTTAGTTTCACTAAGATACTTATAAAACTTTTTTCATTTATTGATATACAAATTACCTCATGAACTGACCAGTGATGATAATACTGAATGAATGAATAAATCTGTGCGTTAGCTTATTTAGAAAATAAGTTTGAGTAGAATTTACTACAAGTCATATTATGATATTGGAGAAGTACAGAGAATTGTTTCTTTTTTATATTAAATATGTAACATAATAATATACACATTTAAAAAAAATATTAAAACGTCTACATGAAACTCTACGTTTTCAGTATTTTTCGTACCTGTAATGGAAACCGAAACCATAACAAAATACCGAAAGTCGTACACTGGTAGTTCAAATACTGTTTTCTTATTACAGTTTGCAGTCACTATTAGCTTTGCTGTTATAACTTACTGCTATTAAAACTATTTTCGGCTATCTTTTGTTTCTTCAGGCATCTAGTGGCAGACTATTTAGAGGAACGTACCATCATGAACGAGGAAAGAGAGGGTAATCTGAGATGTCGGCTCATGTCGTGCGGTGTTCCGCAGGGGTCTGTCCTTAGACCACTCCTGTGGAACACGATGACTGGACCCTAAGATGTAATTTGTTACGCTGATGACACTTTTTGCCCGGGGAGTGAACTTTCAAGAGGCGGTGCGCCTGGCCACCAGAGGAGCCTCACTGGTGGTCAGGCGCTTCGAGGCGCTGGGCTTACGGGTGGCCCTGGACAAGACGGAGGCCCTTTTATTTCATGGGCCCCATCGTGGTCCGCCTCCTGGCGCCTCAATCATGGTCAACTCGGTCCTTGTACCGGTTCGGGTCTACATTTCGACAAGCACTTACGGCAGCACTTACTCCAAAGATGATCGGCGCTGCATCCGCTCTTGGGCGCCTTTTATCCAACTTGGGTGGACCCAGCGTCACTACAAGACGGCTGTACACGGGGGTTGTCCGGTCAATGGCACTGTACGGTGCACCGGTGTGGGCGGAGGCTCTGACCGCACAGAATAGGGCACGCCTTTGGCGCCCTCAGAGGGTTATGGCGGTTAGAGCCATACGTGGTTACCGCACCATGTCGTCGGAGACGGCATGCGCGTTGCCGGAACTCCCCCGTGGTACATGGAGTCGGAAGTGCTCGTCGAAGTTTATCGGCAAACGGCTGAGTTCCAGGCGGGCAGATGGCCCCCGCCCAAAGAGGTACGCAAGTGGCATGAAGCCGCTCGTTGAGCCTCGATGGCTTATTGATCGTCCCGGCTGGAGGCTCCACGTGCTGGCTTTGCCGCCGTGGAGGCGCTCCAGCCGGTCATCGTCGAATGGGTAGAGCGGCAGCACGGGACTCTTTCTTTCCGACTGACGCAGATTCTTTCCGGGCACGGCTGCTTTGGAAAGTACCTGCACTCGGTCGCTAGGAGGGAATTGAGTCCCGCCTGCCACCACTGTGACTGTAGTGAGGGTTCGGCTCAACATACGCTCGCAGACTGCCCCGCTTGGGCGGCGCAGCGTCGGGTCCTCACTGTAGATAGTAGATGAATTAAAAGTTCCATAAATTACTATTTACATAGTCTATTAGGTTTCTCACAGACCTTATGCAATTATTTGTGTAATTAGCATAAGATCACAGAAACGAACACTAGTTTTACGGTTTCAAAAACATAGTGCCCTCTGCGCCATTGTCGCGACATCATGACACGTAGTGATGTAATTAGTATTAGTAAAAGTAGGTTATCTTTTAATTGCTTTAAATTGTGCTACATGGGGCACACTGAAAGTTTTGCACTTCTGGTTTTTAGAACTGTTTGATTTTCGCATGTTTTATTTTTTACACACGAGTCCTTGATAAATAAAAAAAAAAGAAAGAAATCAAAAAAAAAAAAGAAATCATCTTTTTTTTTGTATTTTATCACACTTTGAATTCCATCAACCGCAGTGAAAATGGAATTAACGCGAAAATATTTTAGAGATATGATTTTCTATGATTTTAAAAGTGCTCTTTCTCCGCAAGATTGTGCAATTCGCCTTCAAAGTGCTTTTGAAGGCGAAAGGCACTCGTGTGGATTGGTGCAAAAAGATGTTTCCTAGGTGACCATGGACATTCTAATGCTGTTTACGACATCATCACAGGAGACGAAACTAGGATTTATTGTTTTGAGCCAGAGAAAAACAAGAATCTTGTAAATGGGTGTTTGAAAGCGAAAACAGACAGACAAAATTGAAGCAGGCGAGGAACGTCGGAAAAAAAATTGTTGATTTTTTTCTAGCGCACGAGTCCCGTTCACATAGTCCCACTTGAAGATTAAAGAAGTGTTAATGCCGAGTGGTACACCACCATTTGTTTATCCACTGTTCTTGAAAGAGTAAGAGAAAGAAGATCGAGAAGCCGCATCTTTTTGCACCAAGACAATGCTTGCCAATGAAAAAGTAGAGCTCGTAACAAATCCAGCACAAAGTCCAGACCTCGCACCCTGTAATTTCTTAGTTTTTCCTAAAATTAAAGATTTGATGAGAGGCTTTACTTTTACAAGCTCCAAAGAGGCAGTGACGGCGTTCAATCAGCACGTTGAAAACATATCACCAGGCCAAGGGTCATATTGTTTTGAAAAATGGTTCAAACGTACGTAAAAATATTTAAAAGGCAAACGAGAATACTTCGAAAAACAATGAATATATTTATATACTTATAACTTCTTTAATTAATGAGTAACGCAAAACTTTCAGGGTGACCTACTTATAATAAATTTATAAATATTTTAATATAGAACTTTTATGATTGCTAATCGCGTATAAAATATAAAAACAAACCATGCGCTCATGAAAAGTCACAGTAAGTTGATTATCGATAAATTGCAATGACTGTAATACCTACATTATCTGTGAAAGTGAGATGGAGTTTTCATTATCTGGACTTTCAAATGACTGTGGCATTACAGGTACCTGTAATGCCACAGTCATTTCATGTCATGAAATCATGATAATCCAAGTAGCAAAATTTTAAATAAAGTTGTTCCCCTAAATCTAAATCTTAATAATAATGATGGATTAATATGTTTTGAGCACTCAAGAGTTATTAAATATGTGTATTACAAAGAATCGACAATTATACCTTTTCCAAGTAAGAAAATGCGGAAATCCTAGAAGACGAAGATTTTGAGGTAAGTTTAATGTAATTTGATAGGAGCCACTTTATTACATTAGGATAGTTATATGCACGAGAATCAGTTTCACGAGAGGCAATGTTATTATTTATTTCGCATGATAAAATTATGTTTTTGTACGATCATAGATTTTTTAAATGCATGTCAAGTGAATCTAAAAATGATTTAGTATTTTGAGAGTACTACTTACTACACATACTACTATCTCAGCTATTTATTCGCATAATTAAGCAATTATAATAATGGAAGATTTCTTCCTTGGATTCCTTTAAGCTGAACGGCTAAAGTGTTCTCAGACCAGTTAGTTTATTATCAAGAATAAAATAAATTCTAAATATTTAACAGATTTGCCCCTAGTGATTTTGTCGCTGTTGTGTGTTAATAGGAATAGGATATGGAAGTGACCTTTTCCTTGTGAAGGTAATAAGTTCTTTTCTTTTTAAATTGAGTTTCAGTTTTCTGGTAGTATTGAGTGAGCAGATCGAGTGACCACTATAGTCGTGAGATTAAAATATCAATATCGTCGGATATAGTAAAACTAGCAGTATTGTTAGCAAAACCAGCTAGGTGAATAAATAGCTGTTCATTCCTTCAAAATTTAAGAGTGGGGCTCTTGTCCCTGGAGTATGCGCCATCTGTCCCGATCTTCTGCCAATTCCTTGACTTCCCAATACGACATGACACGTGTTTTCTCCTTTATTCTATGAATACCCTTCTCAACCTTCGTCTTCCTCTTCTTGCCTCTAGCTTCCCTTCAATGATGGTTTTCATGTCGTATAAGGTGGTCAAACATCTTCCCTCTTCTGTTATCTATAGTCACAAGTACCTGTCGTTCTGCTTAGACCATGCTCAGTACCCCCTCGTTAGTTTTTCTTTCAGTCCAGCTTATCCTCTCCATCCGCCACCAGCACCACATTTTGAAGGCCTCTTATTCCTTCTCCCTTTGAGTCATGGTCCAAGCCTCACTTCTATATAGAGCAATGCTCCAGATATATGTTTTTTTAATATTTTTTCTGATGTGTTTCGATATTTTTGACTTCAACAGGTGTTTCCTCTGGTTAAGGCAAGTTTCGCAATGGATATTCTTGTTTTAATATGTATTGGAAAGATTAAATAGCTGTATTTAAATATAATTGAGGTAAACGTAAAACAAGAGAGGCTCCAGTATAGAGCCCTAGAGAAGTCACATATCATGGCACCCCCTGTCACGTTTACCGTGGATTTTCGTAACATCAGGGGCTTACATTCTAACCTCGACACTGTCCACCACCACCTTGAGACAGCAAACCCGGCCTTGATCTTTTTAACCGGGACGCAGATATCATCTCCAGCGGACACATCCTACCTCTGCTACCCTGGGTACGGACTGGAACACTCCTCTATTCCTAAGGCTGGTGTATGCGTGTACGTTAGAGATGATATCACTTCTCGCCGCCTCGGCAATCTTGAAGGTAGGGACCTCTCCATCTTATGGCTACCTGTAGACTGCGACGACCATCCCCGCATCTACGCATGCCTCTACAGGTCCCACAGCGGTGATGCCGAAACGGACCGACTTATCGACCACGTCCAAATGGCTACAGACTCAGTGCTCCAGCAGGTCCCATCCGCAAAGATCGTGATTCTTGGCGACTTTAACGCCCATCACGCCGAATGGCTTGGTTCGCGCAAAACCAATCATGCGCGGAGATCTGTTCACGATTTCGCCTTGGCATATGGCTTGACGTAGCTGGTAGCAAAGCCTACGCGAATCCCAGATGCAGAAAGCCACGTGCCTTCACTGTTGGATCTTCTGCTGACCTCACATCCTGACGGCTACAAAGTATCCGTTGAGGCTCCTCTTGGCTCTTCGGACCATTGCCTGATTAGGAGTATGGTGCCACTCGTTTACTCGCTGCGGCCGCGAGTTACAGGCAGTCGCCGCGTATGGCACTATAGGTCAGCAGACTGGGATGGAATGCGAACATTCTTTGCATCCTACCCATGGAGGCAGGTTTGCTTCTCGCCGTATGATCCCAATATCGTTGCCGACTCTGTCGCTGATGTTGTGCTTCAGGGTATGGAACTTTCCTTCTCCCTGATTCCCACATCAAGGTCGTTGTTGATGGTGCATGCTCCGACTCGAAGTCTGTTAATTCTGGTATCCTACAAGGCTGTGTGCTATCACCCACGCTGTTTCTTCTGCATATCAATGACATGCTGCAGATTAGCAGCATCCATTGCGATGCAGACGATAGCACGAGTGATGTCCTTTACACCGACCACGCTAACATTTCTCGGGTAAACGTCATCGAAAGCCGATCCAAACTTGTGTCTGAAATCGAAACTTTTTTATCAAAAGTTTCAGATTGGGGTCGACTTAACCTAGTCCAGTTTAACCCTACGAAGACACAGGTTTGCGCGTTCACCGCTAATAAGATGCCATTGGTCGTATCACCTCAATTTGAGAGCACTTCCTTAAATGCATCAGCCAGTATCGGAATCCTTGGCGCCGATATATCAAGCGAAGTCCAGTTTCGCGGTCACTTAGAGAGTAAGGCCATATTAGCCTCGAAGAAGCTTGGTGTGCTAAACAGATCGATACAGTATTTTACTGCAACTTTATAAGGCGCAGGTTCGGTCGCACATGGAATACTGTTCTCATATCTATGCAGGTGCACCCCAGTACCAACTTCTCCCTCTTAACCGCATTCAACGGAGAGCGACTCGCATCATCGACTGCCAAGATATTTCTGATCGACTTGACACCTTGGCGTTGCGTAGAGATATAGCTTCACTCTGCATCTTCTATCGCTTGTATCATGGGGAGTGTTCAGAGGAACTGTTCCTCCGGACTTATACCGGCTGCTGGTTTCTGTCAGCGTCCTATGCGACAAAATATCCATCCCCATCACCTGGACGATTGGCACTCCACCACTGTGCGCTTCTCCATAAGCTTTTTGCCTCGCACAATGTGTCCATGGGCGGTGGTAGTCATTTACCATCAGGTGACCCGTCTGCTCGTTTGCCCCCTACTGCATAAAAACATGTACGGCTTAGAAGTGTGTCTGTAAACAATGAAAATTGGTATATATACGACTGTATCAGCTTAACAATTGGGTAGGGAACTTTAGCTATGAAAGTTTGTGAATAAGTCCTTTGTGGCAGACGGTATAAAGCTTTTTCAATGTCTATCAAAATCATTCTAATTGACTGACTCAGGTTAAGATTGTGGGTAATGTGTTTAGCAACACTATCCAACTGGACGGTAGAGTGGCCTCGATGAAAGCCGAATTGCTAAGATGTTAACTTATTGGTTACCTATTTAAATAGTCGCCTAGCTATAGCAGCTTTAAATATTTTATCTAAGACAGGTAACAGGCTGATAGATCTGTGATTTTAAAGAATAAGTTAATCTTTATCTGGCTTTTTTATACCTACGATTTTAACCTCGCTAAACGCCGTTAGGAAGTATAAGAGTGTGACGCGGCTGGTAAATATTTTAGTAAGTAGGCCTACATATTTTTTGTGGGATGCGTTAAAGAAGAATATTGTTTATGTTATTATTTAAAGCTGCTTTGCTGTTTTCTTAAATAGTAAGTGTAGTATGAAGCTCTTTTGGAATTACGAGATGATAGTCGAGGCGATTACTACTATGGAATAGAGACACTAAAAATTTGTTAACTACAGTTTGAGTCTCCAAATTATTACTCCAATCATTCGTAAGTTCCATGTTACCGGAAAAGGTATAGGTAGATCAGATTTGGAACAAGCTTTTCAACAAACACAGTTTATAACCGTTATTATACCTTTGGAGATATAAAGAAATACGTTTGGAGATATAAAGAAATATGTTTGGATAACTTCTGCATTACCGAAAATGGGCCATGTTGAACGAATCTGTCTCTAGCCTGAGTAATTTTGTCACTAAAGTAGGCCCTCAAAGATTCTCTATCTGCTGTACATTAGTGCACCAAAGATGTTAAAGGTATGTATATTTTGATTCATGTATTTTTATAGCCAGATCTGCTTTAAGTATCTACATTGGGTATATTTTTTACTGGTGAAATTAACGTGAACAGAAAAGGACACCGGTAGGTAATTAAATGATTAACAAAATAGGGCTGAAGGTTTCGAAACATAGTTACAATTTTTATAATTACTAAATAGGGGTTATATGAGCCGTTACCATAGTAATGGATCAAGCCAGGGGTATTAGGTCCTAAGACCTCATCATGATTATTAGTTATGTAATCATACAGAACTGCCATGTAATTATATAGGCTTCCGTATTTGTAAATATTTTGATAGGTGGATTTGGCATCAGTACTGTACTGGACGCTGTGCGCTGAGGAAGATTCTATTCTAGTTCAAGGTCACCAGGGGCTTTAGTGCGCTGGGTATTAAGAGCTGGAATGGACGTAGATATTTGTGAGTATTTATCCATTAATGTTTTTACTTACAAAAGATCGATAAGGTATGAATTAACAGTTTCTCACCACAAATTTACTAGATATAAAGCCATGACTCACAAACTCGCAATTATGAATATATAGCAACCGGAGTGCTGACTGTACTGACGGACGGTGACAGTAGGAAACGTATTATCAAGCCAATTGCATGCTATTAATTAATCAAAGGTCATGGGCATCGACCGTTTCGCAGCTATTGAACGCTTTGACCTCCTGCAAGGATAAACATCTGTAGACAGGTGCCCATATCTTTGCTTATTAATCACCAATAAAGGAAGTAGTAGTAGTCGACATCCTAACAAATCGTACCGAAACACGCCTGGATTCACTCTGGGTTGCCGCATAATCTTATATGGTACAGAAATATGGACTTTCAAAACAGCGGACGGCAGCGGTGTCACGTATGTATACCACCAGCTTTACGCACTATTTCATCTGTCTTAAAACAACTAAATATCGAGAAGTTACCTTTCTAGAGTCTGTTTGCAGTGCACAAGGCGGAGCTACGTATACTTTGTATAAGCAGATATGCCACTAGCCTAGAACGTCTTATTATAATTTGGAAAGTCGAATCCTAAAGAACTAGAGGTCGAAACCCCAACCGTCGGTCAGACTAATGGAGACAGTTTGACACAGAAAAATAGCTGATATAGTCGGATGGTGATTGGTGATTGGTGATTGGTGTATTATGTTTGATTAAAATAAATAATTTTGTTTATATAAATGTTTGAGACTGCTATATTATATCTGCTTGAAGTCCAGTAAATAGCCAACTTTTGGCATGTAAGATAAATTTAAACTTAGTAAATAAAATATGGTAGAAAATGGAGGAAGAAAAGATTATACGTATTTCCATTAAATAAAAAGTTATTAATTTATAAAAATGTCATCTGAAATATCACAAGTATATATAAAGACATACATATAAATATAAGGAAACAATAAAAAATATTATTATTCTCTTTATTCACATTAATAAACATACAAATTACATTTTAAAATATAAAATAAAAACAAAATATATTTAAAAATATAACAAATAGTGTCCCACCGGTATCGGGTACAGACACCAAGCTACCGGTGGTTAGGGCTCCAGGGACAGGAACCTCCTCACAATACGTGCCGTATCAAGAAGGACTGCCTTCTGCATTAGGCCCTTAATCCAGCTGTTTAACGTAAGCCTCTGCAGATGTTGGTCAAGTCTCTTGACAATCAACCCATGAACTGATATGACTATCGGCACAATGTACTGCTATGAAACTTACCTACTCTAAAAGTCTGGTAGTACCATGGATCCCAAAAACTACAGACCCATTACCTGTTTGCCCACAGTGTACAAATCTTTTACGTCCATACTAAGAGTTAAAATAACAACACACATAAGTAACAACAATAGCATGGTCTACTCTCAGAATTGATCTTAAAGTGAGGCATGTGGCACTGAAGAGTTTCTTATTATTGACACGACTATAAAATAACAAGTTCGCCCTAACCGAAAAAAAATTAGCGACATCTTGGATAGATTATAAAACAGCCTATGATTCTAATATGAGATTCTGAGAGTGATGGGTCTTGTATAAGATTAACACAACTCTATGCATTTTCTTGGGGTCATGTACTCGTATGCAGCAATGGAGAACGGTTTTATACTATCCAAGATGTCGACAATCTCAAAGTGAAAGCGAGTATATAAAGATCAAGAGAGCTATATTTCAGAGTGATAGTTTGAGTCTCTTGTGGTTTTGTTTAGCCTTGAATCCTCCTAGTACTATTTTGGAGGGCTCAGGGCTAGGCTATCGTTTGCTTAGGGGAGGTCAGGTAATGCGTGCAACAATATTTAATTAATTAAATTACTAGAGGTAACTGAAACCTTTAGTAAATATATTAATAAGGAATTTGGTGTAGATAAATGTGCAGTCATCCATGTAAAGAAAGGCCAGATTGTGGAATCCGAAGGGATTGAACTTTCAGATTCTAAAAACATAAGACGTCTTTCCGCAAATGAAACGTACAAGTATCTAGGTATGTCACAGGCGTTGGGTATAAATGAATTGACTATGAAGCAATCGCTAAACGCAAACTGTTAACCGCATATCGAATGCACCATCCACTAACCACGTAATTAATGTTACATATCGTAGGGATATATGGAAGAATAAAGAGCTGCATGGACACTTTTATCGGGCCTTAAACGGGGCTGATGTAGATCTACTCGTATTATCATCTGTGTCTTGGATACTTTTCGGTGATCTCTTCGGAGGAACTGAAGGTTTTATCTGTGCAATTACAGATAAAGTTGTTATGACGAACAACTATCGCAGACATATCCTGAAGGACAGCACAATTGACATTTGTCGGGCGCGACATTGTCCCGGAGAAACTCTCAGGCATATAACTTCCGGTTGTTGCATAACTTGCATAGATATGACCTAGTGGCCAGGATAGTTCATCAGCAGGTTGCTCTTAGATATAACCTTGTAACTATCAAGTGACCGAACTACAGGTAGCTTGGTCCCTGTACCCGACACCGATGGGACACTATTTTTTTATATTTTTAAATATATTTTGTTTTTTATTTTATATTTAAAAAGGTAATTTATATATTTGTTTAATTGAATAAAGATTATAATAATAATAATAATAGATAGATTAGATCAATACAACTGGAGAACAATGCTTTGCTATACAGGATTACGTATATAGCAAAGAATTGGATACCTGAGGCAATCTCAGGATGACGGCGAATGTATAAATATCAATTATTATTATAAATATGTACAGTTTGAGCCCCTTGTGGTTCTGCTTGGCTTTGAATCCTCTTAGCATTTCTAGCCTAGAAGGTTCGGGGCTAGGCTATCGTTTGCGGAGAAATGGTCAAGTTATATCCCACCTCCTTTTCATGGATGATTTGAAACTGTTTGCCTACAGCAATGTTCAGTTGATAAGATTACTAGAGGTAACTGAAACTTTTAGTAAATGTATCAATATGGAATTTGGTGTAAATAAATGTGCAGTCATGTATGTAAGCAAAGGCAAGATTGTGGAATCTGAAGGAATTCAACTTTCAGATTCGACACACTTTAGACGTCTTTCTGCAAATGAAACAACAAGTATCCCCTCGCCCTATGTCCTCGCCTTAGCGATAAGCCGCTCAATCCTGCATTGCCACGCCGGAACACAAAGCTTTTGTCGAGGAGTATTGTCAACTCCTGGGAATTTAACACCAGCTACTCTACAAGCTGCAACCGCCGCACAATAAAGAATTGAATCCATATCACTGAGGTTTTCACTTTTTTCTAAATAAATACTGTTGACGTCGTTTGGGAAAAATACTCATCGCTTGAAGTTGAGCTCGACGCCACTGCACTAGCCGGGACTGCTTTTGCAGTTTCCAGGGGCTGCAAAGCAGAGCTGAGCGACGAGTCCAGGGGTGGTGATTGTGCTTTTGACATGGATCTTATCAACATATGTATTTGTCGGCAGCTAACGTTTTATATTTTGTTGTGAATTTTTTTCCTTTTGATGTGACATGTCGTTTAATGTCACGTCATTTTCGTTCTTTATTTAAGTTTCATTTAGTGATTTTCGTGGTATTGTATGCATTTTTGTAGGTAAACAGGACATTGGAGTAACTGAATGATATAAGAAACTGGTAAATATATACCTTTTATAACAAAAAATATAAATATCAGACTTGCGTTACTAAAACAAGTCCGCTGCCATAATAATTATTATTATTATATAGAAACAAAAAAATATCTAGAAAATAATGTGCAAAAAGTGTTGACATATGTAATCATAGCAGGGTTTTAACCCAGGTATGGGTTTCTACCTATCTAAACTATACACGAACCTGTTTTTATCAACCCTACACTGAAAAATGTCACGTGGTCTACAAGACAAAAAAGTTTGGGGACCTCTGTCTTAAACCGTTCTCATTTCCCGCACGTTCCCTATGTCATTAGCTTTGACCCATTTCGAGGGGAGTGCACACACAATCATATTAATGAGACAGCTCATAGCATGTTGTATTTAAAAGCCAGTTAAGCTAATTTTTATTGATATTTAATTTCATTTGACACCCCTGCAGCACCCCTTGTGGGTGAAATTTCGTAAAATCTGTTCTTAGCTGACCTCTACTTGGCGAAAGGAATATTCCTACCAAATTTCAAGTCCTACGCCTTATGATTCCAGAGATATCGTGATGAGTCAATATATCGGTGGAAATCTCTTATATATATCTCTTATAAAATGTAATATGCAAAATATTTTATCAGAACATTGTTCACAAATTCACAACATGAAAGGGTAACCCTGAAACTTCTTACTAAAGCGGATACAAGAAAAGTTTATCGCTATAGATTCTTAATTGTTACAACAGCGCTTTATTGGATGGTTTTATTTAATTATTTTGTTGCACTTTACTTCCACTTAGTTGAGACATTATTATTTGGTTCTGACTACAAGTCTTTGCCATTAGGAGGCGTGATAGCGTTGTGCAGCTATTGATCTAAACAGATTTACTTATGCAGACCAGTTTCATGAATGTCCGTCCGTTATACCTATATACAACTAGCGGCCCGTCCCGGTTTCTCACAGGTGGTAATTTTTTATTAAACTTTTTTGATAAATAAATATAATTTATCTTATAAGTATGGTAATTAAGCCTAAGATATAAGATAAAGATTATTTTTTCGTTTTATTTTATATTTTTAAATTGTATTAATTTTATGTTTTTACATTTTTATTTTGTAATATTTTTACCTCAAGTCACACTAAACAGTCACTAACTTACAGCATTTTCCAAAATATTAGAACGGGTAATGAACAAACGACTAATGAGTTACTTAGAAAGTAATAACTTGATAGCACAGACACAATTTGGATTTCGCTCCTGCGGTGCATGATCTCACAGACTATATCGTCTCAAAAATGGATAGTGGGGATAAAGTTTTGGGCATATTTTTGGATCTCGCAAAGGCATTCGACACGGTTTCTGTTCCAATTCTTGTTGATAAGATGGAATGCCTGGGCATTAGAGGACTGCCACTAGATCTTTTTAAAGATTACCTGAGTGAGCGTACCCAGAGAGTAAAGATAGACGATTTTTTTTTTTTTTTTTTTATACTATAGGGGGACAGACGAACAGACGGGTCACCTGATGGTGACACCGCCGTCCATGGACACTTGCAACTCAAGAGTCGCAAGTGCGCTGCCCGCCTTTGAGGGTGATGAGGTATGGGGGATGCAGGGAGCGGAAAAAAGAGAGGAGGGATGAGGAGATGGAAAAAAGGAGAAAGAAGATGGAAAAAAGGAGAAAGAAGTTGGAAAAAGGAGGAATTGGGCCTCCGGAAACCTCACTCAATTCGGGGAAATGCAACGCAAGCGTTACTTCACAACCGGTTTTCTGTGAGGCCGTGGTATCGCACCGGTCGAGCCGGCCCATTCGTGCCTAAGCATGGCTCTACCACTGGCAATAAATATATCAGTATAAATTTATCAGTAAAGAGCAAATACTTACCTACGGAACTCCTCAAGGTTCTGTCCTTGGACCTACACTCTTCCTTATCTACATCAATGATCTGGGTGCGCTCGATCTTACTCACGGCAAAATCATTAGTTTCGCTGATGACACAGCACTTTTGTTTAGTGCAAGATTGTGGGATGATGTTTATCTACATGCACAATCAGGGTTTAACACAGTGTGCAAGTGGCTACAAAGTAATCGATTGACCCTTAATACTGCCAAAACACAATACATGACATTCTGTCTAAAAACAAATGCACCAACTAATCCTATTGTAGCTCACACTTGTGCAGATGCACTTACCTTTAGTTGTGACTGTGTAACTCTCTCTAAGACGGGAAAAGTAAAGTACCTTGGAATAATAATTGATAATAATCTAAGATTTAAAGAGCATTTAAGCACCCTTAGTAATAGATTGCGTAAATTAATATTTGTATTTAAAACACTTAGACACGTAGTCGATAAAGAAGTCTTGAAATCAGTGTACTTTGCCCTTGCTCAATCCATAATAAGTTACTGTATCACTTCCTGGGGTGGAACATCGAAAACTACATTACTGGAACTGGAAAGAACCCAAAGAGCTATCCTGAAGGTCTGGTCTTTTCGTCCATATCGATATCCCACTGAACAGTTATACAAAGAGAGTAAAGTTCTCACAGTGAGACAACTATTCATACTACACACTATTTTGAAACAACACTCTCTTTTGGTCTATGACCCGTTGTTGTCTAGTGGGAAAAGACGACATAACCCAGTGCAACGTCTTCACCCCCACCAAAAATCTTTAATCTTACAAAATATAAATGTAAAAAGAGACTAACTGAATGGCTATTAAAACTAAACTATGATGATACGGAGCATATATTTACTAATATTGTGTAATCATTTCTAAGTATCCACAAAAAGACATACATACACTTCTCAAATATATAATATATATTACATATACAAACACATGCAAGCACACAGACTTAGATATTATACTAACACTACTTTTAATTTAAAATAAAAATATATTGTATTTATATAAAGATTTTGTATCGTACTACTTACTGCTTCAGCGCATACTTGTAATCTAGGAAATGTAAATGTTAAGGGGTGGGAACCTGGTGTCCTGAAACACAGGCCTAGAGCCTATCTTAGGTACCAGTCTCCTACAATATATACTTACCTTAATTATGTACTATACTAAATAAACTGATTGTTGTAAACTGTATATTGTAGTGAGAAAATAAATTGTATTATTATTATTATTATTATTATTACACTGTACACTATGTTGGCAATGGTATTTGTAGGTGACAACAAAACATCATGATTTTCAAGAGATACTCGATCCTACTCCTGAAAGAGCAACATATAAATGCTAATGAGAAAAGCACTCTTCCTTTAGGTCAATACCAACTATTGAGAAAGTTTTTCAGTGGGATTTATTTATTGTAAGGACAAACGATATCTTCACAGGAATCTGTATCCTTTTGAAAGATATGCAGATTGCTTGAATAAATGAAACTCATTCATTTTACGTGAATATTATATACGCACCATAATCATCATATCGTCACCGAACGAACGCTGCTGAGCTGTATTTATATATTTTGTTGTTGACTTCTAAAGTTATATTATGTATGTGTGCCCGGTTGCAATAGACTTGTCCCTGTTTCTTTAAATAAAAGTAAATAAAGGTTTGAGTCTTAACTTTTACTATATTATTAGATAGCTAATTATTTCATAATTAAGAATACTTTTTTCAGTAAGACTGTACCGGGTCATAAAGCTTGATGCACACAAGGAACGTAGAAGAGGAACGTTTTGAACTTAATCAGAGATGAAATTTAAAATTGTGTAATGATATGTTGAGTCTAGAGAAGATACAGGCTTAGGATACAAGATCTTAGAACCATAGTGTAAGTACCATGTGACCTATCAATAGTGCTAAAAAAAATCTTATTAATTTATGAGATGAAGTATGCATAGTAGTATATATCGATTATTGATTTATTAATCCACTCAATAACTCTTTATTGAATAGTCAGATACAATATTTTGCTTATTAATACTGACTGAATTATTTATTTGTTCAATTGACAGCCTTATCACAATTAGCAATTTCTTCAGGCAATATTGGGGGAAGAGAGAGAGATATGTTTGAAAAGAGTGCTTGTTTACGATCCTAAGTAACACTGAAAACGATAACGCTTCGCATGGCCTTGTTTCACATAGTGCTGATGCAGCGTAACATCGCGCTGTGGCTCAATGTGTCGTGGCACCGTGCATAAGTAGTAATAAGAATGAATTGTAACTTTTCCCAATCAATTTTGTAAGGCTAATAAAAGTTTTTTAAAAAGCGTTTTTTTTAAGTTCGCCAAGCAGCGTCTGAATGTAATTTACTTATAAATAAATATATACATAAAAATAATATAAACATAATAAATATATACATAATACTACCAAGTATATACACAGAAATAAAGTGCTCTTTCACTCATTTATTAAAATTAGTCAAAGTTTGTGCACTTTTTTAAAAGAAGATCAGCTTTCACAATTTTGTGGTACTTATGTATAAACATTTGAAACATAAGATTTTGGGACGACAGACGCAGACACTTTAAATACCTAATACTTTTTAGAGTGGTAGAGCCATGCTTGCTTAAGCACGAATGGGCCGGCTCGACCGGTGCGATACCACGGCCTCACAGAAAACCGGTTGTGAAGTAACGCTTGCGTTGCATTTCCCCGAAATGAGTGAGGTCTCCGGAGGCCCAAAATCCCCCACCCCCCTAATGATAGCGCTGTTAACGAAAAGGATACCCCAGGGGGGTACCAGCGCTAGCGTTGGAGAATCCCCCCCTGGACGTCCACCCTCAGTACGGATTATGTCTGAGCGTGGACGCCCAGGCTGCCCCTCGTACTCTGGGGGGGGCTCAACTGCGCTCTCAAAATCTGCTCGGGGCAAGAGAAGGCATACCATGGCACCCCCTGTCACGTTTACCGTGGATTTTTGCAACATTAGGGGCTTACATTCGAACCTCGACACTGTCCACCACCACCTTGAGACAGCAAAGCCGGCCTTGCTCTTTTTAACCGAGACGCAGATATCATCTCCAGCGGACACATCCTACCTCTGCTACCCTGGGTACGGACTGGAACACTCCTTTGTTCCTAAGGCTGGTGTATGCGTGTACGTTAGAGATGATATCACTTCTCGCCGCCTCGGCAATCTTGAAGGTAGGGACCTCTCCATCTTATGGCTACGTGTAGACTGCGACGACCATCCCCGCATCTACCTATGCCTCTATAGGTCCCATAGCGGTGATGCCGAAACGGACCGACTCATCGACCACGTCCAAATGGCTACAGACTCAGTGCTCCAGCAGGTCCCATCCGCAGAGATCGTGATTCTTGGCGACTTTAACGCCCATCACGCCGAATGGCTTGGTTCGCGCAAAACCGATCATGCGGGAAGATCTGTTCACGATTTCGCCTTGGCATATGGCTTGACGCAGCTGGTAGCAACGCCTACGCGAATCCCAGATGCAGAAAGCCACGTGCCTTCACTGTTGGATCTTCTGCTGACCTCACATCCTGACGGCTACAAAGTATCCGTTGAGGCCCCTCTTGGCTCTTCGGACCATTGCCTGATTAGGAGTATGGTGCCACTCGTTCACTCGCTGCGGCCGCGTGTTACAGGCAGTCGCCGCGTATGGCACTATAGGTCAGCAGACTGGGATGGAATGAGAACATTCTTTGCATCCTACCCATGGAGGCAGGTTTGCTTCTCGCCGGATGATCCCAATGTCGTTGCTGACTCTGTCGCGGATGTTGTGCTTCAGGGTATGGAACTTTTCATTCCATTCTCCCTGATTCCCACAGGTGGCAAGTCCCAGCCTTGGTTTGGTCGAACCTACAAAGCGGCGTCCCGCCGAAAGCAGGAATGTTACCAAGCATGGGCTAATGCAGCGACAGCACGGGATGTAAAGACCAGCACATTAAAGAAGCAATTTAACTTTGCCTCCAGGTCCCTCAAAAGAGTAATTGCTGGGGCGAAGTCGGCTCACATCGGCAGAATTGGCGAGAGACTAGTTAGTCTCCCCTCCGGAACTCGTGCATTCTGGTCTCTTGCCAAAGCTGTCCAGGGGAACTTTTGTAAGCCATCCCTTCCACCTCTGCGCATAGGAGATAATTCGTTGGCCCACGACGCTAAAGAAAAAGCCGATCTTCTGGGCAAACTCTTTGCGTCCAACTCGACCCTGGACGACGGGGGAAACGCACCGCCGACCATACCGCAGTGCGAGACCCGTATGCCGGAAGTCCGGTTTACACAAAGGGCAGTGCGTAAAGCGCTTCTTTCCCTCGACGTTCATAAGTCGAGTGGGCCCGATAGAATCTCTCCTATCGTGCTGAAGACGTGTGCTCCAGAGTTGGCACCGGTTTTAACGCGCCTTTATCGGCTTTCTTACTCTCTTGGCGTAGTCCCGAACTCATGGAAGACAGCTCTAGTGCACCCAATCCCTAAAAAAGGAGATCGCTCGGATCCGTCCAACTACAGACCCATAGCCATCACCTCCTTGTTCTCCAAGATAATGGAATCCATTGTTAACTGCCAGCTCCTCCGGTACTTAGAAGACCACCAGCTCCTCAATGATCGACAATACGGCTTCCGTCAGGGTCGTTCAGCTGGTGATCTTCTCGTATACTTGACTCACCGGTGGGCACAGGCGATCGAGACCAAGGGGGAAGCGTTGGCCGTTAGTTTGGACGTGGCGAAGGCCTTCGATCGGGTCTGGCACAAAGCGCTCCTTGCGAAGCTTCCTTCCTATGGGCTTCCCGAGAAACTGTGCAATTGGCTCACCAGTTTTCTTACAGACAGAAGCATCAAGGTCGTTGTTGACGGTGCATGCTCCGACTCGAAGTCTGTTAATTCTGGTGTCCCACAAGGCTGTGTGCTATCACCCACGCTGTTTCTTCTGCATATCAACGACATGCTGCAGATTAGCAGCATCCATTGCTATGCAGACGATAGCACGAGTGATGCCCTTTATACCGGCCGCGCTAACATTTCTCGGGTAAACGTCATCGAAAGCCGATCCAAACTTGTGTCTGAAATCGAAACTTCTTTATCAAAAGTTTCAGATTGGGGTCGACTTAACCTAGTCCAATTTAACCCCACGAAGACACAGGTTTGCGCGTTCACCGCTAAAAAGATGCCATTGGTCGTATCACCTCAATTTGAGAGCACTTCCCTAACTGCATCAGCCAGTATCGGAATCCTTGGCGTCGATATATCAAGCGAAGTCCAGTTTCGCGGTCACTTAGAGAGTAAGGCCATATTAGCCTCGAAGAAGCTTGGTGTGCTAAACAGATCGAGACAGTATTTTACTCCGGCCCACCGCCTGCAACTTTATAAGGCGCAGGTTCGGCCGCACATGGAATACTGTTCTCATCTCTATGCAGGTGCACCCCAGTACCAACTTCTCCCTCTTGACCGCATTCAACGGAGAGCGACTCGCATCATCGACTGCCAAGATATCTCTGATCGACTTGACACCTTGGCGTTGCGTAGAGATGTAGCTTCACTCTGCATCCTCTATCGCTTGTATCATGGGGAGTGTTCAGAGGAATTGTTCGGACTTATACCGGCTGCTGGTTTCCGCCATCGTTCTACGCGACAAAATATCCATCCCCATCACCTGGACGATTGGCACTCCACCACTGTGCGCTTCTCCAGAAGCTTTTTGCCTCGCACAACCAGCTTATGGAACAAATTGTCGCCTGCCGTATTTCCGAACCGATACGACCTTCAAACCTTCAAGAAAAGAGCGTACTCCTACCTAAAAGGCCGGCAACGCACTTGTGACCCTTGAGTTGCGGGTGTCCATGGGCGGCGGTAGTCATTTACCATCAGGTGACCCGTCTGCTCGTTTGCCCCCTATCGCATAAAAAAAAAAAAAAAAAAAAAAAAAATAAATGAGAGTCGTGACGAAATGAAAAATGTATTTTGAGATAGGGTGGAGCGCTACGGTTGAACAGAATATTGTAGAGAAGTGAAAGGATATGAGTATTCACTTGAGCCTAGTTTAAAGATAAACTTCATCTTTGGACTACGCAAATGATCACGATGATGTGGAAATTTTGAAGTCGCACAAGTTTATCAAGTTGATGAGATCTGGATAAACGGCTAATTAATAATTAATAATCCGCATAATTAAGAATAGGAAAAAGAAGGGATTCTGTTACTATAATTTTTGTAGCAACAGGAAACTGCTTAACTTTAAGTCGTCTTTTAAGCGACCCTGTAAGTTCCCGAAACTGTGGACCTGGACCGGAACTGAGGGTAGGTCTTTGTTAATGTATATATTCCAAGGCTTTTAACTGTGTCTAGGAATAGGAATATCATCACAGAAAATTTGGAGTTAACTTGACCAATCCATTTTCAATCTCATCTAGGTACTACCTATATATACATAGAAGTTGAAACAGTTACTTTTTTTGGTATTCAACGTTATTCAACGTCACGGGAAAGTTCCTTCTTGATAAAGAAAAAATTAAGATATTAGTAAGAAAGGAAAAATATCATCTAGAACGGGCACGATCATGTTACGACTGATGTTGTCATTATAAATTGTGCGAGAATAAGTAAGTAAGTATGCAATTCTAAATATTTTTGTAATTATTACTAAATACTGATATCAGTCTCAAAAACAAACTTACCTGATTAATGTTTTATAATTACTTTAGAAAATACCTAGAAAAATTTAAAACAAACCAGATATTATTTTTTGCTCATGAAACACTTTCAACTTGCACCAAAATAGCCGCATATACTAAGTCAGGGCACTTGACTCTTGACTTGATTGCGATGACTGCCCCGGTGGCACGGCGCTTTACACACTCGCGGCATGCACAGCTTGGGCCAGCTAGCGCCGTGATCTCGTGGCAGCAGTCGGTTCTGCGGGTAGTCTCTCGCTCCAGACCAGAGGGTATTCAATGATCTCTAGGTACCAGTTCCACCCTCGAAAGCGGTCTGCGGGCTACGAAGTTTTGGGGTAATAAAGATGCAATTGTTGAAATTTGTTAGTTGACTCTGTATACCTAGGAGCATAGGTATGTAGGTTTAAAAACGTTTAATTAGCAGATACCAAGAACACACTGACTCAGAACAATAACTTTATGGACTACACAAAGTATTGTCCGGAGTGGGGACCAAACCGAATCTATCTCAAGGGCTATATATACATACATTGTCTTCCCTGTGGCCATTTGCTGAACTAGACATTTAACCGGCTACGGCTCCCGCTTATTTAAACAACAACAAAGTTAGTTACAAAGATAAAATCTTCACTGATTTAATGTTCAATATCAAATAAATTTCAATTCATTAAACTGGAACCGTAAAATTACACAATTAACCTGTTTTTGTCCTCTTTCATGTCTTACTCTATACCTACTTCTATCTTGTTTCAAAATATCCGTTATTTTTTAATCCAAGATCAATAGTATTTGCATAGCCCGTAAAAACATAATTTGAAACAAAATATTTAAAAGATTTGTTTTTAGAATTCGCAATGCCTTATGGCAAGAGCCAGTAAAAGGCAGAAGCTATTAGACAAATCAAAACAAACTCATTCACACATTTTGTTTTAAACTGCAACGTATACTTAACGTATTAAAAAAAAAGAATGATATGATTTCATAAGTAAGATAAAGTATCCAATTATGAGCACACAAGAATCCTTCATCTCATTAAAAAATTGTTACAATAGAATCACACTTAAAAGCGCTGGCAAAGAAAATAACATCAAAGTAAATATAGCAATCTGTCCCTCTTATATAGCAGTTGAGACATATTAAATAATGATAATAAATGAAATTTCTCAAATTCTGAAAACATATTGATAATCCTATTATCGGTAAATAAATCCCCAATACGTACAAATCCTCACTAACTTATCAACTTTTTTTAGGTTGATTATAATATATTAGATATTAATATTTATCATAACATTGATTTGATTTGTCAAAATTGCAATCTAATCACATACATATATTACGATCTTGTGGTATGGATATCCAAACCTATAGGCCTATAACATTTCAAAGATGTATATAAGTAATCGCTTCCACTTGATTGGTTAGTATAAGCACAAACTCGAGAACGTTTTGTAATATGACTACTTAATTTTCTGTTATTGCATTGTAAATATAAGTTTAAACTTCAAACAAACGCGAGCTTGTACTTAAAATATTACTGAAATTATAGCGATTAACGGTTTGTTACATTGTAGATTCCAAAAATGGTCTCAAAAGCGAAAAGAAATTAAGACGTATGTAAATAAAATATGTAATTAAAAATAATTTACCATTATTCGTTTAAATTTTGTACAAAAATATTTTGTGGTGAAAATGTTACCGTTATTTGTTACGGCTGAATTATATTCTAGACTATTATTTTGTCTATGCTTTGCTTTCGAATTTTTATTATAGAAAATAAATGTACTTCCCATTTCAAACATAGTAAGTGTGAAGAATAAATTAAGTAAAATGGAGATTTTTTTTTTTATTTAGTGAAAAACGGATGAGCAATGTTTTACTTACATACCTATACTACAACTAATCCCAACTGCGCCCTAAAACTTATTATTAAAATAAAACAAGATTGGAATACATGCTACTCTTCTACGTTCTCCGAAATGTAGAGAAGTCTCGGAAAAAAGATTGAACCACAGAGTTACTCTGCAGGTGGTGCAAATAATCTTAGTCCTTTTCTGAATTTTCTTGGTGTTATAAAATCAATATCTATTATATGTATGTATCGCTTACTTCCGGCATATGGAAACCTACATTCAGAAGTCAGACTTCTACTGGCATTCCGTAGCAATCCCCTTTTTTGCTTTTAAAATCTGTCGGTCGGTGTTTCTTTGTGGTGTAAATATCGATTAACTTCGAGCTAATCGCAGTCTAAAGCTCTTGTGAGAATGTGTTGTGACTGTATGAGTAATGTTGTAAGATATGTATGCGTTGATAATTGCGGAATCAAATATAAAAATGAACAGTCTCAGCCTATAGTAAATATGTATGCTGAGCTGATCCTTTTGAGTTCTTTTAACGTACTTCGTCTGAAGTGGATTATGAGCTGTTGTCAACACGATCAACTTCAGACGAAACTCTTCGTGATTTTTGTTCAACATTATCCTCCATCATTTTGAGGATGACTATATTGCTAACCTACATGCCCTTTATTATCTGACTGATCTAACAAGTGGAGGTCGAAAACTCTCTTGATTACGAGAGGTGCTCATTGGTCTGAAAATCTGCACACTAGGGAGTGAACTACCTTATTCTTGTGGACTCTTGTCCAGGCAACAAGAGCTCGAAATTCATAATTCGTGGCATAAGTGCTGCGCCTTCTGGAGTTTTATACGACTAGAAGGTGAAAACTTGTTTGATTTAGAGTAGAAAAGATGCTCGGTGCTCTGACAATCTGCATCCTAGAGGGTGGACTACCTAGCTCTTCTTAACAAGTGATACTGCGCACTTTCTTTCCTTGCTCTTTAACATATGAGGCTGCTTTCACTGCTTAAGAATGACGTTACAGACGTTATTCTTCAGCCTTCTGATCTAATTTGGCAGATGGACGATGGCTTATTTGGTCTAGAGTCACTTTTTTTGTCTTCATTTCTTTGGTGTTTAAAAGATCTATCTAGAAGAGTACCACAATTCCTTCCTGTGTTACTGTAGCTTCTTCCAATTTTTGAGGTTTCTAAGTAAAACATTTTAAGAATTTTTAATTTATAATTCTTCTAAAATTGTATTCCCATTACAATAGGTTCATTTAGTATAACCATTTGAAAAATATAACTGTATTCTTGCAGTATTTCTTCTATAGTTATACTAAGTGTCAAGTATTCTATCTTTATTTATTTAAGGGTAGTGAAACAGTAGAAGATCGTAGCAGTAGCGTTGCTAAGTATATACAGCATTGTCCGGTACGGCCCTTCAAAAAAGGTAAGTACGTTAAAAATTTTAGGTCTCTAAATCATATTGCCAGGGTCTTTATGTGTCGTGCTCATTTTTAAAGTACATTTCTCTAAGGTACCATGGTTATGGCGGTAAAGCCCGTCGTGGAATATTGAGGTGTATTAGCGCCCTGCCCTACCGGATCACACAAATACATACTGTGTCAAATATTGTATTAAAATAGAGTACTAAAAAATAAAAACATGTTAAATTGTAATATTTAAAGTTATAATAATTACAAAATAAAAATAATTTATTCACAATGCGACAAAATAAACACAAACTGATGCGATAATAAATTTTTGGATATATAACTAAACTAATTTAAGTTAGAGAGCAGAAAATAGCTTTTGTCATTCTTTCATAAATTATTGTATGCCTGGAGCAACATATAAGTGAATAATTTCCAATATAATTAATGACACATTTACAAACTTAACAATATATCTAACTGACAGTGTTGCTCAATTTTTAGGCTTAAATTGTCACTGCGGTGTTCCACAGGGCTCGGTATTGGGCCTCTCCTGTGGAACATCGGCTACGACTGGGCGGTGTGCTCTTGGGAGGTGTCGTAGTGACGTGTTACGCCGACGACACCCACGTAATGGCGCGGGCAAAGACGCACCGAAACGCGACGATAAAGACCACGGCGCCAATCAGACTGGATCGTCTAGGCAGTCCCTTACGAAGCACGTGGAAGCAGAGGGCCTCAGACTTGAGTGACCCCGCACTCAAGTCGTTACAAGAATCCGGCGATTGGATCTCCAAGTGGCGCTTAACAAATCTGAGGCCCTCTGCTTCCACGTGCTTCGTAAGGGACTGCCTAGACGATCCAGTCTGATTGTGGGAGGTGTTCGCATAGGCATCAAGTCCTCGATGAGATATCTGGGACTCGTACTCGACAGCCCATGGGACTTCGGACCTCACTTCCGGAGTTTAGTCCCCAAGCTTATGAGGACAGCAGCCGTGCTTTCGAGGCTACTGCCCAATTTGAGGGGACCCGAGGCCTTCTGTAGGAGACTATACGTTGGGATCGTGCGGTCCATGACCCTTTATGGGGCCGCAATTTGGGCGGAGACCCTGACGACCAGTAACTCTTTTATTATGCAAATGCCACAACGGGTTATGGCCATCAGGATGATAAGAGGATACCACACGGTCTCCTTTGAAGCGGCGAGTCTCCTAGCCGGAACTCCGCCATGGGACCTGAAAGCAAAATCCTTCGCTGCACTGTACCAGTGGCAAAGGGAGTTGCAGGAGCTGGACCTCAGACCCGGCCCTCGTGGTGCAAGGGACCCAGTTCCATAAGACCCATCATGGAAGATTGGCTGGAGAGGCGAAATGGTGCTCTCTCCTACCGGCTAGTGCAGGTTCTCACCGGACACGGATGTTTCAGTAAGTACCTGTATTGAATAGGCCGTGAGGATACCGCACTCCACACACTAGTGGAGTGCTAAGCGTGGGTGCAGCAGCGTGCCAACCTCGTGGCAGCTATAGGTGTTTGTAGCCTCTCGCTGGAGACCATGGTTATTGCTGTGGTCCAGAGGGAGAGTGCATGGGTTCCACCGCTTTGTATTGCGAGGCAGTGATTCTAGCAAAAGAGTTAGTACTTTTCCGTCCCGCAGAAGACGCACAAGGCACCGGAGAGTGCAAAATGACCTCCGGCCAGCATGAGCGCTGGCTTGACTGCGACGCACTGGGGTATCTGTCGCCATAGCAGAAGAACTAAAGCAGAAAAATAAAAGGCTTAAATTGACGTTCATTGTTATATTATGTGCATTCTCCTAATTTGATAAAGAATCTGTCTCATAAACAACCTAATTATATAGATATACTAAAAAGCATATGAATTTCTTAATAGTGCATTATAATGTCAAACACAATTTATTTGTCAAACAGTATTATGAAAAACTTGAAATTGACAAGGTCAAATATGCACCTCTCTATTAAAATTAGACACAAAATAGCTTTGCTTATATATTATACTGTTAAATTTATTATAAATAATATGACTCACTCATTATATTTTATAAATATTATAGTATATGTACAAATGTTAGGTTAGATAGTAGTAGTTATAGTAGGACGAAGGAAGTTCGTCAAAGTATGGGTATAGGCGCTGGCAGTATCTTTTGCCACCTGGTGTTGACATTTTCCAGGACCAAAATTCTTATATAAATTTAAACTAGTCAATACGACAACAGAAGATACATCAACATCAAAACTTAACTATTCCAACAGGTTTATAGGTGATAATTTATTCTAGCCGTTTATTCTAGTCAGTCAAAATACTAAGTATAAGCAGCACACTTTAATGCTATTCTAACAAAATATTCAAGGTTTTTCTTGTAAGTCACTAGAATATATATTCTTTTAGAAAAAAAAAACTTTATATAGGCATAGAGTATGTTACAGAACATTGGTTAAAGGAAGAACAAACGTTAATTAATTATAAGAACTACAGTCTGGCTAGTTGTATCAGCCGAAAGTCGTAAGTTGCATGGAGGATCCTTAATCTTAGTTAAGAATGGTATAACATATAAACAAAGAAAATATATAGTTAGACTTTCGGCAGAACACAGTGTTGAGTTATCCTGTGTTGAGCTAGATAGGCACGTTGTAGTGTGCGTATATAAGCCGTCAAATAATCAAAATTATCATAAATTAACGCCTTCCATTGTTGTACCTTTGATACAACAATGGAATGTGTTATGGCGAAACTCTCTATTGGTGATTAGTCGGCGATCATCTGTATATACATAATTCTATTGTAAATATTTTGGCAAAGACTTAAAATTCTAATCAGTTGCTCAGCTTATTTAAATCTTTTATTCTGACAATATTTATATAGAACCAACTCGTGTTACCCAGTCAACTGGTCCGTGCATCGTTAATAAATATTTGAGAAAAAGTGTCGTTGGAGTTTCTTGCCACTGACTGAAATCTTGATAGTTCAAAAATACCTACGACTGGTTCCGTTGAAATAAATGATTTTGATTTCTTAATAACAAAAATGAACTATAAATGTTTATAATGAGGATAGATTATTAAGAAATAATCATTGAACCCGCGACTTATACGTGCGTCGTATAATACTACGTATAAACATGTACTTACTGTACTTATTGAACACTCCGAGCGTATCCACAAAATATACTGTTATAATTAATGTTTTCTTTTTCTTTTATACATCACTTATTGAATACCCCGACTGTATCCACAATATATTGTTACAAATATTGTTTTATTTTTATAGTGTACTTATTGAGCACCCCGAGTGTATGAACAATATGTTGTTATAATTATTGTTTTTTTATACTGTAGTTGTTGAATACCCAGAGTGTATCCACAAAATATTGATATAAGTATTTTTTTCGACACAAACGCGAAGGTCGATGGCACAGCTAGTCATACATAAAAGTACAAACCATTTAACAACCAGTAAAGTTTAAGGTAAACCTATCTCCCCTAATAAAATAAAATCGACAGATGTCACCAAATTGTTGATCTGGAAATCTACAGGAAAATGGTAAGCAACATGCCTGTTTTATATTAAAACCATCTGGCCATGTAGTACCTGTTGAGGAACTGAATTGAAAGAGTCTGAACACATAAGAGGTAATATTCTCAAAAGTGTGTCATAAAGTTTACAGATGTCACTGTTACACAACAATATTTACCTTTTTTTATTATGTCTATTAAAATTTATGTATTAATACGTAGGCCGCACTGAAGGTTTTGCGTAACTTATTTATGAAACAAGTTACAAGTATATAAATATATTTATTGTTTTTCAAAGTATTCTCCTTTACATTTTAAACATTTTTTCATACGTTCGAACCATTTAACGTACTGAGTCAACGCCGTCACTGCCTCTTTGGAGCTTGTAATAGTGAAGCCTCTCGTCAAATCTTTAATTTTAGGAAAATCAAAGAAATCACAGGGTGCGAGGTCTGGACTTTGTGCTGGATGGGTTACGAGCTCTACTTTTCGGAGGCCAAAAATGTTTTACTTATATTGGCGCTGTGCGAAGAAACATTTTCTTGGTGTAAAAAGATGCGGTTTCTCGATCTTCTTTCTCTTATTTTTTCAAGAACAGCGGATAAACAAACGGTGGTGTACCACTCGGCATTAAGACTTCCTTGATCTTCAAATGGTACTGTGTCAACAAGACCCGTGCGCGAGAAAAAAATGCAATCATTTTTACCGGGGTTACTCGCCTGCTTCAATTTTGTCTGTCTGTTCTCGCTTTCAAACACCCATTCACAAGATTGTTGTTTTTTCTCTGGTTCAAAACAATAAATCCAAGTTTCGTCTCCTCTGATGATGTCGTAAATAGCATTAGAACGGCCATGGTCCTAAGTAACATCTTCACGAGCCTATTTTGTTCTGAAGTCAGTTCATGGGGAATTCAACGACAACAAAGTTTTCTAACTTTTAATTCTTCATGTAGAATTTTTTGAATTTGACATGCCAAATTGTGATGCAAAAATGCTGTTGGGCATGCCACCGTCCCGCTGAATATGCCAGGCATATTATTTGTGGTTGTTCTCGTTTTGCAAACGGTGTCCATTTGTACAGGCACAACCAAGTGGCCAGGATAGTATATCAACGACTTTTCCTTAAATACAATCTTGTGAATGTATATCTTGTGAATCTCTTGCCTTAGCTGGATCAAGGGACTGATGCAGAAGGTTGTTCTCATCGACATGGCCTGTATTGTGAGAAGGTGGTTCTACGGTATCTCGGTCCCTGTACCCGATATCGGTAGTCTACTATTTTTATAGTTTTAAATATATTTTAACTTTATATATAGGTATATTTAAAGAAGTATTTTTATGTTATTCAAGTTGCCTGAGGAGAATACTTATAATACATTGTATATTTTCCGTATACAAAAAAGTATATACAAATAGGTTTTGGAGTCACCTTTTAAGCAAACATATGCTTGTATTAGGTGCCGTCCGCACGCCGCTTGCCCGATCCGTCCTTCGGAAGTACCGTCCCTAAGTACTTATGATATAGCAGATTTTAATGCCTCCTTACATTCTGCGTATGAAAGTGGTCATATTTTTAGTCCTTGTTAAGCAGATTGTACATACATGTATGAAGTTTGGCGAGTTAGTATTACACGATACAAAATAAAATAGACATAATAAAAACATAAGAATTCCTTATTTTCTGATAATCTTATTTTTTTTTGCTGTGAGTTGACTAAGTATGCTGCGGCGCATTCTTTCATTTCTAAAAATCAAAAGTAGCTTAAGCCTTAGTTGATAGTTTAATTTTTCACTTCGGTCTAACACGAGAAATAAAAACGGACAGGGGATCTCAGTTTATGTCTTCAGTGTTTTAACAAGTTTGTAAACTTTTAATAATTAATTATATTAAGAGGTTTGTTATTCATTACAAAATTAGTTTGATATAATGGTAGGTCAGGCACACATGCACACCATCTGTTAATATATCTTTGAATTCGTCAAAAAAATGTTTGTGGATGCCCTGACATCTAGCGGGCAGTAGATAAATAGTAATTATCCTGCTTCCTGCTGGATGTCGTTGTACTCCACATATGTGATAGATGGCGGTTTACTATTTCCTATATGTTTCGCTCGTAATGGCATGGGTTCAAATTTAGTAAACTCTCCGTTTAGTAAATTCCTTAAATATCGAATTTCGTTTTAATTTTACATTGAAATTATTTAGAGTTTGTATACTCTTTGATTTTATTTGTTATTTCATGAATGAAGTTAGTGGCTTCTGTATAAGAAAGACGTAGCAACGAGAAAGTCTTGAAGTAGACCATAATCATGCCAGGCCATACATAAAATATTGTACTAGTACGTAACCCACTCGTCTTATACATATATATATATTGGTTTTCTTCTTTTATGATATTTATAGAAGAAGATAGTCTAGTCTCATCAATCTTACACACACGAGCAACGTTTTAAACTTATCTAGACCTAACTTTTTTTTGTACCCCTGTCCAAGTGTATTCAGTTTTTTAACGATTACTAGCAACGTGGGTCACACAGTCATTACTAGCATTCTTGTTGACCCCCCCTGCTAAATCAAATATTTTTCTTAGGGGTGGCTTCACGACGGTGGTGCACTGGATTTACTTTACTGGATAGGGATTCGAACCCGCTACCATTTGATAGCAAGGCCGACGCGTTAGCCATTGTGCTATCGTGTCCACGTCGATAAGATGATTTAACTTATTTTTTATGGTCGTCTGTTGGTAAGTGACTTCCGTAGCCCATGAACACTTGTAATTCAAGAGTCATAAGAGTGCTGTCCGCTTTTTAAGGTAGGGGAAAGGGAGGAGGCGAAGGGAAAAGGAGGGCAAAGAGGGGAAGGGAAAGTTCTTCACTCGGTCACACCAATACGTGTGTATTGTTAAATACCGTGGTAATACGTAGGTCAAGCCGGCCCATACATGTTAGGCGTTAGGTTCGTGATGAATAGTACCTAATTGTTGAATCAAAATTCTTAGCATGCGTTTATTTGTAATTTGTAGAATATCTTTAGTTATTGTTTTTATTATTCTAAAAATTAAGATTTTGTGCAGTAGTGTAGTATATAATAGTCAGTTTTCTTTATAATAAAATTCAAATATTTATTAACTACATCTTAGTATTATTTTATAGAATAAGTACATACAATGGTTTTTACAACAGTGTTCATGCATAATCTGCCTACAAATACAGATTTGTCAAAAAAATCTAGATTACATGACTAGCCTTTACTCTAAACATTTTCGTTTGTGTGTACACTATAATCATTTAAGTAGCGGTAATATATACTATTGAAACTCTGAACAACCTTTTAAATTATTTAAAAAAAATCTCAGTTTAAAAAGATTAGGTGAGATATTTATTATTAGATTTGTTTTTGGTTTTGTGTGTGATGTGATTTTAGAATGTATTTATAACGCATATAATTAAATATGCGTTCACGTGTACACTGTAGAATCGTGATACTGACCCACTATAAAACCCCAAAACTTCTGCAACATTTACCATTATAAAGGTGGTACGGCGTAGTTTGCAAGAACGTACCCGCGAATGATTTTAAATTTTAAATTTAAAACCAAAAAAATAGTAAATAGTATTATGTAGAATATCTTGGACATTCTGCTGCCAAGCTGGCAGACGTTGAGAGAAAATGACAGGAGCGTATCACTGAGCTCCACCTGGTCTTAAGCCGCATTTCTCAATGGGGATGTGAGAATCTGGTCTCTCTTTTTCAACAACTTCCAGAACGGCCCCGAGTACCGCAATCGGTTCTGTAATACGTGTTTATTGAACATGATCTTGGTTTTATCCAAGTTCATCCGTAGGCCGATGCGTACAGAAGAGTCAGCTAGGTCATTCAGCATCTGCTGTAGGTCCTGAAGCGTCTCTGCCATGATGACGATATCGTCTGCCAATCGCAAATGAGAAATGTATTCGCCGTTGATGTTGATGCCACGCCCTTTCCAGTGCAGCATCTTGAACATGTCCTCCATCGCATTTGTGAACAATTTCGGGGAGATAACATCCCCTTGTCTCACTCCTCGATGCAATGGTAGTGGTCTTGTTTGCTGGCTCTGTACTTGGACGGACATGGTAGCGGCTTCGTAGAGACATCTCATCACTTGGATATAACGCCAATCTTCTTGGCAACGCTGCAGGGACTCCATAACAGCCCAGATCTCGATCGAGTCAAAGGCCTTCTCATAGTCCACGAATGCTAGACACAGGGGCTGATTATATTCTTCGGTCTTCTGTATAATCTGCCGCACTGTGTGGATGTGGTCTATGTTGCCATATCCTCACCGAAACCCAGCCTGCTCCAGTGATTGGAATTCGTCGAGTGTTCGCGCAAGACGGTTCGTGATGATTCTTGAAAACAGCTTGTAGACGTGGCTTAAAAGGGAAATTGGTCGATAGTTTTTCAACATAGTCTTGTCACCCTTTTTGAAGAACAAGACGACCACACTCCTACTCTACACCTCCGGAGTTCTCCCTTCAAATAGGACAGCGGTGAAGAGCTTTTGGAGCTCCCTTAATACAGGTTTACCTCCAGCCTTTAGCAGCTCTGTTGTAACGCCATCCTCTCCAGGGGCTTTTCCATTTTTCAGCTGTCTAAGAACCATCTCAATTTCGTCGGTATTGACTTCTGGCAGGTCTTCGGTATAGTGGCGTGTTAATGCGGCTCTGGGGTCCTCATTTACGGGATCCGGTGGAGATGCATGCGAAGCGTATAACCGGCCATAAAAGCTTTCTACTTCCGAAAGGACTGCCGGCTTCGAAGCAACGACTTCTCTGGTTGCTGTGGTCAACTTCGTCAGGTGGCTTCTTCCAAGAGATTGTACAAACTCTTTTGACCCATGATTCTGCTCGATCGCCCTTCCAATCGAGAGAGCGTTAAAGCATCGGAGGTCGTGTCGTACGAGCTTACTTATCTCTCGGTTTAGAGTCCGCTTTGCCAACGAAGTGTCTGGTGGGTTTAAACGTGGTGCCTTCATTAACCCTAGGGTCCCTTCCGAAAGCTTCGACTTCCTGCCCTTACGTTGCAATTCACAAAATCTCGTACCTTCTTCCCTGAGAACCCGAACCACGTTTTCATGGTTCTGGTTTACGTCTTTTGTGGTTTCCACGGCAGTGAATCGGTTTTCCAGCTTTGCCTGGAAAGTTTCAAATCCTATCATGGCTTGAAGTGGAATTGGTCGGAGCCTGGACTTCATCAAACGAACACGTTCAGCCTTAAAGTCGACATTCAGAGAGCCTCGGACAAGTCGGTGGTCACTACCGGTATTAAACCTATTGATCACTGAGACGTCTCTGAATATGTGCTTACTGTCCGTCATGATGAAGTCGATCTCATTTTTGATCATAGCGTCGGGGCTTTGCCATGTCCACTTTCTCTGGGGCTGTTTCTTGAAAAATGAATTCATCAAGAAGAGCCCCTCTCGTTCTAGGAAGTTAACAAGCATTTGCCCCCTATTATTCCTTGCTTCCAAATCCATGGGATCCTACTACCGATTCGCTACAATTCTGTACTCCCACTTTAGCGTTGAAGTCACTCATAACAACGTTGTAGGGGGTTTTAGTGGTACAGTGGAGGGCCCTCGATATGTCATCAAACTTATCCTCCACCTCGTCCTCCGAGTGTGCCGAGGTCGGTGCGTACACTTGCATAACCTTGAGGCTATACCTCTCGGTAAGCTTGACAATGAGGTACGCTACCCTGCTCGACACACTGGATATTTCCACAACGTTGTCAGAAAGGGACTTATTTACCAGAAACCCAACGCCACCTTGGGATTGTTGGTCCCCCTCGCGGAAGTACATCAGGTGGCCTGACTCGAGGGTTATGGTGTCCTCCCCCTCTCTTCGGACTTCACATAGCCCTAGAATATGCCACCTAATCTTCTTAAGCTCAACTTCAAGTTGCGCCAGATGCGAGTCTAGCCGTAACGTGCACCCGTTATACGTAGCCAAGGTCAGTGGATTTTGGTGGCCTCTCGTAACCCGGAGATTCTAAGCAACCCCCGCCCCGCCCCGCGATCGCAGGGCGTAGCTTCTCGCACCGGTGACGCTGCTGCCCGTCCCCGGCCTGTCAAATTTAGCTTAGCCTATTGGGATGGATATACCGCCATCAGTCGCTCGCAGAGACTCGTTCGTCATTTAGCGGGATGCAACACGTGCAAGTGAGTTTGGCTTGGGGCAACAGATGGTAGTTCCCCCTCTCACCGTTCCATCTACTCAGGAATTAGATGGAAAACTTGGGAAGTTGAAGGGAAAGGAATTAAATGGATATTGCTTATACGGACAGAATGGAAGGTATAAGCAATAGCTCGAGCACGGCAGGGTCGCACCCCTGTAACCTGACAGGAAGGTCAAGCCCTCTACCAACAGAATATTATATATACATATATTTATATGTATGTAAATATAAACTTGAAGTGACTTACTTATACGAACGAATCACTCTTTATAATAATAATATTTATATAATATGGGAAAAAAAAAGCTAACAAATTAAAAAAAAAATATAACAAAAAGCTTACTCCCAACCCACTTACAGAAGTTTGTAGTGATTGCTGCTGACGACTTAATCGGACGTTAAGGAGTTATGAAGGAGATTACAAATATGAATCGCAACTTTTATTGTACTAACGTATGTAACCGAAGACAGAAGTGAACTGACTTAAAATAGATTAACACCGTTATTTTGTAATTAAATCTTAACAATAATCATTGTACTAACGCTTGGGTGGCCGTCTCGGAATGGGCGTCAGCAAATGTTGTTATCGCGTTGCGCTCGCCGCATTCCCGTGGTTTTGTTGACCATCTTAACAATAATCATTGTACTAACGCACAGCGTCAGCAAATGTTATCGTTTCATATCGTGATTCGGCTTACACGTGGAGGGTAAGGTTGGGGTGCTGCTTTAATAGAAATAAGCGGTTGTGAAGTAACGCTTGCGTTGCATTTCCCCGAAATGAGTGAGGTCTCCGGAGGCCTAAAATCCCCCACCCCCCCTAATGATAGCGCTGTTAACAAAAAGGATACCCCAGGGGGGTACCAGCGCGGAAAAGCGGGAAGCTGGTGCTTTTAAGGAAGCCGGGACGGCTTGCCCATTCGGTAGCGGCCTACAGACCCATAGTGCTGCTGGACGAGGCGGGTAAACTGTTTGAGAGGGTACTCTCTGCCCGCATCGTCCGGCACCTGGACGAGGTCGGCCCTGATTTGTCGGACGCCCAATTCGGTTCCGAGCGGGTCGTTCTACAGTCGGTGCTGTGTTGCGTCTGCGGGCCGTGACTGAAGAGGCGGTGAGCTGTGGCGGCGTGTTGTTGGCGGTGTCGTTGGACATCGCCAACGCATTCAATAGCCTGCCATTCAGCTGCATCAGGGAAGCGCTCCGGTATCACGGGGTGCCACAGTACCTGAGGCGGCTAGTGGCAGACTATTTAGAGGAGCGTACCGTCATGTACGAGGACCGAGGGGGAAATCTGAGACGTCGGCCCATGTCGTGCGGTGTTCCGCAGGGGTCTGTCCTTGGACCACTCCTGTGGAACATGGGATATGACTGGGCCCTTCAAGGTGACTTCCCCCCCGGGCTGGGCGTAATTTGTTACGCTGATGACACTTTGGTCACGGCCCGGGGGGTGAATTTTCAAGAGGCGGTGAGCTTGGCCACCAGAGGAGCCTCACTGGTGGTCAGGCGCATCGAGGGGCTGGGCTTGCGGGTAGCTCTGGACAAGACGGAGGCCCTTTTATTTCATGGGCCCCGTCGTGGTCCGCCTCACGGCGCCTCAAACATGGTCAACTCGGTTCTCGTACCGGTTCGGGCCCACATAAAATATCTGGGCCTGATCCTTGACGGGAGGTGGCTCTTCGACGAGCACTTTCGGCAGCTTGCTCCAAAGCTGGTGGGCGCTGCGTCCGCCCTTGGGCGACTTTTACCCAACTTGGGAGGACCCAGCGTCGCAACAAGACGGCTGTACACGGGTGTTGTCCGGTCAATGGCACTATACGGTGCACCGGTGTGGGCGGAGGCTCTGACCGCCCAGAATAGGGCACGCCTCTGGCGTCCTCAGAGAGTTATGGCGGTTAGAGCCATACGCGGTTACCGCACCGTATCCACGGAGGCGGCATGCGCGTTGGCCGGAACACCCCCGTGGGATTTGGAGGCGGAAGTGCTCGCCGAGGTCTATCGGCGAACGGCTGATTTCCGGGCGGTTGGTGGCAGTCGGCCCCCGCCCGAAGAGGTACGCGAGTGGCGTGAAGCCACACGCCGAGCCACAATGGTTCGTTGGTCGTCCCGGCTGGAGGCTCCACGTACTGGCTTTGCCGCCGTGGAGGCGCTCCAGCCGGTCATTGTCGAATGGGCAGGGCGGCAGCACTGGACTCTTTCATTCCGACTGACGCAGGTTCTTTCCGGGCACGGCTGCTTCGGGAAGTACATGCACTCGGTCGCTAGGAGGGAAATGAGCCCCGTCTGTCACCACTGCGACTGTAGTGAGGACTCGGCTCAGCACACGCTTGCGGTTTGCCCCTCTTGGGAGTCGCAGCGTCGGGCCCTCACTGCAGTCGGGAGGACGATCTCCATTCGGACCTAATCCGCCGCCGGCGAACCGGGCGGCGGAGGCGCGTCTACCAGCGCCTCATGCCGCCCTGAGTGTGGCCGCGGGTGGTCGGGACGGGTTTTCCCCTCCACCCGCTTTAGTGGCATGCCGCGAGGGGGTGACGTCCGCGTGTGTCTGGACGCCGCCTTATTGATAGGTTACCCGTAGGTGGTGCCCGCATAGTGCGGGCAGGTGCTAGGAGGGGTCCGGATGTCTTAATAAAGCTGTTCCCGGATTCCTCCTATTTTAAGCGCAGTATGGCACACCGTGTGGTTTTAGCCGGTTCGATTCCGACACACTGTTCCACCGAAAACCCCGGTGGGATGACGGCCCGAGGGGGTTTCCACGCGAAAAAAAAAAAAAAAAGGCGGTACCAGCGCTAGTGTTGGAGACGTCCACCCTCAGTACGGAATATACCTGAGCGTGGACGCCCAGGCTGCCCCTCGTACTCTATCGGGGGCTCACTGCGCTCTCAAAATCTGCTCGGGGCAAGAAAAGGCATACCATGGCACCCCCTGTCACGTTTACCGTGGATTTTTTTAACATCAGGGGCTTACATTCTAACCTCGCCGGATGATCCCAATGTCGTTGCCGACTCTGTCGCTGATGTTGTGCTTCAGGGTATGGAACTTTTCATTTCTTTCTCCCTGATTCCCACAGGTGGCAAGTCTCAACCCTGGTTTGGTCGAACCTGCAAAGCGGCGTGCCGCCGAAAGCAGAAATGTTACCAAGCATGGGTTAATGCAACGACAGCATGGGATGTAAAGACCAGCACATTAAAGAAGCAATTTAACTTTGCCTTCAGGGTCCCTCAAAAGAGTAATTGCTGGGGCGAAGTCGGCTCACATCGGCAGAATTGGCGAGAGACTAGTGAGTCTCCCTTCCGGAACTCGTGCATTCTGGTCTCTTACCAAAGCTGTCCAGGGGAACTTTTGTAAGCCATCCCTTCCACCTCTGCACATAGGAGATAATACGTTGGCACACGACGCTAAAGAAAAAGCCGATCTTCTGGGCAAACTCTTTGCGTCCAACTTGATCCTGGACGACGGGGAAAACGCACCGCCGACCATACCGCAGTGCGAGAGCCGCATGCCGTATGCCACAAGGCTGTGTGCTATCACCCACGCTGTTTCTTCTGCATATCAATGACATGCTGCAGATTAGCAGCATCCATTGCGATGCAGACGATAGCAAGAGTCATGCCCTTTACACATTTCTCGGGTAAACGTCAGCGAAAGCCGATCCAAACTTGTGTCTGAAATCGAAACTTCTTTATCAAAAGTTTCAGATTGGGGTCGACTTAACCTAGTCCAGTTTAATCCCACGAAGACACAGGTTTGCGCGTTCACCGCTAAAAAGATGCCATTGGTCGTATCACCTCAATTTGAGAGCACTTCCCTAACTGCATCAGCCAGTATCGGAATCCTTGGCGTCGATATATCAAGCGAAGTCCAGTTTCGCGGTCACTTAGAGAGTAAGGCCATATTAGCCTCGAAGAAGCTTGGTGTGCTAAACAGATCGAGACAGTATTTTACTACGGCCCAACGCCTGCAACGCCTGGGGGGAGGAGGGGCGGACCGCTACGCCACTTGCGTGAACGCTTCTTTTAATACTTTTTTCTTTTCACATTCTATTAAATCTGCAATTCATCATCACCATTCATCAGTCTTTCTTTTTTCTATTCCCTAGTTAGGTCTGGTTAATTAATACCTACTTCATTAGTTGTCATTAACACGCATATTTGTCCTGAGTGGTAATGGCGCCCGCGACTTATGGCATGCCAGTCTAGATCACTAACGACTAGATCAACAGGCATGTCTAAGTCTCTAATTTCTGCGCTGAATGATAGGCTTGAGTATAGTATCCAGATCCTCAAAAATTTATATAGCTTCACACGTCCGTCCATGTAAACAAAAGTTTTGTTTTGTGTGATTTGAAACTATATTGGCAAAAGATACTGCGCGTGGGAGGGGCATAATATTACATTTTTCAGTTCCTGATTACGGCACACAAGTCCCGAATCCTGCCTCATCATGGCTACGCCCGTCCTTGTCTGTAGCCACTTGTGGAGACCATTTTATTGTCCAATAAAAAGAAGGAGGGTAAAATGTGTTAGAAATAAAACGCTAAAATCGAAAATAAAGTTTATATTTTTTTTTTCATGTAATTTAACTACACCAGTCACGTATGCTTGGTAAGAACATAATGTGAGCTTATTACACAACAGGAAACGATACAAGTTATAATCTTAGTTAATATTGATAATAATAAGAGTCTTATACTTGAATCCACACATACATGATAGTAAAGACCTAGTCAATAACAACCACTGAAATTTTAAGTATTCTTTGATAACTTCTGTTTTGCTCGGTTGTAAAACAACAAACCAAACCATGCGTTACAGGATAGACGAGAGTATGATAACAACTTAGGCTTAGTACAACGTAGTTCAAAAACAGGCAAACAATAAAGGTAACACCAATAACAACGATAGGTCTATTTAAAGAAGAACTTAAGTCTACTCATTACAATTTAAAGATATACATAGGTACGTCCTTTATAGTATTGTTAGTGCGGCGCCACTGAGTGCAACAATTATTATGATATTATGTATTTCAAACATTTAAACGATAAGTTATTCAACTATTGTGATATTCAAAGTTTTTTTTTTTTTTTGGGATTACTCGGGTGTATATAGAATCTACTGACATGTATAACAAGAATTTGATTATGTTTTATATTTATTCATACAGTATACATCCATAAATAAGTTTCAATGCACTATATTAACACTCATATTCGTAGGCAAGTTAACCATTTTACTTAATTAAATATTTGACATATGAATGGATCTTTGTCCAACACTTATTACAATTTAGTTACATACATTGAAATTATAGAAAACCTAAAAAAAAAAAAACTGTTTGTCAAGTTAATAACAGTTTTATTAACTTTAGGTTAAGAATAGAGTGAGTGAAAGGTTTAGAAACGCTGGGTTACTAAAGTAAATATTCTGAATTTGCAACTCGTTCCATACAAAAATTGTAATAGGATTAGAATAGCTAGACAAGATCCGTAGTAACTATTTAATAATACAATACATCTAAATAAGCTCAATCACGAGTATAGTTAGGTATATGTATACTACATAAAGTTAGTTAATATAATTCGCGTTGAGCACAAAGTACTAAGGATCTTCCAAAAGTATTGTCGAATATTATATTTGCCTTAGAAAGAGACAGTCAAGGTTTAAGAATTTCGAGATCACAAGGTAGCATAATGTTTGATAAAAACGCTTGTTATCGTCGATACATATTGATATATTATATGATTTTATCTACTCTTAGAATTACATTGAATAATTTAAAATTTGAAAGTAGATATTTAATCAGGGCATTATGATACGTAACAATTATCATGTACTCTAACACTGAGCAAACACCACAACCCTTTAAAGAAATAATACAGGATACTGTGGTGCTAGGCGCCAGGCACGACTGGCCGTAACGCGGCGTAGCTAGGTCTTTAACAAGAATATTCTGTCACACAAAACATTAGTGGAGGGTCCTTCTAGGAGAGTTCACCACCAGGCAGAGCGAGCATTCCGCACTGCCCGTACACTAAAACCGGTACGTAAAGGCCTTTTAACGACAACTCTTAATAATGAGTACTTATGTATTTTATAGATATTTTTATTAAAATATCAAAATTCGGTTTATCTGTTTTACCATTTTTTAATTATGAAAGTTATCGATTAAATATTTTTATGCAGGTATTTACATAAAATGTAAAATGATAATTTAAATATTCAAGATAGATTTCTTCAAAGATACGTGCGGTTCGATACCAAAATATTCTCAGACCATTATTTTGACACTTCTAGGTCGTCTAAACTGAATATTATATATAATCCACTACCAAAATATTTTTGTTCCATATTATGAAACCACCAACAAAATTTTGATGGAATAGTTCGCAGAAAGTAGTGTTCCCTTTCGCTATCAAGTTACACAGAAAAATAATAGACACTAGGTAACATGGAATGTCAACATTTCTTCAACAACATGTCAAATCAAGATTCTTTCAGATCTCTTCGACTCGAACCAATACCCTTTTATCATTATAAATGCATATATGCCTATATCTTCAGTTAAATCCTTTTAATAATATAGTTTTTATCTCTTAACCCGTTTTATATATAAATATATATTTTAATACTTTTAGTATTTAAAATATCAATAAAACACAACATGAAGATATTCAAACTACATAGTGTTATATAATATTATACATATAAAAAATAAATAGATCTGTAGTTATATCTTTGACCTTACATAGTTTCCGCTCTATTACTTAGCTCTACATCTCACTTTCTGGACATTCTTAAACTTTCCTAATTATATAATATCTTCACATGTTAACTACCGACGAACATCATTCGAGTACCTACATTGATGTCACTTACCAGTCGGTTGTATATATATAAAAAATATAATTTTTCAGAGTAATTTTGCATAAAAAATATATTTATTTTACATAGCATCTCACGTGGATTTTGTTATGACATAAACGTAGCATTATTAGTGTATGCTGTGCCGGGTGTTGCAAATAAAAGCTGTGAAGCTGTTACACATAAAGAAATATCAAACTATAGTTAGATATTTTTTATTAATTTAGTACAAACCTATTTTTACACAATTTTGTTTTGATTTCATTTGATTAAGTATTTGGTTTCTATTAAGCACTTGCCAAAGACTTAGATTTGTGAGTATTAGATTATAGTTTTACCAGTTATAAAAATTTTCATTTAAGTTAGTTTATAACTTTGTCGCAGGATATAATGACCTTGTACGAAGTTGATGTACGGATGCTTTGCGCGGCGCTACAAAGAATTTATATCGCCTTTACATTATACTTTGTTTTGTGACGTGTTGTGATACTAGATGATCCATGGATCTTCTAGTAAACCCACAAGTTATCATTGCACACCTTCAATTTGTCATTTTGGTATATTGTTGTTTAGAACTTACTCAATATGTTCATTAACAATAAAATATTAAACAAAGTGAGAAACAATTCTCAATTTTAATGACTCTCTTACTCTTTTATTACGAAAGCCATACCAATTGGTTTCCAACGATATTAATAATTTTTTTTTGGTATTTCTATTAGTAATTTACTGAATTTCATGTCATCATAGAAAATATTAGACAATTTTATCTATTCCCTTCATATTCTAATTTATTCATAGGAAAGGTTTTTTAAAGCTACAGTATACCAAAGAAAGTTGATGTTGTATCACAATTAAAACATATTAATATACTTCAACGGATCACATCGTATAAATTTCCCCTGATTCCCCAGAATTAGTCCTTGTTAGTAAGTTCAACACAGACTTGCAAATTCGATTCACTTAGTAATTTATAACTATTTACTCAATAATTAGAAATACAACTTCAAAATATAGCATTCTTGTAACAAAACGGGTTTTATTATTATTTAAAATCGGTTCACCGATAACGTCATAATATTTATTTTTTATACAAAAAAATAATATCTTAACAATTCAATATTATATGTATTTATGTAATTATGCACCCTTCTGGCATGAGTTCCCCATTGTAGGCTTAAAAACTTATCACATGTTCAAACGCGTCGTAGCCCTAAGTTTACTTACAGATCATAATACTAAACCCTCCTAATCTTCTCATACTTCAATGAGAAATCTAATCATTATGCGAAATTAAAAGAAAGTTTGTACATAAAATAATGATTTTAAAGTTTGAGTACTACTTTTGCTTTTACCTAGATAAGTACATTTTACTTTACATAATCTGGCATTTTAGAAATAAATTTATAATCATCATCTTATAACATACGTGTCCAGTATTCCACTATTGACAAGAATTCGATTAGAATGTGTGTTCATGTAAGCGATATTGTATCGAAAAGAAGTGTAATTATTTGATTTAGAGTAGTTTCGATTACGTAAGTGGTGAGTGATGTGCATGTTTTTTTTTTATGCGATAGGGGGCAAACGAGCAGACGGGTCACCTGATGGTAAATGACTACCGCCGCCCATGGACACCCGCAACTCAAGAGTCACAAGTGCGTTGCCGGCCTTTTAGGTAGGAGTACACTCTTTTCTTGAAGGTTTGAAGGTCGTATCGGTTCGGAAATACGGCAGGCGACAATTTGTTCCATAAGCTGGTTGTGCGAGGTAAAAAGCTTCTGGAGAAGCGCACAGTGGTGGAGTGCCAATCGTCCAGGTGATGGGGATGGATATTTTGTCGCGTAGGACGATGGCGGAAACCAGCAGCCGGTATAAGTCCGAACAATTCCTCTGAACACTCCCCATGATACAAACGATAGAGGATGCAGAGTGAAGCTACATCTCTACGCAACGCCAAGGTGTCAAGTCAATCAGAAATATCTTGGCAGTCGATGATGCGAGTCGCTCTCCGTTGAATGCGGTCAAGAGGGAGAAGTTGGTACTGGGGTGCACCTGCATAGAGATGAGAACAGTATTCCATGTGCGGCCGAACCTGCGCCTTATAAAGTTGCAGGCGGTGGGCCGGGGTAAAATACTGTCTCGATCTGTTTAGCACACCAAGCTTCTTCGAGGCTAATATGACCTTACTCTCTAAGTGACCGCGAAACTGGACTTCGCTTGATATATCGACGCCAAGGATTCCGATACTGGCTGATGCAGTTAGGGAAGTGCTCTCAAATTGAGGTGATACGACCAATGGCATCTTTTTAGCGGTGAACGCGCAAACCTGTGTCTTCGTTTGGTTAAACTGGACTAGGTTAAGTCGACTCCAATCTGAAACTTTGGCACATCACTGTTTTAAACTCAGTGAAGTTTCATGTACACAACTTGCGGGCGACAGGTATCTCTTAAGATTTTACATTACCACTATCTCATTAATTTTATTATTACAAGCTGTATGCTATAATGGCATAATATCCATAAAACAAAATTTTCTAAGATCTCATGTTACGGTTAGTTAAAATATGTATGTTCCAACTATATCATGTATGTTATAACTAGTCAGCATGCATTTTATTTATAAATATAGTGGTTACTTAGAAATAGATGAAGTAATTATAAATTTAATGAAATGTTCAGGCCGATGCATTCAACTGATATGGAAGAAACTCTAGATAAATGGATGTTCTATTGTTTCTTTGAAATGTCTTAAGATTCGATTAGAATGTAAATTGCTAAGTGTTAGAAGCTGATGGATCAGTTCAGACCAGCACGAGCAGCGACGAAGCACGGACGGACGGTGTTTGGCAATCGACGCGCGGCGCGCCGCTTACGCTAACCCGCTCCGCTCTTTATGTACGTCCGGAAAACAGCTGGTACTGTAAGCAACCACAGTAAAAAAAACTGATTAGAGACAAAGCTGCTACCGACCAGCTGCCGGACTACCGGCTGCGCGGTCCCTGCCCGCCCGCAACTCTATAACTACTGCTACTACTACGATACAAAAATACAAGCTGCTTTGACATTTTTAGTTATCGAGCTATTGGTTGGCAACGAACATACACACTTGAGCACTACATAAGTACACGTACCGGAATCCCAGAAACACTAACTAAACATTCCAAAGTAAGCTGAGAGAGGATTGAGTATGCTTTACATATTCAGATCCTGAAATAAATATGATATATGGACAACTGTTGGTCATCACCAAAGAAGCTTTTGATCCAGCTTGTATCTTAGCATGTATTATGCTGACGGTACAATAACGAAAAAAGATTAATTATTTGTTTCGTTTACTTTACATGGCCAATGTGAGATTAAACTGTGTAATTGGTGCCAATTTTACAAATTAAAGTATAAGGTTATTTATTACATTGTATATCTGGTGTTCAATACAATATATTATTACAGGGTGACTTTATGATTAAAAATAATACTACAAATATGCCACCTATAAAGTGATATCAAAACACCAGCACATTGAGACAGAGCCTGAAAACTACCATGACTTATCATGTTTACAATTTAATGGAGTACTTAAAGTATGAATCGTATCTACCTTTTGCAAGTTATATAGTGTATTACGTTAAAAATAAAGAAAATAGTCATGTAAACATTAAAAGTTATGAATTGACTCCAATACTTTTGACTACAATATCTTTACCTGCTGTTAATGACTCAGTAAACTTAATAGTTCAATTAAAAGACTTGAAAAGATGCGAACATCTTCTCTTTTATAAAACAAGTGATATGACAACATCCTGCCTTTGTTGACATTTATACAAGCGATTTTAAAATATATCTTTTGAGCTACACCTATACTATATACGATTGTTAAATCACCTCGTGTGTGTTCGGAACGCAATTTGCATATAAATTCAGTTTTAATTTCTTAGGTCTCCACAATCTCAATATTGACAGACAGTTTAGAAAACGAAAGAACAGTTTATCTTTCTAAGATAGTAGTGGAGAGTACAGCACGGGAAGCTCAAGAAAGGAGATCCTAAGAAGCGACCCAATTTAGAAATCGCACCGGTCGTTTAAAATTAATCGACGGACACTGTTAAACAAGAAGTGGCGTAGTAGCAGAGTGAGCGCTACTTGAACCTTGGGATGACCAGTGACAGCTTCGGCGTGAGAGCTTTTGCGCTGCAATTGCTTAACGCTTGAACGAGCGGCATTTACTGACGGTGTGTTGCAGAGCATTGTAGCCGGCGGAGGTGGCGCTCCGTGGAGCACTCCAGTTCGTTGTCAGATGCGGCTGACGCACATTGCTAAGGCCCGCTGGCAGGTGTCTTACCGTTCCACTGCTCAGCTGCTGTAGGAGGCCCGAGCCTTGAGAGCCGCTCACCGCCGATGAGCAACGTGAACGAATCGAATGCATTGAAGACGTTAGCAGGGACGGTACGCTTGTTGATGTGTCAGGCACCGAACCCCCCTAAACATCAATCCTATGTTAATTTTGGTTTATAATTGGTTTATATGTTATAAAATTAATAAAAGTAAAAAGAAATATAATAATTATGAGTCGCTCTTAATGTAATTTTAACAAAATTAGTGTTTTTAGTTCTTAAGTATACACAATATTTGAATATGCACAAAACGATGTAAATTTTACAGAGTTGGGGTACTCCTGTATACGATAGAATACTTACACCTGAAAACTTGAACAAGTGGGTGGCAAAAACATCATAAAGGAGGGCCATTTTTACATTTATATAAATACAACTACTATTTTAAAAGAAAAGTTAGTTATAAGTTACATTTCATGTTATATTTAAGCAAAAACAAGACAACGTAATTTAGTTTAGGTACTTTTATATATACTCGTATATATAGAACACGGGTGTGACATAAAAAAAAAAATGTTATCTTGCACAGTTTTTCTAAATTAACTTGAGGGGCTTGCGTGAATTTTACACCAGTATCTCCTCCTAAGTTCGTACGTTCGTAGTAGTTAATGTGTTCTCTAGTCAAAATACGTCACGTTTTCTTTTGAAACGAGGGCCTACTATTTCATCCAAATTCATAGCATCTGATTTCACATCTGAGTTAGCCTTTAAGCGTGTTGGGCTAGTGGAATTCCTTGTGATTTAGTAATTCTATCTACTCTAATCATGGAAAGTCATCTTAATTCAATTGCTACTATTTTACAGAAACTACTACTTGAAATTATATTTAAAAAGCTAAAAATTTATAATTGTTTGGTATGTATAAAATAACAGAAACAAATGCGCTTAATACGCGCGATTAATAACGGTTTTCAGTAGAGAGGAACAATACTCACGATCATGCTCCGTGCAAGCTGTGTAGAAGAACCAATAGCAACAGTAAATGAGGCAGTGTATAGGGTTTATAGGTACGAACGATTTTGAGCCTTGATGCAAATAAAAAAATGGTCACCTGATTAGGGAAGTTTTCTTAAAATTTAAAATTAATAGCTATGTGACCGGCTGAACTGCTGGCGTTGTACGTTTATATAAACTTATAAGATGAGAATAATTATTGTAGCCATGTTTCAAACTTCAAAAAAAAATAACTTAATCTTAAATTTAAAATTTTAACTTAATCTTAAATTTACCTATTATATATTCGTTTTTAAATAAAAAAAAATAATAAGATTGAAACAGTGGAATCGACATATCTGCAGGTACATAATAGTACATCAAATGTGTAGGCAATCATGACATACACCATAAGCAAGTGACTGGACTCCATTTATTGCTTACGAGACGACGAGCTTATTGCTCCGAGCAGAACAAACGACACATCTGCTGGGTAAGGCGCTCATGCCTCGCAACTAACACAATTCACATAAAATAGTGACGTTTGCTGATGACACTGCTCTAATATTTCATGGAGATACTTGGAGCGATACATTTGCTTTTGCTCAGTTGGGCTTCAATGTAGTGTCCTCATGGCTGAGAAATAATGGATTGACTCTAAATGTGGAAAAAACTAAATATATCCCCTTTTCAATAAAAAACATTGCCAAACCACCTGTAGATTATTTCATTGTGGCCCATACCTGCTTAGCGTACCACTCATGCACCTGTAATCTACAAAGCTCCACCAGTGTTAAATATCTTGGCATTATTCTAGATAGCAATCTGACCTTCAGCTATCACCTAGATCTCCTTTCTACTAGAACACGCAAACTCATTTTTATATTTAAGAATTTGCCATTTCTATACCCTACTAGCGACCTTTACCAACTCTCGGATGTCCTAACTGTTCGGCAATTATATGTTTTAAACACCATACTGAAGCAACATTCTCTTCTGCCGTTTGACCCCTCCAGCACAAATAAGCGTCTCAATCATAAGGTTTGTCCCCCAAGTGAGAGTATCGACTATTTGCCTGAAAATGCTGTGCACCATCGGGTGCACAGCATTTTCAGGCAAATATTTGGCTTCCTAGGAAGATACCTTTATAATAAAGTTAATAAAAAATTACAAATATACTCTTCTACTAGGTACCAGTGCAAAAATACAGTATCCCGTTGGTTAAGATTTCTTAACTATGAGGAAACCGAAAACCTGCTGCTTGTGTCTTCATAGTCAGTTGACATTGGAACACACTTACAACACACACACAGTAATACAACACTTTAGATATAATTCATTCATTCATTTATTCATCTCACATGTAAAGACTACACGGTAACTTAACTACTAAGTACACGTAAACTAGCACCTAATTATCTAGAGATAGGAGAGGCTGGTTATCTGTCATACAGGCCCTGCCTAGTACAGAAGCCAGTCTCTCACACAGATTATGACTATTTTTGAGCTGTATACATAGACTATAATGATTTTTGTAACAAATTCTGTGTGAGAGAATAAATAAATTATTATTATTAATTATTATTATATTATTATTAAATACTTTTAACATACATGCATATGCATGCATACACATACATAAAACCAATTTTTCTTGAAGTTTATGTGGACGGTGAAAAAAAGTTAAAGTTGATGCGATGAGATGAAGGATTATTATGTATATTATTGTATATATATATAGTATTATATGACATTGTAAACGTCAATCAGGTTCATGCAGATGTGACAGTGAAACGTGAGTGATGAGATACTATCTTTCCAAGTCGATGTGGGTAGAATACACTGCTGGAGCAGAGACAGACCACACCAAAAAGCTGTTCAAACTCGACATTCAATAGAGGGATTGAGGTTTCACGCAGCCACAGGCGTACGTAGTACACATCACTTACGACACGTTGCGACCCTGATGGCACAGACAGGCTCGAGCCTGATCCTCCTGTACGGCGTTTGTACTGGTTGCCCTGCCAAAATAACCACTATCACTACCGACATTATGGATGCTCCGTCTGTGCTCCACCGACTAATGTACTACTGCCAGTCCTGTTCCAAGCTGCTAACTGCTTTTTTTAGTATATATATGTACACACACATATGTATATGCAAGTTTAATAGGTGGTACTAGTAGGTTTAATTAGATTTTATTTCAGTCAAAGTAAGCGTGCAAATATTAAGTGGATAGAAATTACTTACAGTTGGTGGCGATAAGTTTACAGCTGAACCTCGGCGCTCTTGTGAACCGATGCTAGAGTGTCGACGCGTGGGCAGGCCTGAAGTTCCAGGAGTCTTAACCGGGGATGAAGTACAAGATGTTGCTATTCGAACCTTTGGAGGCATCACAGTATTGTCTGACAAACGTCGACCCGGCAACGCAGCTACCATTCGTAGAAATTTGTTGTCATTATTCGTCTTCGAACTGTTTGACCCGAAGAACCATTGTCCCAACCCAGTGCCTGAAATATATTTTTTATTTAATTTTTGAATCCATATGTATACTGTAATCAATAAACACCTCACTAATACTTACTCCTAAAACTACCAACACTGCCGGTGATACTAGTAGGTGGTCCACTTATTGAGCTATGATGAGCCATGTCTTCAGCGCTTGTAGTCTTACGTTGCTGTACGCGTAGATTAGGAATTACAAATTCCGGGGGATTCAAATTATCTGTGTTTATCTTGTAGCGCAATCGATAACGCTCTGAGAGGGACAAGTTATCTAACTTTAAGAATCGGCGCTGGTTCTGATCTATATTCTCCAACATATCGTATATAATCTGGGAAACGTAATATATACGTTATTTATAAACGTTCAAGTAATTATTCTGTAAGGCTGCCAATAAATGTAAAATATTGATATTAAATTAACTTAATTCATTATACCTCCATCAAATCAGAAAACTGATTGACGTTTAGAGCTACATTGATTGTTTGCGGAGCGAGTATAGGAATCATCCTTGTCGCCATTATGTTGGTTGTCAATCCAAATTTTTCTTCCATGAGCATCGACTTGTAAAGTTCTGTAACGAATACGAGCAATTACATCCATATTCAATAAGTTGTTCAACATAACTTTGCTCTGCACCCTATGAAGTCGCAGTCGCATCTGTAAAAATCTAATCGACGAAATATTCACAAATACCGCACAGCACAACAACCCTATATTAAGCAAGTAATTGAAAGAGCTCGTTCTTAATCTGCAGAATTCTAACAAATCGAAATAACAATCATCATGTTCAAGCACTATCTTCTATTCTCATTATTATCAGTAAGATACAAACGCCTCTACCAAATGCGAATGAGCTTCTGTTTATAGAAATTGAGCTTTACCACACCTAACTCTTACTTGGTGTGTATTACTCTCCCGCTTCTTGCATTGACTTCTTTTACTCTTTTGAGAAAGTCTTAGTACGCCTTATGCCTGTGTCATCATGGTAGATTTTAACACCTGTTTTCTAAAAAGAGATTCTCGCTTTTCTTCTTTCTCTAGTATTGTCGAGTTATGCAATATGTATATCTTGCCTTTAAATGTTACTAATAGCTTTCCTAATTCTACTCCATTCCTTTTTGATCTTATACTTGTTTTCTCTACTCATTTAATCGCGTAGCATGGCCAGTGCTCAGCAAATGAATTTTCATAATTTGACTAGATATTTCTCTCATACAAACTGCGCCCTCCCAAACCCTAGAAATGTTGAAATCCTTATGCAGCGCAATTTTGGTGACATGGATCTATAAACTACGTGAAGATGCTATCAAAATTGATTGGGTAATTTTGTAAATCTTTTTGTTTATACATTTCGAACGAAATGTATTAACGAAAAAGTTATTTTATATTATAATTTTTATATTATTATTATTTTATATATTAATAATAAGCTGACTTAACCATATATATGCGCCGATTCGGACAATTAAAAGCAGGTTTAAATCCGCCAGACAATATACAATAGGGATCAATATATAAGAATACGAAACATCTGCAGCACGGTTTGTAGGAAAGCGCAACGCCAAGGACGGAGACCCATCGAAAGTCTGGAAATTTCTCAGAACACTGAAAGTTGGAAAGTCACATCTTAATGCTACTCCTAAAAAAACAAAATATTATTTCGTTAAATGATTTTTTTTTCTCTTCGTCTACATACAATCCGACTTCTAAAGCTAATACCTTGCAGTATCTGTCATCACTAACCTCACAACGCCTGACTATCCCTCGTTCTTCTTTAATCAATTATCTGCTTGTGATGTTAAGAAGTGTAGTATGTCTATAAAATATAATTTATTCAAACGCTGTTGGAAGTGACTGCATAAGTTGGAACATGATACAATCCCGTTGACGAGTTACTCCTCACCTTATCTGATATTTAAAATTTATGAAATGTAAACTTTTCAGAGTATTGCCCTATTTACGTACTATATTCTGTGTCGAAAGTCCTGGAACGCCTCGTGCATACTCAATTAACTTCATTCCTAACCAAAAACCATCTTCTAAATCCTTTTCAATCAGGCTTTCGTTCTGGTTATATCCCGGTCAGTGGATTGATCAATGTAACTGACGACTTTAGGTTGGGCATGGAGCATGGAAAACATACTCGACTTCAGCAATGCCTAATACTACTACTACTCCTTGTAATGATGATCCTCCAAGATAATGGAATCCATCAACAGTACTACTTACTTCTTCAGTAGTAGGAAGACCACCAGCTCCTGAATGATTGACAATACGGCTTCAGTTGGGGTCATTCAGCTGGTGATCTTCTCGTTTACTTAACTCACCGGTGGGCACAGGCGATCGAGACCAATAGGGAAGCGTTGGTGGTTAGTTTTACCGTAGCGACGGCCTTCGATTGGGTCGGTGTGCTTAAAAGATCAAGACAGTATTTCCTACCAGCCAACCGCCTGCAACTTTAAAAAGCGCTGGTTCGGCCACACATGAAATATTGTTCTCATCTCTATGCAGGGGCATACCAGCTTCTCCCTCTTGACCGCATTCAATGGCGAACGACTCGCATCATCGATTGCGAGGATATTTCTGATCAGCCTGACATCCAGGCGTTGCGTAGAGATGTAGCTTCACTCTGCATTCTCTATGACTTGGGGAGTGTTCAGAAGTATGTTCGGACTTATACCGACAGCAGATTTCTGCCATCTTTCCACGCGACAAAATGTACATCCCCATCACCGGGATGATTGGTACTCCATCGCTATACGCTTCTACAGAAGTTCTTTGCCACGCATAACTAGCCGGTGGAACGAATTATCGCCTGCCGTATCGGTACGACCTTCACACCTTCAAGAAAAGAGCGTACTCCTACCTAAAAGGCCGGCAACGTACTTGTGACTATTGAGTTGCATTTTTGCGTAGGTAGTCACTTACCATCAGGTGACCCGTCTGCTCGCTTGTGTCGCTCGCTTTCCTCAAGCACACGGTGCCAACTGACACTAGTACATTCTATGACAAATCTTTTACGGTACACGTTCTCCAATTATGGAATGTCTTGCCGTTAATTATTAAACATGCTCAACTCTGATAGTTTTAAAAATGATGGTCAAGGATCACTATTCTAATATTCATTGCCTTTCTTTAACAGTATTTTTGACTAATTTTTTTTTACAGTATTATTATTTGTTGTATTAATATATTATAGTTTGTATATAATTGTATTATATATATGTAAGTTTATTTTTATTCACGTTTATTTGAACGCTACTAGTACCTTAGTTTATAGTAGGTCTAGAATTTTACCCCAAATATACTTTTACACCAAAACTACCCATTATTTCTTATACTTATACTACTTTACTGTCGTCTATGTCCTCCAAAGGTTGCCTATAGGAAATTGCTTTTGGCAATAAGTCCGACCAGTGCACATATTACATATGCCTATATATTGACTGTACGGATGGCGTAGTGGTTTAAGTGGTCACACCGCCACTACTCCCGCACTCAACACTGTAATCCTCAAACTGTTGTTCTGAGTCTGGGTGTTATTTGTGTCCGTTGTTTGAATTTTTATAAAGTCCCCCGCGACACAGGAATTATTCCTAGTGCGGGAATTGTCTTTTAAAAAATAAAAAGCAAACAAAACATACTGTTTTTGTGATATTCTGTGTAACTATAATTGGTGTACAATAAAGTTTAGTCTATTTTATTCTATTCTATTATATTCTATTATATTCTAAGATAAAAGATAATGAATGTACTTACTGACAACTCGGTTTATTATGTCTGGTTCATTGAGGTCCATGGCAAGCAAAGTAGGAATAATATTTTCCAAAATATGGGGCCTATCCAGCCTGAGAAAAATCTTTTCGTAGAATCCAAGAGCCAGACCCAGGACCTTTAAATCAGTTGATCTTTTTTCCACTATAAGCCTCATTTTAGGGAGTATGATTTTATGAAGAGCCTTGTCTTCTAAATTTTCCGAAAGGTTTTGCAATGCAATGAAAGAAGATTTTTGCAATTGATACTGTAAAAATATAAAAAAAAATGTTGTACTGTACATATAACAGAGACAAAGTACCGCCTCTAACTTTTACACACTTTACATGTTAGTTGTTGTTCAGTGAAGGTTTAAGGTTCAGTCGTATTTAAAAAAATTTGAATATTTATACTACCTGACGGTGTTGCAAAGATGGAAGTCATAAAATACAAAACATTTGTACTGCAGTATTATAAAACTGTCAAGAACATGATAATAAGTGCTAATGTTAAGTTAAAGATGATTATAACGACGGTATTTAGACCTAACCTACCTAATTACAAGTTAACCATATATGCTTAAGTATCAATGTGTACACAAGTCGAACACCGTCTTACGAAAACAAAGCAAGATGTTTACTTTTATTGCATTACACTAGATTATCTTCGTAGAATTAAAAACTAATCAGTAGTATATATTACACAACATCGGCTTCATACCCGTTTAGTTTAAAAATGTTATATCTCCTTTAAAGTACCTTTTCTGTTTAGTAATGTTTATCTAAATAATACAGAGAGTAAATACCAACTTAATCATGCATATATTTTTTATTGAAAGATTATTAGTAGTCTAGTTAACTATTCCTCCCGGTACAAAAATGTTTATGATTACAATCAGATAAAACATGTTTTAAAATTTGAATAGGGATGTGGCTTGGTAGACTTCATTCTCTTAATATAGTTTTATTGGAGTTGTACCTGCTGATAATATAATTACCTGCGAGGTGACATCCAGAGATGTATAAAGCAATGTCATCAACTCATTTGATAATTCAGAATCTGATGATTTCTCCAGAAAAATGTGCATACTTTCCAAGATTGTTGAATAGGACTTGATATTCTTTGGGAAGTCACCGGACAGAACTGACCTGCAATAAACAACCGCAGCCCTAAATATACTATTCTTTTTTTTTTGTCACGAGTCACCTTTTGTACACACCTTACTGGGGCTGATGGTAAGGTGGTATGTCGGACTGGAACCGACTAAAGTGGGGCTTCAGGTGTACCCTAGAAAGGAAGTCCCTGTGTACCTCAGTAGACCTGGCCGCCTTTTGAGCAAAGCGACCTCAATATGATGTGTAGGGGTCCCGATCCCCCCCTCCTCTTATTTAGACAGCCGCGTGCGGAACACGTCGTGCCGCAGTCTCGGGCCTGCTAGGGATATATATATATGTATATAGCTCAGTCTGTCCCCCTTAACAAAATCCCCGTAAAAAATCCTCAGTAACAAGAAAACAGTTGTTTATTAAGCAGAGAAACATTACTGGACTGATGTAAAAAAAAATCAAGCCTTGGAAAAGTAATGAAAATATCAAGTATAAATCTCTGAGAAAATTTATGACACATTATAAGAACATACATATCAATTGTAATGGCGATTATGTTGTATTGTATGAGTGAATATGAATGGATATGTTTAAAATTGAAGTGAATAATACATTTTTACAAATATTCGATTATATTAATCCTATGTATTTTCTAATGGCCATACTCGGAGAAGTACTTAATCTCGTATCGGCGGCTATCTTGTACATTAAAGGTTTTTATTATTATAGAAACTTAAATGAGTTGTGATATAAACCAAGAATAATTTTTAAATCTAAAACCTAAGATTTCATAAAATAGTTTAAAAATTAGGATAAAGCCATAATTATAGATTTAACTGGACTTCTCACTCAAGTTTTAGTATGATAGGTTGTAGTGGTAGAGCCATGCTTAGGCACGAATGGGCCGGCTCGACTGGTGCGATACCACGGCCTCACAGAAAACCGGTTGTGAAGTAACGCTTGCGTTGCATTTCCCCGAATTGAGTGAGGTTTCCGGAGGGCCACTTCCTCCTCCCCCCTTTTCTCTCCCTCATCTCCTTTCTCCTCTTTCCCATCTCATCCCTCCTCTCTTCTTTCCGCTCCTTACATCCCTCATCCCTCATCACCCTCAAAGGCGGGCAGCGCACTTGCGACTCTTGAGTTGCAAGTGTCCATGGACGGCGGTGTCACTTACCATCAGGTGACCCGTCTGTTCGTCTGTCCCCCTATAGTATAAAAAAATATATATACATATATAGCGATTAATTATAGCGAATTTCTATATTAACTTAGATGACAATGTCTAGAGTCCCAAGCATCGAACCCAATAGTAAAAAGTACAAAAAAAATGATACCAGTCCAAAATCTATAAAACTACCAACATTCATAACTTTATGTTCATGTATTGAACAGATTGCAATAAAAAATGTTAAAATTGATTGAAGATATGTTTATTATACGGAACACAAATGATTTAGAAATATATATAAGTAAATAATAAATAAACTTAGTCAATTTTTATTAATCAATCAATCAATTAAAACAAAAGATAATATTTTGGCAATAGCAATGGCATAAACATGTGAGAGTAACAGTTAAAAAAATATAATTTATGTACTATTTTTATATATATAAATAAAAAGAAAAATATATATTTTAAATTACGTTCCATTACTGATCCTAATAACAAGCTGCAAACAATTTTGTTACAAATTTTGTTATTTACAGATAACTACATGAACTGGACGCAAGTGAACTCCACATGATCAGCACCATTCAGCTTATCGTATAGGCCTCGATTTACACAGTCAGTCTGCAATTACGGTACAGTTATATCGACTGTACAAAAACTGTAGCTACACTGTATTTTTGCAGTTGACGTACAGTTCCAATGTTCAAAATTAAACTGATATGTTTAGTGGTTGAGCATACTCTATAATAATAGCTATCTGCGGCTAAACATCATTGAATATGTTTTGTTTTGGAAAATTAGCATTTCAAGTTACCTTTTGAAAAAAGCTTGAAAAACAAAACATAACGTTCTAATTGTTGTCTCCTTATAAAACCGTTAAATTATGTTTTCTTTTTTGAAGGGATTGTTGAATGTAACGTATCATACATAAACAATATACATGTATACGTTCATCCATTTTACTCTTCAGAACAGAAACAATAGTCGTATCTATCTAACCTTGCTTGCATAACTCACGAGCCTCCACTCCTTCCTCTCATTAAAATTTTAATACAAGGCTATTAATTGCTTGTAAATGATTGAAAGTATTACTAATATTAAAATAAATACTTCTACTCACTTGATTGATGGCAGAACCAAAAGCTCAAATTCCTCTGGCGTCGCGTCATTGGCAAACCAAACTGCAGGGATAAGGGCAGCCTCCAGCATCTCAATTGCGCGCAGTTCGAGCTGTATAATTGGCCACACGTTTTGCCAACGTAGTTTCTGAAATATTAAGTTTAGTACGCAATAGCCGGTACGTTATTTGTAAATGTCATGTAATAAGTACAAAATAACGATAATTTTTAATTTGGCTTATTTACACAGAAAACATGAAGATGTTTCGGTTCAGTTTAGCTAAGATTAAATTTCTATATATAACCTCCCAAAGAAAATAAATTAAAGCTACATTTTAAATAAATAACATCTGTAATCAAAGACATGTTACACATTGGATGGGAGAAATACTTCATTGTAAATATATATTCATTGTAAACAATAACAATAATATTATCAATTAATTTCACGAAATAGGTGTAAGATTCCAACCGGATGCCTAGCTTTTTTGCAATATCAATTTACCTTGTCTTAGATTCAGACTCGATTGTAAGTTAACTATGTAATGTGGACTCCTAGCTTCAATAAAGATATGATGCTTACTATCTAGCAGGGAGATGTTTCATTTCTTTTTTACATCAAACATGATACATATATATTATTAAGTACTAATTTGAGTAGCTATTTTAATTTCTAGTGAGTATATGAATTTTAGCCTGAGAGTTTGTTCAATACGTAGGCAATGCATATAGACGTTTCCATGTCAGTTGGAAAGTTGTGGCTTTAAAAAGATTGACGAAAGTTTAATAACATAAGCATATTAGCATTGACACGCTAGAATCGAGATGTACTCAATATGAAACCGTGTTTATTATAGCCTTGCCCCCTAGGACTAAACCGTAGGATGTTTGGAAGAAGTAACAAAAAATCTCCTATTTATTTGATAATCCTAAATTCGGAATTACAACACCACACAATTTTGGACATGAGTACAATAAACATGTATTATATTTATTATTACTCACAACAACATGTCAAAAAGGTTACGGCTTAAAATTTGATACAATATTTTATTTTTATAAATACATATGTCTAAATATATAAAATTATCTTATTCTACAATTTTAATAACTTACGATTGCTGTTACTTAGCTAAAATTAGAAATAAAAAAAAACACCACATCGGATTCTGCGTTCATACTTTTATTATGTTACCTATCCTAGTCAGAGACAGTACTGAGTCGTCGAGAAGTTTTATGTAACGCACTACGATAATTTATAATATAACGCAAAGCAAATTTAATTTTTAATGGATAAGTCTTACCTGCCTCTAGAAAAATACATAGATACATCATGTATGTTTCTTTAGCAGCCTTACCTTTGGAATATTTGGCAGAGTATCCATAAGTTGACCAGTATAGAATTGCCTTTTCACGTGTGGATTTTTTACAAGCATTGTGTCCAAAATTTGCAAGGTTGGGATAATTTGTTCAGGTGGGGCCCTGTATGAAAAGTTATGTGTTATTTTCGTTTTGGGTTAAAGTCGGGAATAGTGGTAGTATTTCGAAAATACTCCTTATAACATAATTTGAAGTGAAGATAAAAAATATGTCACTGCCCACAAAAGTTTTTGAAACCCTAATTTTTTTATAGGATATAACCGAAAATAATTAGTTAGGGCACTGAACACAAACACTAAGAAACGGTAATTAATAGAATTTTATGGGGTAAGTTTATTGATATTTTTTTGAGTGGGTTCTGTAATTCAGGATTTTATCTCCCACATCCAAACTCAAATAAGTATCTTATCAGTAAAGATTCTTACTTGAAGTAGTTGATGAGTGACAAGAGTTGAGAAGATGGTCGAGGATGGGGCTCCATGGCTAAAAGTCCTTTAATAGGTTCTTGTAAAGCAATAGGAATGCGCTCCTTCAGAAGACTGAATTGGTGGTGCAACTATAAATCAAATAAGTATTAAATACGAATATTTGTTTTTTGTTTTACTGGTAGTTTCATAAACATATTTTTTTTTAAATAAGATCATAAATTTTCTTTGATTCCAAACATCTCAATAGGCGAGTCTTGACTTACAACATAAAAATCTCACCAATTAAAGTGTCGAGCGATGTTAACATCGAAATCGTTTTTAGGTACACTATATACATATATCCTTTTTTTACTTTTATTTACATATATCATTATTTTTGTATAAGGTAATATTTGTATTTGGTAAAGACATTCGTAAATATTCACATCATTTCTTGCGTGAAAATATATGCAAATATTCACATCACTTTGTACAGAGAAGATTTATTTTCTTTAAGTAGAAAAATTCCAAGGCCTGGATTAACCACACATCATACATCTTTAGTATATAGTTATTTTCCTATAATCAAGCGAAGTCGGCGCTTATTTAGCAAAAAGTCAACGTATAAAAGAGTATTCTTATCTCAAATATTTAATCACATGCATTAATACAGAACAAATTATAATTTCATAACCTGGAAAGAAACGAGGAGAGAAATTACTATTACTACTACTACATTTGAAGTAGTTCAATCAATAATCGGCCATAAAGTATGAAACCTTAAAGCACGTTGGCTGAGCCAAAAATTGTTAGTGAAATAAAAAATAGTTGGAATGTGAAAAAAAGTCTATTTATAGCCTCTAACTACCTCTAACCCTAATTCACCTATGCATTTGGTGAAGCAGCATGTCGACAAATAACCATCGAAATTCTTCAACGGCATTTTCTGCAGTAGTAAATTTTCATCCACGAAACATTTTTTTCACAGTGGAAAATAAAGCAAATTGCAAGGCACCCCAAGATCCAAGTTTCGTTAGTTATACTGATGTAGTATCCTTTTCGTGAAGTTCCTCCTTCGAACTTTTTCAGCATAAATTTACACCAATCAACACAACGGGATTTTTGCTCTTTGGTGAAAGAATTAGATGTCCATCGCGGAGCAAGCTTTCTAACTTTCCAACTTTCAGGTGTTTTTGTGGGATGGTGAAAACTGCCTGTAATACAATCTTCAGTTCAGTACCTTTATTTTTTTAACGTGGGGAAATCCTCATGGACTGTCCTCCGCCAGGGTCATCAGCGGAGTGGTGTACCGGACTTTTCCGGCTAAAACCACCACGATATTCCTTCCTCGCACCTGCTGCCGAGGGCCGCGGGAACACGTCATTCTTTGGCGACCAGCAGGTGACCATCCGCCGGAGCAGACTCCGTCTCATTTTGAAGGGGGAAAAGGATGTTGCTTCTCCCCCAAAATCACTACTTAAGGGAGGCACATGGAACACTACGCACCTGCATCCTCGGACCCGCTAAACGATTGGAGCGGTAAGCTGAACCCCACGTACACCGATCTCGGGTACATTTAAGGAGGCTAGAATTGGGCATTATCGGCCCTCCGCCGACGTCCGGTGCGTCGTCTGTGCATGGAGGGGGTAGTCGTGTTTTTTCTCTCCATTTCTTCAGCCTCCTTCAGTCCCCATCTCTGTTACTAAGGCATGGCACGGCTCTTCCCAAGCAGTACACTTTTGTAACATATGCCGCGCTGTGTCTCCTCGCAAATGACACAGTGGTGGCACCAGTAATCCGCCTCCCTGCGGATGTCCCTCAGGTACTTCCCGAAATATCCATGACCAATAAGCACCTGCGTTACCTTATATGACAGGGAGCCGTGCCTCTATTACTGAAAACTGGCTGGATGGCCTCGATGGTGTTGAGGCCATACGATGGGCGCAGTAGTCGTGGCCGCCATTCTGCCACTAGGACCCCCCTCAGCTTGGAACGACACTTCTACGGACGGTCGTTGTCCTTGCTCTCGCGTCTCTTCACGCTACTTATGTAGTAATCTTCGCCTCCAGGTCAAAGGGCAGTCAGTTCAGATATAAAGTATAAAGGTTCAGTTTAGGTTCTCTCGACCACGTTTAAATTCTCGAAACCAATAAGTAACTTTTGCTAACGCAGGAGTAAAATTCTTATCTGCAGCTTGTAAATTTTCATTTGATTCCTTGAAGGTTAACCCTCATTTATAATGATAAAAATCATCAAAAAACATTTAAAATAGAACTAAAGATAGGTTGCGTTGATTTTCAGCAAAGATATTTGTGTTGAAATTTGCCATAAATGCAAAATCTTTTTAAAAAAAGAAGGTTGTATGCATATATATATATGTATATATCGCTAAAAATTGTCAGAACAACTTAAGTATGTTGAAGATTATTTTCCCAAGGCCTAACTGGTTTCATTACTGTTATTTCTACATATGTATATATGAAGTACTTACATACTCCATCTGTTTCAAGTATAACAATGGATTATTGTTGGCTTGGATCAGAGATTTACCGTTGTTGAATAAAGCGCAGATAACCAAGCCGAGAGAGAACATATCAGATAGATCATTACACTGCCCATTAAGTTGCGCCTCAGGAGCTACAACAGAAAGCAAAATTAATCGATCTTAATAATTATATAGCTTGTGTTTGTAACATATTAAACGAGTAATGTAAATTTTTGATTGGCCTCTGGTTTTTAGTGATCCTGACAGCTAAGCCAGATGCCAAGGGTTTGAATTCCACCCAGAACAAAAAATTGCGTCATTACATTATCATTTGTTCTGTCTGAGTGTCATTTACCTGTACTAATAAGTAAAATGTGGAGTTCAATTTTGTAAATATTTATTTTTTATATTTTTGTGGAGGGTACCCTTGGAATGGAGCATGTAGTCAAAATTGTAAGCTTTTTATTTGGTACTAGCGGACCCGACAGACGTTGTCCTGCATGATATTTCAAGCGATTAGGATCAATATAGATAAATAACCTAGATACCGACTGCAGCGCCATCTGCCGGGCTGATTTGTGAATCTAAACCATTCCCAGATCCCCTTGAACACACACAAAAAATTTAAAATTCAAAATCCGTCCAGTCGTTTGAGAGTAGTTCAGTGACATACACACTCACAGAAGAATTATATATATAAAGATGTAGGTCGGTCTGGCGGTCTGTGTGTCCGTCGGTATCGCCGCTGGAAATTGAAATACTTTCTGATAATGCACACATCTATTCTTTCATAGTATGAAGCACGCATGGGTCAATTGAATCACCAAACAGAATGAACGGATGAAAAACAGACGGGTCACGGGTAAGCGAAAACCAGCAACTCAAGAGTCGCATGTGCGCTGCCCAAGTTTGAAAATGATGGGGGAGGGAGGATGCGGAAGGGGAAAGAGGAGAGAGGGTATGAATGGAGAAGAAAGAGGAGAGGGGATGTTGGACCTCTGGAAACTTCACATTTCGGTGGTATGGCACCGGTCAAACCGGCCCATTCGTGCCTAAGCATGGCTCTACCACGATAATTACATGCGGCAAACATTTTACCTTATAGGTACATTACATGCGATATATCCCCTAAGGCGGAGGTTAGGTTAGGTTAGTAACCAATTACAATTTGGTCCTACTAACGTCATGCCAGCAAGCCAATTGCAGTAATTTGCAGTCAATTATAAGTACTGTTTTTGTTCAGCACCGATATTGCATTCATACTCACTCATTCTGGTATCCCCGAAGGCTTAGCCCCACTAAGTGTTTAGTATTAGGAAGATAAATATTACGATTACAATATTTATCTTCCTAAAACCTCTATCACTATTTACCAATACAAATTTAGATTAAAAAAAAAAAACTCAAACGCTATCTTTTGTGTATGGGACCCTACTAGGAACCTATAGTAGCTTGCTTTTCACATCACCATCTTTAGGTAACTATGTCATTCTTATGCATGTAAGCAAATACAAAGACAAATCTAAAATAATTAAAGGTAAGTACGCATGACGTTGGTTTGTTCAATCACATGTCAGTCAGTCTGCGCCTAACTCAAATTTTTGAGTTTGTGTAACATAATAAAATCCTCATATACGGACAATCGGACAAAATATGAGTCAAAAAGAAAAAACAAATGGCGTGAAAACAAATGAATCACTTAATTATAAATTAATAAACACAGATCTAAATATGAAATGAATTTGAATTTGGAATTCCTAACTAAAGACATATTTGAGATCAAAAGTTCGACAAAACGCCACATCATATTATAACACCATACATGCCTTTACATACCATAAGCATAATGAACGGACATAAAATCATGTTCTTACAAACTAAGTAGTCACAGTAGCATTAAAATGTTTTATTTTGTGATACATTTATAGCATAAATTTGTGTCAAGTAATTCATACATTTCATAAATACAGTACAATCCTCCTGTACAATGAAATAAATTTGCTTATAAAGAAAAATACACACACATTTTTTTATATGATTCAAAGTAGTTCTGAGCTACAAAGTTAATTTGGAATACAAAAGATGAAAAATCAAAGTATACTTATAATTTTATTTTATAGATAAATTCTAAGGCTTTTCCGAAGAAAATGTTATCAGATTGTGTTGAATTTTCTAAGAAAGATTTTATATTCTTTTCTCGTCAAACAATAAACTCTTTGTTAGTTCAAAAGTTTCCGCTTCAATGAAATGATTTTTGTTATAACAACATATGTATGTTCCGCAATGAAATATAATGTAATTTTAAAAGTTTTAAAAGTATAAGTGTTTTTTGTTCCCAATCACTTAGTAGTATTGAATAACGCAAATATGATACATGTTTGCGTTAAATTATATAATTATGAGAGAAACTTGTACAACAATAATTTTCATTTCAGAACTTTACCTATAATATATTTTTTTCGTGCTCAATATTACATGAATTGTCAGTTGGATGAAATATCGTTAGATTACTCAGTATAAATGTTTAATTAATTAATTTGTAGTGTAAGTATCTAGTTTGAAATTATTATGGTAGATTCCTACAGTACTATTGTAATGATGTTTAGAAAACATATGTTCATAAACTAGAAGAAGGACGCAGTGCCTAGTGCTTCACGAAAAACAATACAAAGGTGAGACCCTGTTCGTCAAACACATATGAAAAAGGTGTACCCAAAATTAATTATAATTCGTAGTAAATAAGACTCCAAAGTGTTCTAACTTAGTCATATCTGACTAAAATGAGGGTCTACATTTGTTTTCTTACGTTTGGATAGTTCCTCAGGAAACAGACCATTTTAAGTTAATTACAGTTTTGTAAGTGTGATTGTCCTGACTTTTGATGTTACCACTACACAATACAAATATGTAACAACTTTTCACAAAACATTTTCGATTGAACATTTTTACGTTAATCGGTTTCGTCGGTCATCAATGTACAGACGTTTTACTGTGAGTTGTTATTAATACCTGTTTATATCTAAAACTTTATTTCATACTCGTGTCACTTACACTTGAAAAATAACTGATACTAGTTTTTTAAGGTATTAATTTAGAATAATATAAGTTGGTGTTCTATTTATTCTCATTTTTTATCCTAATTAAATTGGAAACATAATACAATAACAAAAATAAGGACATCTGGTAAATTGAAATAACAACTTAAACTTGTTAAAGGTTATCGTTTTCTGGTTTTTAAACAGTAATTTTCTTTTTTTTTGCCGTTGTGTTTTTCACAAAACTGTTTTATAATAGCTGTTGCTCGACTTCAATCGCATATAGTTCAGTTATAGCGGTAAGTTCTCTAAACCTGTAACTGGAAAGTAACTTATCTCTACGCCTAAGGTTTCCACTTAATTTTTTATATTGTGTTTTTTTCTATCACTTTTGTAAATAATTTCATATTTTCTGAGAGCTACTGAAATGCATAAATGTTTTCTGTTATTTTTTTTTTCATATTATTTATTGTTATAAGCTTTTGCCCATGACTGCCCGATCTGACTTTGGCTATTACAAAATATGTTTCTAAGTAGGATGCAAATAGCTAGTGCTGCTTCTGGGTGCACCTCTTAATTTTAAATTTTTTTGGTAGTTGGACTCAGCAGCGATGAACAGCTGGTTTGTTCTTAACATACAATTAAGTAATCAGACATACATATTGGTCTCTACCAATCTCTGCCGATGAGTCGTGAACTGATTCTGATGGGGGCTGTGATGTTAAGCACTTCACTTCTTCTTGTATTAATATTCTTGGTAACTACAGGATGAAATGAAGAAGGGGAAGGCAGGCTTTAACATTGTTGCCGTCACTTCACTACGAACGTATACATCGAAATGACCACGTGACAGATCATGTAAAAAGTGTATTCGTCCTACAGGGTTAATTGCAATACCAAAAATATTTATATATCGTCTATATATCATACAATAGATAGGAGACGGCATAGACCTTATGAGGCAGGATAAACCCATAAATTTTCAAATAAATAATATGTTGGCATGCCTTTTCGAGTCGCTTATACTGTCCGGGAGTGGTGCTTGCGACTCAGTTCCATTTTTTATTAATTGCTGGGGGATGTACTCCAAATGTTTTCCCTTAATAACAGACGGGCTCAGATGGCGGCAAGCATAATAATAGACGGCATAATAGGCTTGCCCCCTATAACGTTAGTGGGACTAAATTATGGTTGGCAAAATGTCGTAAGAGTGCATATATGTATATATGTATTTTAACATATGTATTTATTTTAATGGTTAATGGTTTTAATAGCTACTTACCTATAAAGTCTAAATTAGGTTGAACCAATTTCACAAATTTCGTAGACCATGGCACAACGGGAATCATCTTAATGTTCTTTTCTTGGCTTGGATCTGTGAAGATGAAACTCATTAGTAAAAAACAAAACAAACCTACAAGTCTGGGGCAGATCAGTAAAAATTTTAGCATCGTTTCTTCAACGCGAACAGCTAAAACATGTTGAAATATGTAACTCGGAAAATTAATTTCACACGAAGTGTTTAATTCGTGTTCACCCAGGAAATACAAAATTTCATCCAAATGAATGAATGAAAAATCATCCGTTTTCGATTTACAAAATAAATTTATATACTAGAGTAATGGCCTGCGGTATTTGATCAAAATTCTATTTTTACCTATTCTACATACTCGTATATATCGGGCAGACGCAGCTAATTGCTAATTATATATATATATATATATATATATATATATATATATATACATATATAAGACATATATTTTAGAATATCAGTCTTGTGTAATAGTAACATTTTTAAACGGAATTTCCTATGAAATGTAAACCATTTAACAATGTGCTGCTGCAATAGGTTTGATAAGTTCTTCTTGGTACACAACCCATCACTACCGCATACAAACACATTACACGTTAAAGTAATAGTGACGAAGCAGGTTGCGTGCTAAGTTCAAGTTACAACTTTCGTGTGGCCTGTTGGTCCAGTGGTTTGTGACCATGGCTCATCAGCCAAAGGTTGTGCTAAACATTTGTGTGATCCACAAATAGTTCTCCCGTGTCTGGATTTTCTTTGCACCTATTGTTTATATATTTGTCAAGACCGCGTGACATACGGATAGTTCAATAAAAAAAAAATCAACAACTAAATTTAACCAGAGCACATGTCCCTGCTTTTCGACACAAATAATGATTGAGAAGCCGGACAAATTTAAACCATTATGTGACTATAACAATAACGTAATAGAAATTTAAAAAATATTGTAACCGATGAATACTTATGAAACAACAAAGCCCACTAATATTCGATTTCGATTGATCCAAATAATGGGTTACTACTATTAAGAATGTAATCTCTCTCCTTATGTATGAAAGATAAGGATCAATTTGGTGAAGCAAAAAACAAGGCGTTATTAGTAGATGTTGTTAAGTAATAAATTAATGAAATGGGCAACAAGAAAAAAACGGCTAACTTCAGTCCACTGCGAGTGTCAAGGAATTTTCTTCATAGTACTTGGTCCTCCAATTTCCGCGTTTGAGTCTGAGTCTGGAGTCTCTACTTTCAATGAATAGACAATAAATAAACGGCAAATATTATCAGTTCGTTCAGTTGAGTTCATATCTCATTCAGATAAACTCGCCACTCGTCTTAATCCCTAATGTTCAATAAATGTGGCAGTGGCTGACTCGTCTTACGTTCCTCTAATTACGAGAGGGTGGAGAAACCGGGTTTGGAAATAACGGCTTCTTAGTTTTTCGGACTGGTGGACATGGTTTGTTCCAGGCCTGTGTTGAACACAAACCATAATTTTAACATAGAACATACACATACACACATATACATACTTACCTTGGGCTTTGGTTAACCTTCTTTAAATTGTTTCCAAATAAATAGATATAATCTGCTTAGACCGCCGCACTTAGATTGATTAAATGAATTATTAATTATTTAACTTACTATTAAACTAAACTATTGCACATCTGTACCAAGGCGGATTTAACGCCCAAAACATTTTCTATCACATATCAATTTTTCAAAAGAATCACTATCTACCTACATTTTACTCGTAGACAGGTAGTGAATCTTTATAATAATTTGATTTTATTGTAAGGATAAAAATTACTTTTTTTTAGCAAAATTACAACAGGTGTGAAATTTTGAGTGGCTAGGTACTTAAAGTTTATATGTATTAGAATAAGTGTAGAAAAAGAAGCCATAGCCATGACCGTCAAAGGAAGGAAACGGTGATTTTTCAGAGCAGCGAGGAAGAAAATCTTTGTAATGAACCAACATGGTGGCAGTCAGCTTAATCACTCAATACTAAAAAACAAAATTTTTGATATTTTACTCACCAGTTAAATCTGCATTTGGGCTGCCTATCTGCTTGTGTAGTATGGTCTCCGTCAGAGGGGATACCATTTGTGGAGTTATGGGCTCTAAAAAAATAATGAATAATAATAATAATTATAATTATTACTATTCAATCATGCTTGGAAGCAGGTTCACTGCCCGCTTTTATGACAACTGGTGTAACTCACCTACTCTACAAGTCTGGTTGTGCATGCAACATGGATCCCAAAAACTACAGACCCATCACCTGTCTGCCAGTTTATAAGTTACTAACGTCCATTCTGAGAGTGAAGATAACAACACATGTCTCCAAGAACAATATAATGGCTTTCTCTCAGAATTGTGTTAAAAGTGGGGCACGTGGCACTAAGGAGTGTTAAGTTCCTTATTATTGACATGGCTAGTAACCAATAAGTTCAACGTAACCGAAAAGATTTGGCGACATGTTGAATAGATTATTAAAAAAGCCTACGACTCTGTGCCGCAAAGTGGCTCCTAAGGGCGATGGAGTTGTATAAGATTGATACAAATTTATTTAGCAGGATTGTGGAATCTTACGGGATTGGATTTTCAGATTCGACACACCTTAGACGTTTTTCTGCAATCGAAACGTACAAGTATCTAAGTATGACACAGGCGTTGGGTATAAATGAATTGACTATAAAGCAATCGCTAAAGAAACTTTTCTTTGGCCATCTGAAAAAAGTACTGAAAAGTCTTTTTTCGGGCGGTAATAAGGTGCGTGCCTATAACGGTTGGATCATACTAGTCCTAACCTACTCCTTTGGCATACTTAGATGGGCTCAGACGGAATTGGACTTCCTGTATAGAAGAGTCTGTACACAGCTAACTGCGTACGGAATGCACTGTTCACGTTCGACAAACCTTAGACGTTTTTCTGCAATTGAAGCGTAAAAGTATCTAAGTATGATACAGGCGTTGGGTATAAATGGATTGACTATGAAGCAATCGCTAAAGAAACGTTTCTGCGGCCGTCTGAAAAAAGTACTGAAAAGTCTTTTGTCGGGCGGTAATAAGGTGCGTGCTTATGACGGTCCTCTCCTTTGGCATACTTAAATGGACTCAAAAGTATGCAATCATAGAGATTACTTTCTCTCTGTCAACGTGGAGGTACAACTGAATGTAGTGGCAGTTGATAACGGACTTACTCCGCCTGGTCTGGGGAAAGAGAAGTGGCGCAAACTTGCAGTACTTAATATAACAGACCGTCGGGAAATATGGAAGAGCAAAGAGATACATGGACGTTTTTATTGGGCCTTAAACGGGCCCGATGTAGATCTATTATCATATGTGTTCAAACGCCTATCTAACTAATCACGGCAACGTATCATGTAACGATTTTTAATAGTTACTTATAAGCCTGTAGCACTACTTTCGAAACACTGCATATCATTTTTAATACAGATTTAATCCTGTTACTCGGAACACGTCCAGTTGTTTATTTTCGATACTATCCTGAACCTTCCCCAAGACATGGTCCTATCGAGTCGGAGGCTGAATATAAGTTATTATTGAAGAATATTAAAGAAGATTATTAGAAAATTGGGAGAATTCGAAGAAATCAATTCGCCGCGTGTAACCTTTGAAAAGGTCATTTAGCCGGTGGTGTGGACTGTTCGTTCTTGTGGTGTTAAGGCTTATATTATATTATATTAATCGTTACCCAACACTCGTACAGGTAGTATCTACACTAAATTAAGGATTTACAAGGTCAGTAAATTGATTATTTCAATTATCTTGGTGTTGTATTGTCAAGGTCATTTGTTAACCACATGGTTAGTTTTACGACACTTTGTGTTTTAGTTAACTGTGATAGTTAATAGCTTATAAGCTAACAATGAAGTGAAATTATACTGTAACAAATATAACTGATACGGTTTAAGTAAGCATACGTGCTTCATTATTCTATTTATTGATTTTATACTGGATAAGTGTAATAGTTTGTAAGCCGGTATTCTTGTACAGTACAACTTTAATGAGTGTTAGATATTGTTTAATAACGGTTTTATTTTAATAACAATTGTATATATGATTTAACATCACAAATGTTCACTACTTGCATCGTACATAATTATATTGAAACATTATCTACCTGAAATTAGTTTTTAAAACTTTCAAAATTTGTTTCGTTATTATTCTGCTACTAAACATTGCATTATTAACATTTTACTAATTATAGAAAGGTACTTAGTATTGTGCTTGTATTTAAATAATAATAGTTATCTTTGTCTCAATTTTTATTTATATAAATTCCAGATTGACGGCACCTGTCTTCCAATGTCTGAGGAAAAGGAATTAATTAAAAAGCGAGGCAGTTTTAAAGGCCGCTTAACTGCATTTATAAATTATCTCGATCAACTGAGCGACACAACAACAAGCCGTGTTGATGTCACCGAACTTCAATTGCGTATTGGAAAGATCGAATCATTATACGAGCAATATGATGAGGTACAGTTGCGTTTAGAATGTGTCACAGATGACACAAAAGCACAGTTTGTGGAGCGTTCAGAATTTGAGTCTTTATATTATAAGTCACTGTCTAGGGCACAAACGTTATTAAGTAATTTCAACAAAGACGACAAATCTGTCTGTAGTGAAAGGACTATTCGTAGCAACGCACATAAGCCTGTTAAGTTACCTACTATAAATCTACCTAAGTTTAGCGGTTCATACACCAATTGGTTAGAATTTCACGATACATTTACTAGCCTAATCCATTTTAACGATGATATTGACGTTATTAACAAGTTTCATTATTTACGAGCATCTCTGGAAGAAACCGCTGCTGTGGTTATTAAGTCTATAGCATTTTCAGCCAGCAACTATGTCGTGGCGTGGAAGACGCTATGCGACCGCTTCGATAATAAAAATTTATTGGTACAAAATCATGTGTCGGCATTGTTTACTTTAGACCCTATCGTCAAGGAATCTTCTGTTAGTTTAAAGGGCTTAATAGACCATCTTAATAAAAACCTACGAGCGCTTGAATCATTGGGTGAGCCAGTTAAACATTGGGACACTCTTTTAATTTATTTAGTCACCCGTAAGTTAGATCAGAAGACGTATAGGGAGTGGGAGGAGCATAAAGGTAGGCTAGATAAGGACAGAGCGACAACATTTGATAATTTCATTCAGTTTTTACGCGCTCGCGCTGATTTAATCGAAACGTTAGAACTGTCACGTACTCAGTGCCTGACAGTCGTTAGCTCGCGTCCTAAGATTAAATCAATGGTTACGATTCAATCGCCTCACACTAGTGATAAACAACAAATTAATAAGATATGCCATATGTGTAAAGGTGATCACAGCTTGACTAACTGTCCGCAATTTCTTGCAAAAAGTAATGACGAACGTCTAAAGTTATTGCCAACTTATAGGGTTTGTTTTAATTGTTTTAAGTCAGGACATTTTGCAAGAAATTGCGGACAGTTATCAAATGTTGTTGCTCTGTCCTTATCTAGCCTACCTTTATGCTCCTCCCACTCCCTATACGTCTTCTGATCTAACTTACGGGTGACTAAATAAATTAAAAGAGTGTCCCAATGTTTAACTGGCTCACCCAATGATTCAAGCGCTCGTAGGTTTTTATTAAGATGGTCTATTAAGCCCTTTAAACTAACAGAAGATTCCTTGACGATAGGGTCTAAAGTAAACAATGCCGACACATGATTTTGTACCAATAAATTTTTATTATCGAAGCGGTCGCATAGCGTCAGTAATGACGAACGTCTAAAGTTATTGCCAACTTATAGGGTTTGTTTTAATTGTTTTAAGTCAGGAAATTTTGCAAACCTTTGCAAAAGGCCAGGTTGCAAACTTTGTAAGCGCAGACACAACACACTAATACACATATCTGATTCTAGGGGTGTTGTGATTAGTGATAAAAAGAGCACGCACAATCAATCTACCGAGTTGTCTTCTCCGTCGATGACGTCGACCACCTCTGGCGCTAATGATGTAGCTTTATCGGCAAGCGTTGCCTTTTACGGCGGCGAACGTAAACAACACGATGTGTTATTATCAACCGCATTGATCAAACTGTATGACTACAAAAATCAAGTACATATAGTTCGTGCAGTTCTCGACAGTGGAAGCACGTCTAGTTTTATTACAGAAAAATTGTGTAGATCATTACAATTGGTAACGAATCAGGTGGGTAGATCAATTCTCGGCATAAATAACGTGTCTATGCACGTAGGCGAAATATGTCATGTAAACATGACGTCATTAAATGATAGTTTTAGTTACAAACTACATTGTTTTGTTTTGCCATTTATCACTAGCACCGTGCCGTGTCGCGAAATTAAAATTTCCGATTTGAACCTACCATCGAACATATGCTTAGCTGATCCTACATTTTACAAGCCCAGTGATGTGGATATACTGATTGGTGCAGACCTCTTTTGGGACTTGTTAGGATCACAAAGAATAAAATTAGGTACCGGTAAACCAATACTTTGTGAAACAAAGTTAGGGTGGATAGTCGCCGGTCCTATTACTCATAATTATTCTACTTTACTATCTAATGATATAAGATGTAACTTCACTAAGATCGTTTCCGGTAATGGCGACAATTGGGACAAAATTAGGTCTGACTTGTCGCGATTCTGGCAGTTAGAAGAGGTTAGTACGAATAATTCTCATTATTTACCTGAGGAGAAGTTACGTGAGGATCATTTTATTAACAATACGACACGCATGTGTGATGGGCGTTTTTGTGTTCGTATACCTCTCAAACTTAACCCCTCTACTTTAGGAGATTCCTTTAAAAAGGCAACACAATGTTTGTACTCCTTAGAACGTAGGTTGATAGCTAAACCCGACTTCAGTCAGTTGTACTACAATTTCATGTCAGAATATGAAATGTTGGGCCATATGTCTGAGTTTAAATCATCTGTTTCGAGTGCAAATGAATATTATATACCACATCACGGAGTATTACGCGAATGTAGTAGCACGACCAAGCTTCGTGTTGTATTTAATGCAAGTTGCCCTTCTTCGTCTGGCGTATGCTTCAATGACCTACAAATGGTTGGGCCAACAGTGCAGGATGATTTGCTGTCTATACTCCTTCGGTTTAGACAGCATAAGTACGTCTTGACTGCTGATGTCGAGAAGATGTACAGACAAATAGTCGTACATCCATCTGATAGGGGCTTGCAAAAAATATTAAGGCGTAATAGTATTAATGAACCGGTTAGGGTATATGTGTTAAATACCGTCACGTATGGTACTGCGAGTGCACCATTTCTTGCAACGCGCTGTCTTAAACAGATAGGCCTAGAATGCAAGCATCAGATAACATCTGAAATAATTCAGCATGACTTCTATGTTGACGATTTGTGTACTGGGAGTATGGATTTAGAAGACTTAAAATTTATTCGGACGGAGGTAACAAAGGCGCTGAGCTCAGCCGGCATGTCATTAAGAAAGTGGAAGTCTAACGAACCTGAGTTGGTGTCTGGATCAGTTGACTCATCGTTTGACTTGAACTTAGGATCTAGTGAACTCCATAAGCTACTGGGTCTCATTTGGGACGCAAGTTCTGATCAGCTTGGCTTCTCGATAAACATAAACATGTCTTCCGATATAAGCACTAAGCGAGATTTGCTCTCAGTAATCGCGCGTATTTTCGATCCATTGGGTCTCCTATCTCCGTGCATAATTATTATGAAAATGCTGTTGCAACAGATGTGGTTGGACAAGTTATCATGGGATGAACCACTTAAGCCAGAGATTAATTCGCGTTGGTGTACTATAATGAAGTCCTTACCTTTGTTGAATAGTTTCCGTATCCCACGTATTATAGTGTGCGAAACATACAAAGAGTTAGAAGTCCATATATTTACAGATGCCTCTGAGCGGGCATACGGCGCGTGCGCTTATATTCGAAGTCTCAATGACTGCGGTGATTATTTAGTGCGCTTATTGACGGCTAAAAGCCGAGTAGCGCCGCTTAAACCTACAACTATTCCCCGGTTAGAGCTTTGTGGTGCAGTAGTAGGAGCACGTTTATTTGAAAAGGTCCGTTGCTCTCTTCGAGCAAATATCAGTCGTGCCTACTGCTGGACTGACTCGACCATCGTATTGGGATGGTTACAAATGTTGCCTTCTAGGCTTCAGCCTTTTGTGCGCAACCGCGTCGCAGAAGTTCTAGACAAGGCGGGCAATTGTACTTGGAGACACGTCCCAACCGATAAAAACCCAGCAGATTTACTATCGCGAGGCGTCGATATTAAAACTCTGCAAAACTCAAATCTGTGGTGGTCGGGTCCAGAATTTCTAAGTCTAGACATGCCTCATTGGCCTGCGCATGAGCACTTAGGACTAGATAAGTTGCCTGAAACTCGTGTCTATATTTCGTTGAGCGCTGTTGTAGACAGTAGTACTAGTAAGAGTTTCATTTTAATTAATTTTAAGCGATTTTCAAAATATTTAAGGCTTGTGCGTTCTACTGCTTATGTGCTTAGATTTATCAAACTCTGTAGAAAGCGCAAGGTTGATGATAAATTTCTCTCAGAAAATGAGTTACAAGATGCATTAAATTTATTGATTTTTTATAGTCAAAGAGAATCATTTACTGAGCATAGCTTATTATTAAATAAGAAGGCTTTACAAAAGAGGAGCGTTCTTCTTAAATATAACGTTTATTTAGATAGTAACAATATTATGCGTGTAGGAGGACGTCTCAATAATTCGAATTTTAATTACAACAAACAGCATCCTATTTTATTACAGTCCAATCATGAATTTACCAAATTATTATTCCGTTACGAACATGGGAGGTTAATGCACGCGGGCCCTCAATTATTGTTAGCTTCTATCAGGGAGACTTATTAGCCTATTGGTGGACGAAATTTAGCCAAATGTATCTTTCATCAATGTATTCGTTGCCGTAGAACGAAGGGAAGTACTGTTACCCCTTTAATGGGAAATTTACCAAGGCAGCGACTTCTTCCCGGTTGTCCGTTCGAAAGCACAGGCGTAGATTACGCTGGCCCTGTCATGTGTGCTGGTCGCCAGGGTCGCGGATGCAGGCTAGTGAAAGTGTATATAGCGATATTTATTTGTTTTACTACCAAGGCAGTTCACTTAGAGTTAGTAGGTGACTTAACTAGCAATCATTATTTATTAGCTTTATATAGATTTATTTCAAGAAGAGGAAAGCCCATTAATATATATTCGGACAACGGTACCTCATTTGTTGGTGCGTATTATGACCTCTCAAAATTTTTAAAATCTAGTGCAGTTTCTTTAAGTGAAAGTTTAGCTAATGATGGAATTAAATTCCATTTCATACCAGCATACAGTCCTCACTTTGGTGGACTTTGGGAGGCAGGTGTAAAGTCAACTAAGTACCATCTAACGCGAGTGTTGGGAAATTGTCATCTCACTTTCGAGGAACTTTACACCACATTAACACAAATTGAGGCGATTTTAAACTCCCGTCCGCTGACACCGTTGTCGTCAGACCCTGATGATGATACACCATTGACACCGGGACATTTTCTTATTGGCCGACCTCTCACTTCATTGCCACAACCTAACCTACAGGATCACCCCACAAATCAGCTATCTCGCTACCATAGGATTGAACAACTTCGCCAGCACTTCTGGGCTAGATGGAGCAAAGAATATGTAGCTGAGCTTCAACAGAGGACCAAGTGGCGCTCTTGTAAAGATGGTCTGAAGTTGGATTCCTTAGTGGTGGTGAAAGAGGATAATCTTCCTCCCTTGAAGTGGAAGCTAGGAAGAGTTGTTGCAGTCCACCCTGGATCGGATGGAGTCGTTCGAGTGGCTGATGTCCGGACGTCCACTGGTGTTATAAGAAGAGCCTTCAACAGGATATGCCCGTTGCCAGTGTCTTCAGACCAAGTAGCTGGTTGAAAGCCTAGCCTTCAACGCCCGGGGGCATGTTCAAACGCCTATCTAACTAATCACGGCAACGTATCATGTAACGATTTTTAATAGTTACTTATAAGCCTGTGGCACTACTTTCGAAAAACTGCATATCATTTTTAATACAGATTTAATCCTGTTACTCGGAACACGTCCAGTTGTTTATTTTCGATACTATCCTGAATCTTCCTCAAGACAATATGTGTCTTCACCGTCCTACACCGTAATGTAATATGCAATTACAGATTGACACAGTGCATGGTATACTAATTTAATAATATCAAATATAGCCGACTTCCCAAGTGATTTGAAGAGACAGAGACGCATCCTTCTAGTAGTGATTGAGCTTACGTGATTGTCTCATCGCAATGCAGAGTCAATTTGTACTCTGAAGTATTTGACACAGCTTGCTCTATTAAGCGTCGGGCAATTTTAGGTTGGGACACGAGTGAGCAGTCATCTTAAAGGAATCAGGCGATGCTGATGTATTGTGTGATGCTGTGTGTATTGATCTATAACTATATTTTTTTTTACGTTCAGACGTCATGGTACGTCTGAACGTAAAAAAAAAAAAATAGTTATAGATCAATACACACAGCGTCACCGCAATTATAGGTTGCCTTGTCAAATGTGAAATTAATATTAAAAAGATACAATAATTAAATACCTGCCTATTTTGATCTATAACTGACTGTCTCCAAATGTTTGAGCCTTATGAGAAGAAATCGGGCAAACAAACTGATGGCCACTCTTTTAATTACCAGATAAATATTATAATATTGCATGTACAATGTATACTATTCAATATAAAACTATTAAATCGTGTGCTATTATGTTGCTAAAAGTTAATAAACTAAAATTAGTCTATTAAAGTAATGTAGTAGTAGGAAGAACAAAGAAATGCAATAAATGAAGACAGTAACTAATTTGATGATTTATTTGAGCTAATGATCACATCACAATATTTTATATTTACCGCATTTCTAGGGTTTTATCGAGACCGATCAATATTGAATCCACTAAAGCGAGTATATACGAAGAAGCACCTTGAAGACGAATTATATTTTTCGATCTTAAAATGAATTATATTTCACTTACATTAAGCGAAGCTAAATTATTCTATCAACTCCAATATTGTGGGTCCAATATTGTGAAAAAAATCTTGTGAAAAAGATATTACTGGTTTGTAGTCAGTGCAATATGCAGGCGATGCTAACCCACAAGTCCTTAGTTTAGTTAAAATTAACTTAATGACACTATGTAGTGTAAATGGATGTGGGCTAACGTTGGCCATATATAAAATTATATCAGAAACAATAAATGTATACAGAGAATATACTACCTTTTTTTTGGATAAAACTACATGTATGCAAAGTATTATTGTTGTTTAGTGTGTTGTTAGTTTTAATATTGGTCGGTTTGTTAAAGCATGACAAATGGAAATATTATCTATACATTTAGGCATATATATTGAAATGTATATTAAGATCGTTGATTTACATCTTACTGTACGGAGGGGATGGGACAATTGGAAATTACTAAAAATTCATGTTCTTGTGAATGAGATATTTGACCACACTAAACAAAATTGACGGCAGGAATGACTGATCTAGTTCTGAGAGTTGGTACAAGGAATAAGTAGAGGATATATATGAAAAGATATATATATATAACAGTATCCATCATCAGAGTTATATAACAAGGTGAACATTAATTGGTTGAATTGAGTTTTAACAATTCTTGAATACTCCTGGACTGCCAGCTCAGCATTCAATTTTAACCAGGAGTGACCTAGATGATAGTGTTTATACTGTATCATTCATCATATCAATATTTTTTTTTTAGTTTTAACAAATACAGTTTTCAGAGCTTATATAGCTTACGTCATGACAATTAACAAAGCGCAAAATAAAATGCTGACAGACTCACTTTTCACACGACCTACTTTATGTTGTTCTCTCGCGTGTTATTGACTCCTGAAAACTGAAATAGATTGTTATGTGTAGTACAGAAAAAATCGTCAAAAAATAGGAAATACAATAAATATAAGCATTGATAAGTCTCAAATCCGTGACGTTTCCGTTTAAACATGGGAAAAGGGAGAGGTCAATTGTACCGAAATTTTATTTCTATTATTTATTACTGATGCAATAAATTTTAAATAATATTTTTCTTCACTGAGGAGTAAATAAAAAAAATGTTGGACCAGTAATAAATACAACATCACCAATAAAGAGAACAGATTAAATAATATGCACTTGCAACTCGACGGATAGCCTAAGACGATATTTATTTCCAAAAGCCTTCTCAGTACTCAAATGTCAAGAAAAATATTTTACCTGGCACGTGAGTATAGCAAACAAAATAACTATGCATACTGCTGGACCGCTCATGGTAAGGTGTTTCTTCTCAAGAAAGAAGGCGCCCCATCACATCTCATTGATAATGAAGATTTGAGAAATTTCGTTTCTTATTAAGAGAACATGATTCCTCACGAACATTCCTAAGCGGATATCAACATTTGTAGTGTCATGTGTAATATGCTTAGGAATGTTCATGAGTTGTGTTGACTGAGTGTTAGCTAAGTAAGACACCAGCTGTGCTTGAGATTTCTGGGTTAGTTTCTTATTCTTCTAATGTTTACAAACAAAATGATGGTTTAATTGTGTACATACCAAGTGACTTAAAACGTACTTTAACAAGACCAATATTTAGTGAGGCTAGCTGTATATGCAAACCAATACGCTGTTGTAGCCGTATTCAGATCCCCTTCGCACACTTGCATTAATAAGTTTTGGGACGGCCACAATGTTTGTCTCACAGCTCTGAAATCAGTACAGTTACTAATTCTCATCGGAGACATAAATATAAATAATTCTTCATATAAAAGGATGAAGCCCACGTTCTGTTACCTCTATTGCTACCATTATTTCAATATATCACTAAAAACTAGGCTAGAAAATATACCGGAGGCGATTTATAAAGCCGTGGATAACATCAGGGTTGCTATGATGCATCGGAAATAGAGATAGATTGCATTCACAATCTAAAAAAAAAAAGCAATAGATTAGAGTATTACTAGTAACTTGCAGAAAATACCGTAATTATTACATCTTTATGAAAAAGTAAAAAAAAAAGCAAAATGAGAAAAAATAATTACAAAAAATATGGAAAAAATCCTGATGGTTTCTAAATACAATAAATAAAATTTGTAACTTAAGAAAAATACACCTCCATCTCGTTACATCTAGTTCAGGATCCACGTGAGTCTTTAAACATGATTAATGATTACATTGTAGGAATAGGCACAAAATTGGCTAGTTCGACAACAAATAACAGATCGTGATCGTGAGTCATGAGTCACTATGAGTCACTATGAGCCACCGTGTCTCACTATATCTTAAGGCTCCACGACACTATTTCAAACTAATTGCAGAGAGATTTATACGACCATATCTAATTAAAATGAAATGAAATTCATTCATTGACAATTTCAACAAAAATGGTGAAAACCGCCAACTCTAGCCTAGTTCCTCCGCTTCCTCGCATGTATAATCTATGCTTGACCACTGGCATCTTCCCCCCTTGAAAAGAGCGGTGGTGCATCCAATCTATAAGAGCGGTATAGTATAGTGGATACACGGTGTCTACCGTGTCAAAAATTAGGGGGCCTATATCTGTCCTTACAGTCATCTTTAAAATATCAGTGATACCAGACTTTTAAACTCTCTGTAGAAGCTAACAATTTATAGCCAATATGGTTCCATGATAGGTAAGTCTACAGAAGATGCAGCTTTGACACTAACGGAGAAGACTCCCAGGAATCTTGATAACTCATTAAAGGTTATTGGTGTTTTCCTTGACTTATCAAATGCGTTCGACACGGTCGCTGTCCCTCTCTTGCTAGGTAAGCGTAAAGTATTAGTATTTTGAATTCCACAGGAATAGAGGAGGATCTAAGACGCTATGTCTTGGGTTCTCCTCTACTGATGACACAGCTTTGATAGTGCACGGCAAAAATTAGGAAAAACACACACACTGGCACACTAAACTTGCTCTGAAAGAAGTGATAAAGTAGTTTCAAGAGAATCTTTTAACTTTGAATGTAGATAAAAGCATGCACACGACTGTTAGTCTCCGTGCAATACACAACTTCCACCTTCTTTCAAAGTGAAAGCTCATATGAAAACATATATTGCGCCATAATGATTCTAGTAGTGCTAATTTGACGAGGCTATCCTTGACAAAGTATATCTCTTATGATAGATATCTTTTTGCATTGGTTACTATATCAATAACTCTAATTAGTCGCTTCAGAAAGCTCATACCGCTATTTATGAAACTCCATAATTCGGCTGAAAGAGACATTTTAGTTCTTGTCTATTACGCCCTTATCCAAAACATTACTGTATAGGATGTTGTATAGGATGGGATTGGTTCAACAATTCTACTTCCAATTAAACTCAAAACATAAGCGTAAAGAGCTATATTAAAAATTATGATTGGAAAGCCGCGGTATGCCACTAAACTTCTGTATAGAGAAATTTCCGTGATTACTATATAGAAGTAATTAATTTGAATCAATACAAGAGGAAGAAAAGTAGAGTTTTTTTTGCTATAAATCTATATAGGTCTGCCAGACGTCAATACTTTAATTTAATTACTTTAAATTTTTCCTTATACTTATAAAATGCCTAAAGGTATGGTGATTAAAAAAGACAATCGAAAGATTTGATATGGCGACTTCTAAACTATTTTGAATAGGAAAATTGTAATGATGAACCTCTTATGGCAGTTACGAAAGCTAGAGACCGTTTTGCACCAGCAATAGGTATTAGTTCTCCTTCAGTGGTGAAAATAATCAAATAAGCTTACGGTATAAGTGGCATGGAATAGAATAGATTATCTATACCTAAGAAAAAACTCCAGCCCTGTAAAGTAACAGTTATATGCTGATGCTATTTCTCGTCATATAGACGACCATTACCAAAAAAAATATTCCAACTTTAATTAAACAACAGCTTGATCCGTGGTCAAAGGCTTGTCCAAGACGCAGTTAGCTTTCTAATTGAAAAAAAAAAAACAGAAGTCTATCATAAGGAAATGAATGTGAACGTGTATGAAAAGTAGTTCAGAGAAGAGCTTATATCATTCGAAGAAGTAATAATACTAATTATAATTTTTCCAGCTTTTATATATATATATATATATATATTATGCGATAGGAGGCAAACGAGCAGACGGGTCACCTGATGGTAAATGACTATCGCCGCCCATGGACACCCGCAACTCAAGAGTCACAAGTGCGTTGCCGGCCTTTTAGGTAGGAGTACGCTCTTTTCTTGAAGGTTTGAAGCTCGTATCGGTTCGGAAATACGGCAGGCGACAATTTGTTCCATAAGCTGGTTGTGCGAGGCAAAAAGCTTCTGGAGAAGCGCACAGTGGTGGAGTGCCAATCGTCCAGGTGATGGGGATGGATATTTTGTCGCGTAGGACGATGGCGGAAACCAGCAGCCGGTATAAGTACGAACAGTTCCTCTGAACACTCCCCATGATATAAGCGATAGAGGCGACATTTTACAAGCGATATTTCAAATTACAACCACATATATATATCGGAAGCAATATGCATATAAAGGAATCATATAACAAGAAGCAAAACCACAAGAAAAATTATATTAAAAAACTTAAATCTAAAATGTGAGGCATGACGTTTCAAATGTCATGTCATCTTTTACCAAAATGAAAAAAATTCAATAACTAAGCAGCTGTTCAATGATAACAAGATCCAAGGCACGAAATGCATCTAAACCATCTCCGGACTCGTCGCTAAGGTCCGCCTCGCTGCCCCCGGACTCCGCATCAAGCATTCCGGCTGTTGCTGAGGCGTCGAGCTCGACATCAAGCGACGAGTTTTTCTCACCGCCGACGTCGCCAACACCTGTACGCCGGCAGGGGAGAGGCCGGGCCACCGACTTGCTTGGGACCCCGAGGCCAGCCCGCTTCGAATAGGGCCCCCGCTACCGGTGGTAATGTGCATCGCATGAGATGGACGACATCCATAAACGAGAACGTCATGCGAGCATATTTTGTGGCTACTGAGGGAGGAACCAACCTCACTGCGTATCGTAATCGCATGCTGCCTTTGTTTCAGGAACTTGAACCAGCTGTTAATGTTTCGGCACAAAGACTATCGGATCAAGTACGGGCCATTCAGCGATGTCATCTGTTGGATAATTCCGTGCTTGAGAGGCTACGCTTGGACTTACAAAATAGTCTTATTGCCCCCCTCCCCCTTAACAAATGGAGACTCTTATTGACGCTGGACTACTACCACCTAGTCCTATTGAGGGAGGGAAGGATAATACTGCTTTAACTGTAAGTACCCAATACAATGATAAAGTAAGGAACGCTTTGGAAGGTGCTATTCGAGAGTATTGGCACGTGAATTTTGATGATAGATCACGTTTACCGCGTTTGCCGACGCATAAACGAAATAAAGCGCTAGTGTGTGCCCTTGACTCTTTATTATCTACTTATTTAGAAAATAGTGAAATCCTCAGGGATACACATTCAATTCTTTATTGTGCGGCGGTTACAGCTTGTCGAGTAGCTGGTGTTAAACTCCCACGTGTGAACACTACTCCTCGACAAAAGATTTATGTTCCGGCGTGGCAATACAGGATTGAGCGACGTATCGCTGAGGCGAGGGCACTCATGGGCAAGCTTACCTGTTTCAGATCGGGTAATACACGCCCGAGAGTGCGTTTTGTGAATCGTGCTTTTTCAGGAACTGATATCAGTTCTTGTGATTATGCAGCACGTGTCACAGAGCGCATTGACTTTCTGAAGCAGAAAATTTATGCATGGGCAAACCGCATACGTAGATTTAAAATCCGAGTAGACCGATATACTCAGAATCGTGTTTTTCAAAGGGCCGAGAGGTGGGTTTATAGAAGATGGGAGCAGCCTGACTCACTGAGTGACACACATCTCCCAGATGTTGAACTAACTAATACATTTTGGCGTAACCTCTGGTCGATGCCTGTCGCTCATACTGAGGGTGAATGCCATGTGAGCCAGTAGAAATATCAAGTACAGATATAGCTTGTGCGGTCCGTTCGTTGCCGAACTGGAAATCAGCCGAACCGGACGGACTGCATAACTTTTGGTTAAAGTGGCTCCATAGCTCACATGTGTGTTTGGCATCTCAATTCCAATCGTGCTTGGAAGCAGGTTCACTGCCCGCTTTTATGACAACTGGCGTAACTCACCTACTCTATAAGTCTGGTAGTGCCATGGATCCCAAAAACTACAGACCCATTACCTGTCTGCCAACACTTTATAAATTATTTACGTCCATTCTGAGAGTGAAGATAACAACACATGTCTCTAAGAACAATATAATGACTTTCTCTCAGAATGGATGTAGAAGTGGGGCACGTGGCACTAAAGAGTTCCTTATTATTGACACGGCTATTAACCAACAAGTTCGACGGAACCGAAAGGATTTAGCGACATGTTGGATAGATTATAAAAAAGCTTACGACTCCGCATATGTGGCTCCTAAGGGTGATGGAGTTGTATAAGATTGATACAACTTTATGCACTTTCTTGGAGGCATGTATGCAGCAATAGAGAACAGTTCTTTGCTATCCAGGATGTCGACAATCTTAGGGTGACGGCGAATTTATAAATATCAAGCGGAGTATATTTCAGGGTGATAGTTTGAGCCCCTTGTGGTTCTGCTTGGCTTTGAATCCTCTTAGCACTGTGTTAGAGGGTTCGGGGCTGGGCTATCGTTTGCGGAGAAATGGTCAAGTTATATCCCACCTCCTTTTCATGGATGATTTGAAACTGTTTGCCTGCAGTAATGTCCAGTTGATAATATTACTAGAGGTAACTGAAACCTTTAGTAAATGTATCAAGATGGAATTTGGTGTAGATAAATGTGCAGTCATGCATGTAAGCAAAGGCAGGATTGTGGAATCTGAAGGAATTGAACTTTCAGATTCCACACACCTTAGACGTCTTTCTGCAAATGAAACGTACAAGTATCTAGGTATGTCACAGTCGCTAAAGGAGCGTTTCTTTAGCCGTCTGAAAAAAATACTGAAAAGTCTTTTGTCGGGCGGTAATAAGGTGCGTGCCTATAACGGTTGGGTCATACCAGTCTTAACCTACCCCTTTGGCATACTTAGATGGACTCAGACGGAATTGGACGCCCTGGATAGAAGAGTCCGTACACTGCTAACTGCGTACCGAATGCACCATCCACGTTCATCAGTAATGAGATTGTATATTCCGCGGAAATGTGGAGGTCGTGCTTTCTTAAATGTCGACCCTTCATAATCGCGAAATATGCAATCTTAGATCTTAGAGATTACTTTCTTTCTGTTAATGTGGAAGTACACCGGGATGTAGTGGCAGTTGATAACGGACTTACTCCGCTTGGTCTAGGAAAAGAGAACTGGCGCAAGCCTGCAATACTTAATGTTACAGACCGTCAGGAGATATGGAAGAGCAAAGAGCTGCGGACGTTTTTATCGGGCCTTAAACGGGCCCGATGTAGATTTATTATCATCTGTGTATTGGCTACGTTTCAGTGACCTCTTTGGAGAAACTGAAGGTTTTATCTGTGCAATTACAGATGAAGTTGTTATAACGAACAATTATCGGAGACATATCCTGAAGGATGGCACAATTGACATTTGTCGGGCATGTCATCGCCCTGGTGAAACCCTCAGGCATATAATTTCCGGTTGCTCTCGTCTTGCAAATGGTGAGTACTTGCACAGACATAACCAAGTAGCCAGGATAGTCCATCAGCAACTTGCTCTTAGATATAACCTTGTGGATGTCGAGTTACCGTATTATAGGTATGTGCCCGACCCAGTTCTTGAAAATAGTCGTGCAACATTATATTGGGATCGATCTATCATCACTGACAGGACTATTGTTGCCAATAAACCTGATATAGTGGTGATAGACCGACTAGAGCGCCAGGCAATGATTGTTGACATTACCATTCCACATGACGACAACCTCATAAAGGTAGAAAAAGATAAACAAATAAAATATTTGGATTTAAACCCTAACCACCGGTAGCTTGGTCCCTGTACCCGATACCGGTGGGGCACTATTTTTTATATATTTTGTTTGCATTTTATATTTAAAAATGTAATTTGTATGTTTATTAATGTAAATAAAGAGAATAATAATAATAATTCTTTATTGCAACAAGAAGTGATCACTAACTGTACAGCTCTGATTCCCAAACTAGCGTGAGCTGTATGTTGGGAGTCAGTTCCTTCCCAAAAACAAGTGGAATCGAATAGTCACAATCTGATTATTAGATATATATTCTATTTTGTTAGATACAGTCATATTAATAGCCTATATGAATCTGTGAGTAAGTGCGTGTGCGTTTGCATGTGTGTAGCGTGTGTGCGTGTATGTGTTTGTGTGTGTGCATGTGCCTGTTTTTCCAAAGCAACCTGCTATCAGATTACAATTTGTAGTAGGTTTTCCACCTTATCGTAGTCTAAGTCTTTAATCCATAATTTAATAATATTTTTAATGTTATAGTTGGATAGGTTTTTTGTTTTATAAATTAAATTAAGTTTATTATACAGTCTTGGTGCAATATTAGTAAAGTGTTGTTGGGTAAATTTACTTTTAATTATTGGCACACATCTATCTATTCTTTTACCAGAAGGTTTCAACAAGGGTACAAAAGTTTTATGATATTTTCGTGTACTTTGGTAAACAAATAGTTTGGGCACAGTTAGAACATCAGATCTTTCATAAACTAAATGAGTAGGGTATTAAAACGGTAGGTGAAGAAGAACTTTGAGTACAGCCCGCTGCCCTTTCGAGTTCAAGCAAGTGAGTTGTTGTATCGTAAGTTTGGTGTCTGGTATCAATCTCAAGTCTCGAAAAATATATATAAGTTTTCTTAATCTATTTCTAACCATAGTTGTGTTTCTTCCAATTTAATTTGTCATCTATGTTTACCCCTAAATATTTGATTTCTGTTGTTTTTGATAAAGACGGGCAACAACAATGCTTTACTCCAACGTTAGATCGGTTACATGGATGACAATAACTATCGATAATATTTATGGATAATGCATATTATCACTCTCGTCCGATTAATAAAATGCCAACATAGCCCACCAGGAAAACGTGCAATCATAAATTGTCTTCGTAACATTGGGGGGAGGATGTGGATAAGTCCCTCCTACAATTCGAGTTACTAAAAATATTAAAAATAAAAGATCAGCCAAAAGGATACGTAATCAACGAAATAGAAACAGAATATAGTCATACTGTTCTCGGAATGCCCACATGCCACTGTCAATATAATTCAATTGAACTCATCTGGGAACACGTCAAAGGACATGCCGCTATATGATAACTGGACGAGTGTCGTCGAAAGAACAGACAATATTATATTATCTGATTGGGACCAAGAAATTGTAATTTATAATGTATGTATTAATATTACTGAGGATTTAAGTAATGACGAGTTGATATGGAGAAGAATCCCACAATTCATAATAATAAGGTAGTGTTGTACTGCCCATTTTTATTCTTTTATTAAAAATATAATATAATGAGATATTTTGATTCCTACATATAACATCTTCAATACTTTGATGTCGTCCATTAAAAGTAGGTACAAGAATCCATAACCATAAACAAACCCTATAACGATAAATTCGATTAGGCAGTTTATATACATATTTCTTAAACCGCGCATTTCAAAGTTTGTTTTAAGAATAATGGAACAGTTACGTTCTCAAGTTGCTGTGAAAAGTAAAATAAATAGTTGGACAGAGTTATAATATACGAGTATATCGCCTTCATACGCAAAATGCATCCGTTAAACAATTGGCTATCGATTGTTTGTTTGTGAATTAAGTGCGTTACAGGTCCTTCTAGCCACTTCTTCTTCTTCCGTTCTAAGATGCTATACTATAACTTGTTGGCACCTCACTGATAAAGTTAACAAGTACATTTTTTTTTAATTATTTTCAAATTACAATACCCACCGTAACTCTACCCGTAACTCTAATATTGTTTTTAGGTGCAGCATTATTTTTAAATAAAGCAATTAAAATATATACCTAAAAGAAAAAAAACAATATGCGTCTAAAGACGTAATGTACTGACCAGAATATTCAAGTCCAAAAAGCTTCCAGATTCCCCTCTTGGTGATAATGATGGTTTGCGGACACACATTACGGTGTATCAGGTGTGACGAGTAGTGCAAGTGTTTAAGAGCCTCGATGATCTGCGCAAAAAAAAAAAGATATTATATATATTATTTATTATTTTATATATTTTTGTGGTAATCCATATATTTTATGATATACAATATAAATAAGTTCATTTGATAATCGTTATAAAATACGTTGAACTTCTGTAATATGGGATACGTTGACAAGGATGTATATATTTTAACGGTCAATAGTTTTTACATCAAAAGATCATTGTTAGAGATAACTGGACACAAAATAGCTATTATTGACACAGGCTAAACACAGTTTAATTTATTTTAGTATGAAGTAGTTACATACGAGATAGTTTTAACGCGGAAAAGTAAAATGTTTCAAATAGTAATGGTCGGATCACACACGAAAATTGCCATTAGATATAAATACTTAACAGCGTATTTACTTGGGTTTTAATCGTTAATTAAAGATGATATGCCATATTCCTCTTGTCACCTCTTTCAAAGTGATAAAGCGCTTAGAATACTAAAAAAACTATTGTTGTTGCAAGTTATTTGAACTTCAACATATGCAGTTAAATTTGCAGATATCTATCGGACGGTTTTCGAAAAACCAATTATACAAACAATATTGATATGCATTCAATACAAAGGTACAAAGGAATTGACTGTCAGTAGCCAATTCGTTGTTGCCTATTCGCCTCTGTACTAGGTTACAAATAGACTCGATTTGCTGCAATCGCTGTTGTGCGAAGCCAGTCATCCCTTTTGTCACTATGGCGTTTCTATGAGGTGATTTATAGTCCATTCACATTTTTTCCACTTTGAACAGCTAATACAAACTTTGATAAGTTCTTTTTTTTTAGAACTTTAAGGGTCGGTCCTGACTACAGTAAGGATAATATGTCTAGGTTTTTAATATAATCGTGTATAAGGTTTATTAAACGGAAACAGAAACCAGTTTTAATTCGCTTTTAAAAGTTTCACTTATAAGTATGTACACAAATCTTAACTGTTGAATATAAAGAACTTCATTGTCGTACTTATTTCAAAATTCAGATATTTGAATATAGAGTATAGAGAACATACATAAGTATATGTCGCACATATTCTCTATTCAAAATAAAAAACAGGTTGAAAAATGTAAGTCTAAAGAAAAGGTTTTCAGCCTTTTTTTTTTTGTTCACAGGATGGAAGATCCTCATGAATGTCCTTAGCCCATGGGGCGGGAAGGGGTATGTCGGACTCTTACCGACTAAAAAAAAACCCCGTTGTTCCTCTGCATGCCTATGATCGGGGAACGAGAATCGCCGTTGCATTTTTCCATTGCATCAGAAATCGAGGACAATGATGGCACCGACACGGAAATATTAACAAGCAACGTATCAAGCCAACTTCTGGTTGATATTGATTACTAGGCGATACAAGCCGTCAGTACGGGAGACAACTCAAGTGCACAGCAGAAGCACCGCCGTAATACCATCAGGTCCACTGGCTTTCCGGACATCGAGTGACCGAAGATCCGCACGGACATCCCTGCCGGATGCGAATATCCCGCATAGTGGAGTCGCAGGTCGCAATGGTGTGACGACCGTGGCGCGCACCCGCGCCACGGTCGTCGATTCGGGAGTTAGCCGCAAATAGGTCAGCTAGTAGTTTCGCTTTCTCTTGCAGCTCATGGGCCAGTGATCCGTCTGGGTACTTCAACGGTGGCAGCGAAGGTTGGCAGTAGTTGGACTGCACGGCTTTGGACAATCGCCAAAACTTACAGCTACCCGTAGGGTATGCGAAGAGTAATTGGCCAAACCGTGCCATGCGCTGGGCATCTGCTCTGATGTAAGCCCTCTTACATTCCCTAGTGGCTTTGTTGAACGCTGCTTTTAGGCGATCAACATCTGGGTTGCAATGAGCGCGGGCCCGGGTCCATGCGCGGTAGGCCAACTGCTTTTGAGCAACAGCACGGGCGCGCTCGCGATTAAACCTAGGACGGGTCTTCGTGCTGGCAACTTCACTGTAGTAGATATAATACTCCATACCGACAGTGATTTCGTCAACCACGGTGGACGCACTTTGCGACAGATCCCTGTCTTTAAAGCAGCGTTGAGCCCACGGGATGGATGCAAAATAATCCCGCATTCCATCCCAGTCTGCTGACGAGTAGTGCCATAACCGCCGCCTTATTACCACAGGTCGTGGAGGGGTAACAAGAGGCACCGCAGTGGACACCCGGCAGTGGTCTGCGCTGGGTGATTCGTCAGCGGTAGGTCTAGCAAAGAGGGCGCTTGACCCAATATGTCTGGTATCCTCGTGGGCTAGAGTAGAGCAGTTGGGTAAGGTCATGTGTGAGAGTAAAGGCATGGCAGTCATCGTGGCAGTGTAAACTGAAACTCGAAATACTGTGTCATCATGTAACGGTGAAGCATGATGGTGACCGAACCGTCGGATGGAAGGGCCCCCGTGACCTCCTGGAAGTGGTCGCCGGGTCCCACCATCCGGTAACCAACTGACACGTCGAGCCACTCTGTGGCAATTATATGCGACCTGACGGGGCAGCCAGGGTGGTTAGCCGTGGTTGGGTTCCCCCCCCCCCTCTCTATGCCGCGGGCGGCCAGCGGTACCACCGTTTTTACGGGTCTCCCTGGCCGACGGTTCGATCCACGCCACCCTCACAATGACTCTACGAGCACTTCACTGCTCACACATATACTACAATAACTGTCATCCCTACATCTTTTTTTTTTGCTGTGATTATTAAATTATGTTTTCATTATTCAATACCCTCTAGTTAAGTCTATAAAAAACTATTAAATAAATGTTTAAGCATTTTGAATTAGTACTGAGGTTTAACAGCTATTTTAAAAGAGTTTTAATTATTTTAATGAATTACCACTTAAACTTCGGTTCTTTCTTTCTTTCTTTTCGGCACATATAAAATGTTAGCAAACACCTTTCAGTATAATTATAGAAATAAAGCATACACATTTACCACATTAACGTTAACCATAAAGTATTATTCTTGTTACAAAATTGCTGTGCCCCGTGGCTAGTGTAAAAAGGAAGGTACTTCAAAGATAGGCTCACCTGAAATAAAAGCTTTAATTTAATTGAGAGTCTGTCAAAATCTGTTAGAAATCTATTTTTTTTGTTTTTTACAAGCTTGACTCTTGTTTTATAATGTATTTCTTCTTCGATTCAAGTCAGCTAAATATGGATTTTAAGGGGTTAGTCCGAAGATGCCTTAACGCTCTCACGGCTTAAATTGATATTTCATTGAACACGTAACCCATGATAGATGTTAGGATAGGATTTAAAAGGAATAAACAAGCATTTCAGTCATCATAATCATCATCAGTCATCATCGGTTTTTCACCTTGCCTTCTAAACTACGAGGACTACTTAGTACTTTCATTTTATCTGAAAACTAAGTCAATAATCTGATATCTAAACTAGTTATGTTGTATAGTTTTATTACGAAACATTTGATGGGAACCAACATGCATCGTCTATTATGCATCAACGATCCCAACACATAAGTTTCTGGTGCTCGCACCGCCAATATGAAGTATGCTGAGTCAAAGTTGTGAGTTCGCCTTTGTATGCTGATAAACTTTCATTATTCTGTGAAGTATATTTGCGTATAATATAAAGTCTGTATATTGTTAACTACGATAATATGTCAGGGCCTGCATATAATAATATACTAACTTCTACATCGCGGTACTATGAAGTTTAAATTCAAAATAAAATAAGACCATGTGAACGAAGACTTCATGCGAGATACCGTGATTCTTTTTCCAATAGAAAAGGTAAAAGTTATCTTAAAAGTGATCTACCCATCTCGGAGATTATTCGGCACAGACAGTTATTTTGACATTTACAAACCGATACTGATATTTTATTAATTTTTATAGGTAAGTTGTAATACATTTGTTGCGTACTAGGTACCCAAGGCAAGACAGATATTGTCCACGGTGTGTTTTGTCAACCTGCTGTCGGTGGATAGGTCTGTATCGCTGGCTTCGAACTCTTTGGGAGTTTCGATTTACGTCTATATCCTATATATGTATATATAGCCTCTTTATGTATAGGCTAGAAGAAACAACTCAGCACCATTTTCCCTTGACTTTGTCAACCGATTTTATTTACTTTTCTTTACTTTTATAGCTATTGACTAGTTTTAGTAACATCAACATTTAATCATGCTTTTTTATTTAAATTATATAAAAACCATCTACACAAATCTAAAGGCGTCAATTATATATCTTGTAACTGTCATGAAAGGCAAATGTATACCAAGGCAGTTCAACTTATGTTATTATAGATACTGACGAGCTTAGTATAATAATAATAATAATAAAAAAACAGCAGACTTCTTTGGTTAAACCTGTCAAGGGGCGTCAAAATAACTTTAATTTGGCATCTACCAAAGAAAATATTATAAGACTTCATAATAAACCTGTGGTGACACTTTATTTGCAGTATTTTCATCACCTCATGTGCACACTAATTAGCGTAATTAAGTCATTATGAATACGACAGTATTCTATATATTTTCTATTTATTTTCAGAAACTACCTTACCTAAGCTACGTAAAATTACGCGATACCAGCTCTTTTTCTTAATACGTCCTTTCGTTTATACTACAGTCAATATGGAATTATTAATATGAATAGTAAGCGTCTCTGCCTACCCTTTCGGAGACATAGGCATATGAGTATGTATATATAAGGTTGGCAACTAACAAACCCGCCACTTTTTTCAATCAGTTTCTAAAACGTTATAGAACTATCTTGAATTTCTTGGAGTAGTATATAAATAAAGCAAGATTTGTTTGTCAGATCAGTTGACAGCTGGATCTAGAACAGTAAAACTACAGTAAATTACAGACATTTCTCGTAGAGAACTTCGGCTGCTTTTACTTCACGAATTTCGCTTACGTCGAAAAGCGAACGATGGGCGAAGGCGTGCTCTCCTGGATGCACGCTGCTGGATGGAAATTATGACCTATCTGATGAACCTCATTTAGGACGACCTCCTGCAATAGATGATGATGAGTTAAAAAGACTCATAGAAAAGGATCACAGGTTCACTTCACGTTGTCTGACAAAGCAGCTTCAGTGTTCTCATACTGCAGTCGAAAAACAACTCCACGCTTTAGAAAAGACCTGGAAATATTTAGTTTGGTTGCCACACGAGTTGACCCCGTTTCAACTTCAAAAGAGAGCTAACGTGTGCATGGAACTACTTAGTTATCTTCGTACCAATGAGTGGCTGAGGGATGTAATTACGGGGGATGAAAAGTGGGTTATGTACATAATTTTTTCGCGTAAGCGACAGTGGTTTGGACCTGGAGAAGCAGGAGTACCGACGCCAAAATCTGACACGAATAAAAAAGTTCATTTAAGTGTGTGGTTAGGAATAAACGGAATTATATACTGGGAGCTGTTGCCATCTAACACTTAAATCACGGCCAATATTTATTGTGACTAATTGAATAAAGTAGCATCGAGATTACCGAAAAATCAAAATAAAGTACTCTTTTTGCACGATAATGCTTGACCACATGTAGCAAAAGCGAATCGAGAAAAATTACCCACTACTTAGCAGATAAAAAAATTAAAAATGAAGACCAGCTTAAAAGTTTCAGATTGGGGTCGACTTAACCTAGTCCAGTTTAACCCCACGAAGACACAGGTTTGCGCGTTCACCGCTAAAAAGATGCCATTGGTCGTATCACCTCAATTTGAGAGCACTTCCCTAACTGCATCGGCCAGTATCGGAATCCTTGGCGTCGATATATCAAGCGAAGTCCAGTTAAGCGGTCACTTAGAGAGTAAGGCCATATTAGCCTCGAAGAAGCTTGGTGTGCTAAACAGATCGAGACAGTATTTTACTCCGGCCCACCGCCTGCAACTTTATAAGATAGATAGATATAGATAGATATACTCTTTATTGTACACGTGAGATATCAAACAAAGTACATAATAATAGGTTAGTACAAATAATAATGAGGCTCAGGTTCGGCCGCACATGGAATACTGTTCTCATCTCTATGCAGGTGTACCCCAGTACTAACTTCTCCCTTTTAACCGCATTCAACGGAGAGCGACTCGCATCATCGACTGCCAAGATATTTCTGATCGACTTGACACCTTGGCGTTGCGTAGAGATGTAGCTTCATTCTGCATACTCTATCGCTTGTATCATGGGGAGTGTTCAGAGGAATTGTTCGGACTTATACCGGCTGCTGGTTTCTGCCATCGTCCTACGCGACAAAATATCCATCCCCATCACGCTTCGCAAAACGATACGTACGCTACGAAGAAAGCTTGTAATATGAATTTTAGAACTCGGATTTTGATCTTATAGATACATTCATATTATACATAGAAACACCCAGACCAATGCAGATATTTAATGGCAAGACAAGGCGTGGCAGTCTAATGCACCAACACCATACCGCCGTGGCCTTAAAAAAAAACTATTATAAGCAATTTAAAAAGAAACAGACAATATGTCTGCGTGAAGTTTAATTAAAAAAAAAACACTTATTCGGTATTGTCTGTAGCGCCGAATGGCAAAATTTACACACTGACAATATAGTGATCTATTAGCTCTGAACTTTATTTTGAGATTTAAAAATTTCTACGTATTTCAAATAAAAAATCACGGATGGAGGATTTTTATAGACGGTAAAAGTATCTAGGATCTCTTTTTTACATAAACCGATAGTAATTAAAAAAAAATACTAGGGCAACGTGTCAGCAGCCTATATATTTTTTGTTATGTAGGGTTTTCCACGGGCCTTACCCTGGCCCGTTGAAAACCCTACATAATTGGCCGCCTATTGAACAAAGGACGAACCCACTGCGGTGTAACTCTACTATACAAAGAGGCGTGCGCGGAACACGGCATCGCAGTCTTGGGTCTACTTCTGCTAGAGCAGCGGATAACCCTTATGACCCAGACCAGCTTATGGAGGCCAGAAATCAAGCTTACGCTCTCCGGCGTCTAGTGCGTCTTCTGTGGGATGGAAGAGTACTAGACCTCTCCCGTTCCGTTTCCGCCACCACCTTAGCGAGCATCATCTCCTGGCAAACTGAGATAGAGGCATCCCACGCGCTGTCACTAAAGATCATGGACTAATGGCCGTCGTGAAGTCTACACGCTCCTGTATCCTAGAGTGTGTAGTGCAGTATCCTCGCGGCTGCCACCGCAATGATGCCTCCCGGCCTGTTCGACACAGGAGCTTCCCGAAGCAGCCATGTCCCGTTAGTACCGGCGTCATCCGATAGGAGGAGCTACCATGTTGCCTCTCCAGCCAATCCTCCATACCAGAATGTGTCAGCAGTCTGTGTTACTTCAGAAAGTAATATATAGTAGTATTTTTCATCTTTTCTTTTATAAAATAGTTAATGACTTACTCAAATTATGTTGTTACTTATCATTAATATACTTTATCAGTTATGTTATTACTAGTTGTCATCACGTACAGTTTCTTATTGATAATCACCGCTAAATATGACATGATGTCACAATTACGATAAGGAAAACACTTACGTATGTTTCCGTATTTTTCTTTTTAATGTAAGTAAGTATTCGTTTTCGGTGGTTTGGTGACCCGAAAACTTGATGGCGGTGAAAGTAACTTATTCAAATCCTTACGATCTATAGTGCTACCACTATGTTTAGCTATGCTTAATATTCTGATATAATATCGTATAAGAAACAAATACACTTTTATTAGGGCAATGCAGGCATCGCCTATAAAAACTACTTGGATAAATAATTAATCGACACTAAGAGTCGCAAGCGCGAAATCTCAAAAGACTCGACTCTTACCCCTTTTCTCGTAGGGGACCTCAAGTCCGTGCTAGAGTGAAGTTCAAAAACGGAGCAGAGGAGGATATTGCGAGCGAGAGAGCGAACGTGTTGGTGACAATCATTAGCAAAGTGGCCACCGAGTTCAAAAAACTTAAGGGTTTTTTTATATAGGCTCCCTTTTTTGATTTTTATCAATTGATTTGTTCGTTTTATTTGACCTTATTTAAATGTATATGTATAATGTCTAAAATGAATATACCGTGGTGTTCACGGTGGTGTAGAAAAGAGTAACCCTAACTGTTCCCAGTGGTGTTGTGAAAGGCGACTTAGGGATCGGACTGTTATCTACAAGACAGTATGTATACAGTCATGCATACATACTGGGATTGCCTTCTATTACCTTAGGGGGTCCAAATTGTAATTGGGAAAATGTTGGTGTTTAATACACTTCTGTTTACCCCGTAGGGGACACAGGCGTGAGCGTATGTAAGTATGTATGTAAAAGAATGGAACATTTATGAAATAAATTGTATGTGTACATTTCTTCAACAGCATTCAGAAATGTTCTTTCGGTAAAAATCGACACAGAAGAATTAATTAATCATTGGTTATCTTATCACACAGTTTTGATTACGACTTATCCGTCCAGCCGTTTTCGAGTTATAAGTGTTCGAACAAACGATACTTTGTTTTATATATTGAGAAGATGTGATTAATATCATAGAATAGTGTTATGAGGTATTTTATATATATGTTGTTTTTAATTGTGCAAATGTATGTTTGGTTTAGTTTGGTAGAGCTAGTACTTTTGAAAGTAATAAATACATTCAAGGAATTGTACAAAAAATAATGTTTTTATATGTTTATTTGTACTATAAAAGAGTTCTATTTTCGAAGTGACCTCCGATCGTTGGCGTAATAGGTACGATATCATTTGACATTGATAGACGTCTTTGGCGGTCAAATGGTCAAGTTAGTCAGTTCCAGTTACAGGTATGCGACCTTATGCGAACTATTGTTTATACTTCTCGATCTATCCATATAAGAAGTATCCTTGTATTATAAATATATATATTTAGTTTTCCTAAACTATCGTAATGGGAGGCAAAACTATTGCTGTAAATGTGGTTACCCCATTGACAGCAATAGTTTTGCCTCCCATTACGATAGTGGGACTAAATTCAAGTTGTCGAAATGTTCGTGGCCTAAATATCCCCTTTGCCAATGTAATTTAAGAGATGTGAGCTATTCTCTGTATCAATAGACAATTCATTTTAGTCATAATTTATATTTTTTTTATTATTAAATGTAAAAAGGTTTAATAATTATATTAACAACAACAGACTGCAGAAATATAATAACGTATCTTATTATTACTTTCTTCACTTTAATTTACTTTTAATTTTTTCTTGAGTTTTTTTTTTGATATAGCTTCTACACTGAAAGACAAACAAAAAAGCAAAAATATTACAATAAAAAAAATGTACAAAGAAGAAATAAATAATTAGGTTACAATTTATTATCGTTGTTCGCACATCATTAGGAAACAATTCAACATGTACGGATATTGTTCTGACATAATTCTGTAAATAAAACTCCATTAGTAGTTAATTTCACTTACTAATTTGATTACAGCTTAGATTACGTCATTGTATCACCTATACTTGTACACAGTGGTTTGTAACTTCTAATAGGTGCGAAATTGTGTCGGCTATGAGCATTTATTAACAGGACCTTTTTTAGGGAGAGAGTTCTAAAGTTTTTAGTTAGAAAAGTCAATTAATAATGTTGAAGAAAATAGTAACTACTGTATTTAAAAAAGAAAAATACAGGTATCCTCGTGTTACGTAAGTAAGTGGGACGTAAATTAGGGTTGGCAAAACACACCAAACTTCATTAAATACATGCTTGTTTAACCCTGCACGATCTTCTTACTTACTCGAACACTACTGTGCGTACTAAGCTTAGTTCGGTTTTCCAAAGAAAACTTACTTACATAAACCTTTCCTCTCTCTTTGTAGTTACTATCGGTTATGTCCTCTGCGTTATTCGATTTTCCAAGTTGTCTCCGTTACGATTACAAAAAAAAAAAACATTATTTGTAATACAAGTTATGCACTTTATTGGAATTTTAACCACTTCGTAAAAAATATAAATTAAAATTACTACCGAACGCGTAGTACTACACTGAACGCGTGGCACTGCACGAACCGCGTAGCACTGTGCAACACTGTCCCCGCGGACTACATGTGTCCCAGTCCAACGGAAGTACTGCCCTGCACTTTTTACTTCTACTGTTCATTTCACTTTTCCACTTCTTCCTGTTCTTGTTGAATTGCCCTGTAGGCGCTCCTAGAGCTCTTTATATACGCCTAATTTCGATTGCCATTTGCTGAATTTCGGCTGTCATTTTGTTATTCTTTCCGATAGTCTTCTACAACTCTATTTATTTATTCATTTTGCCTGATCTAGTACTTTCCATTGTAGAATTTTCTAAAGAAACCTCTCCACTTAATGTACTTTGCTATAAAAAACCGATATCACGAACCATAGAGACTGCCACTGCTTTAACTCACGGCATTCGGCTCGCAGTCGTAGCCACTACCGCTTAGTTACTTTGTTCGTCTGCGCGGTAACGTAGGCATAGCGTCACAATACTTTACCTACACTATAATTTAATACTTGAATTTTCTTAAAAAACTAAATACCGAGTTTTATGAAAATATTGAGAAAAATAACACTGTATAAAAAAAGAAACTCAGAGCAAAGAGAGGAGTGAAAACTTTATTGTTCACATGTCATTTCATTGATGCTATTTAAGTATTATTTTGCTGTTTATTAAGGTAGGTAATGTCATTTGTTATTATACGTATTTGAAAATGCTAACGGAAGCTATATGTTTCTAATGTAGGTAAAATTTAAAAGTTTAAAGGTTTAACCTTGATAATTTGAGGAGTATCAGGAGACCGTGTCTTACCCGAGAATAATACTTTAATAATAATCTAGGGATACATAAGCTTCTTGGAACCGGTAACGAATTTTATCACAATTGAAATAAAGGTTTCGAAATAATATAAAAAAAAAACTATTTCTTAGTAGAAAATGCAAAAATACATAAAAAAATACCACCGTAAGACCACTTTGACTTTACCTTTGTCTTAAATCTATATCAGATGGCGATACATTCAATTGTGTAAAGACTGATCTGACTTTCTTTATGTTTATACAGAGAGTCACAATGATTATTCAATAGTGTAGTTCTGTAGTGAGCATAGGCGTTAAAGGCGCGCCTGTTTTCTTAATGTAAATTTTAAATTTACAATTTTATACAAGCCCGCCGGTTTAGGGTACTTCTGCCATATGTCCATTTTAATTTTAATATTGGTAAAAAAGTTTCATAAGTATCATAATTTACGAGCAACTTGAAAAGTAATAGTTTAAGTACCACAAAATTCATAAAGATGTAGAAGCAGTAATTGTATGATTAAAGGATGCTATATATACGATCCCTCTGTGTACAGTAAGTCAATTGATCGCTTTGTACCGATTTGAACATTGCATTTGCTCTGGCATTTAAATAGACATTAAAGCAATAGATGTTAGTCTGTCACATAAATAGTGTAGGCATGGTAACACCACGCACTTATGACTCTTGAGTTGGTGTTATCCATGGGCAACGGTAGTCACTTACCATCAGGTGACCCGTCTGCTCGTTTGCCCACTATCCTACACTACACTATCCTGTCAAACAAACGTGTATATACCTGAAATGAATTGACCTTTAAATAAAATAAATAATAATAAAGAAAATAACGAAACAATCCATTTTTATATCTAATATTTGTTTCAATCACTCTAGGATTGTGGAAACGAAAAAACAAAAAAGGCCTGATACGATCGACAGTTTTATGGTTAAACTTAAAAGAAGTTAGTCAACGCTAAGTTCTGTTTTTTTTTTTCTATTTACAATGAACTTGTCATGAAAATTAATATGTATGTAAACATACATATTATTTTTCAATATGATGTCAATTCGTTTTAAACTACGATAACAACAAACAGTTATCATATATAGGTATATATGCTGTATATACCAACGACTTTATTCTTTGATTAAGTAAAGTTTAAAAATGTTTTAAAAACTATATTTATATATTGATAGAGCATACGTGAGTATAGGTATAAATTTTCACTATGAATGACCGATAATGTGAACTTTACTGAACGCTTTACGTCAGCTACAGAGCTCGACTTTCCAGCTACAGCCAGTTTGAGGTACATGTGTACGGACCCCGTCTTCGATGTACCAAACCGACCAAACCAAACACCGTGTATATGTGTATATGTATGCATGCTTTAAGGCATTCTCGCGTACATAATCCACAATCCCACATCTGTTATATACAGAAGGAGACTAACACTACGATGTTAATGCATCTTATCACAAGAAATGGAAGCAAACATTTTATGTCTGTGACTACGTTCAATACAAAGTTAATTCGTAGTATAATAATATCTTAGTCATGATAACATTAGAATTTTGAATTTTGAAATATAAATAAAAATAATGATACTGTGATATTTATTTTGTTCTGTACCTACTACTTTTTCTTATGCACCGAAAATTTCATGATTGGTTCCACATTTACTGAGCTAGTAGAACTTATGATTAATGAATGGTAACTTTATGACACTGATATTAATAATGTAAACATGTTTCAGTATAGGTAAACCCATTTTAGACATCAATTTATTTAATATTTTATTGCATGAAATAAAAAATGCAAAACGTTATAACATATATATATATATATAGTTATATACCTATATATATATATATATATATATGGTATATATGGTTATGTATTATGTATATATGGTATATATATATATGGTATATATATATATATGTATATATATATATATATAACTATATATATATATAGTTTTCAATCAAAAACTACCAAAAATAATAAATAAAGCGGAAATATACATCATCGTTTAGAGATGAGGCGTATTTACGGTACCAGGTTTTAAAACCAGGTTTTCACTTCGAAGTACGGCGCCCTGGTATGAGTAAAAAATACTTGCAAGTATGAAAGTATTTGTGCTGAAGTCGGATGCTCAAAAAACTTGAACACTCACATGAAAATACTGCATAGGAAAATGATTTATATCTTAATAGGAATAAAAAACACAATCGGATTTTTGAATAAAAAAATACTTTGAACTTCAAAGTATTTTTTTATTTATACGATTTTGCTCCTTATTTGTCATGGAATACGGGTTGAATTTTCATGCAAGTATTTTCAAATTTGAATACCGCGGCGTCTCAAGCAGTACGTACGCGTACGGGGCTCAGCGCGTTGACGCACTTGACGCGCAGGGAGTGGGTTGCCGAGCCCGAGTATTTCCGATGAAAGCCGAAAGCTAACTTAACTGAAACAAAATTAGGAGCATAATTGCGTAAACAAGCATTCATAAAATATCTTTTAACTATTACGCGCCATTCACCCTTAAATCTATAGCCAAAAATGACATTATTGCCAGTATTTTAAAATCATGTATGTATATAGAATGAAATCTTTTAACTACGCCTGCTAATACAAGTTTCTATTCAAGCTCATGTCAAAATACCATAAAAACAGAATAAACTTAGCAGACAGTCCTAAGCCTGTAATTTAAGGTGATGTGTTCCCGGTAACAGCGAAATTCAATTTTTTCTCACTTTTTTGTTGCAAATTGCAGCTCAAATATTATCTCACATAAGCAATGAGTATAGACTTATGTACACAGTGATTTTTTCACGAAATATTCATATATAACATAAGTTTATACTCATTGCATCTATCTAATATGATATTTATGGTTTTACATCAGTACTATAAAATCGTGATTTTGATTAACTTTCAACCTAATGCAGAGCTGCGATTTGTAAAATTTGAACTGTAACTGAAGAAACTCCCCCTTAGTAAGTAAGAAGGAAAGATTTCATTTCATGAACAAAAAAATTAAAAAACGTCCAGAATTGTGGCCCGACTCGAACTAGTTAATCATATATATATTGATACTTAAAAATCTTTGATACTAACAGATACTTTCAAGTATTTTTAAAACCTGGTTTTTGACCCTGGCATTTTTCCGTACTCGTACTTAGAAGCCCAGGTATTCACTTTTGCAAGTATGTCTCATCGCTATCATCATTAGATATTAGATATGATATGCAATTTCCGCTCAGAATGGGGTAAATATGCAATTTCATATGCAAATGCATATAAACTGGACTTTAGTAAAAATTTACAGTAATTTAAGTATCGGTTCCAAGTACGTCGTCATACAAGGTGATAATTAGTTGCGGTTAGAGTTTGAATATACACCGGTTCACTTGTATTCCTAAAATTAACGTAAGACACATTTGCAAGATTTTTTTTTTTTTATATCGTAGAAAGACTTCAAGAGCCTATTATATTTTTTCTTTCCAATTCTCTGATATATTGGTCCTACTTTTTTTTGACAACCTTTAACCTAATCTTCTTTAATCTTTTTAATCTTTTTCTCTAAATATAAGAGAAAACTATATAATTTTTTTTTTTTTATAATTGACCATACGACCAACCGCGGTGAGAAAATTGAAACAATATAAAATAGTAAGCTTAATAAAGAAAAAAACACATCTCTAAATTACAATTTTAAATGTGTTGAAAATATGTCACCGAAAGGTGTTTGAAAGTTACATAAATTAATAAATATTGGCTAATAGGCTTGGTTAATAAATATTTATTGTATAGGTAACCAAATCGCTATTGCGGGCCCGCGAAATCGACATGCACCCAGCCAGTGCCCGCCGAGACGTGTTAGGAGGCACACGTACATATGTCGCTTGTTCCACAGAGCTACCACGCTTGTTACTGACGCTTCGTTTCCGGTTTTTATGTACGAGTTTACATACATACATATGTTTTTTTTTTTTGTAGTTATATAATCTATGATATATACATTACTACATTTATTTATATATATAATCTATGATATATATATATATATAAATAGTATCGTAATCGTATCGTATCGTAATATATAAATAAATAGTAATCGTATCAAATAGTAATCGTAATCGTATCGTAATATATAAATAAATAGTAATCGTAAGAATTTATGTTTAATTATTTAATCAAATAAAATTTGGGTTATAAAAAAATATAACAGCAACAAAATTAAAACCTAATGAATATCGAAAAAATCTTATTATTATTCTATTTTAATGGTTGTCTTAGGTAAAATATGTGTGCAATTACAAATCAATAATTCAAATCAAGATTTCACGAGTGCGGAGGTGGAAAAGAAAATAAAATACCTTAAACTTCTTCAATAAATTACTCAAATACAGTTGAGGGTGACTCTAGTGTCATAAGATTTAACTAGGACAATGTTATTGCTATTTTCTTATTTACTTATAGTTTATAATTTAACTTTATATAAATAAATCAAAAAAATTAAAGAAATGTCGCATCGTTAAAGCAATCTCGCATCATCGACTGCCAAGATATTTCTGATCGACTTGACACCTTGGCGTTGCGTAGAGATGTAGCTTCACTCTGCATCCTCTATCGCTTGTATCATGGGGAGTGTTCTGAGGAATTGTTCGGACTTATACCGGCTGCTGGTTTCCGCCATCGTCCTACGCGACAAAATATCCATCCCCATCACCTGGACGATTGGCACTCCACCACTGTGCGCTTCTCGAGAAGCTTTTTGCCTCGCACAACCAGCTTATGGAACAAATTGTCGCCTGCCGTATTTCCGAACCGATACGACCTTCAAACCTTCAAGAAGAGAGCGTACCTCTACCTTAAAGGTCGGCAACGCACTTGTGACTCTTGAGTTGCGGGTGTCCATGGGCGGCGGTAGTCACTTACCATCAGGTGACCCGTCTGCTCGTTTGCCCCCTATCGCATAAAAAAAAAAGAAAAAAAAAAGAAAATGTATATTGTGCGTCTTTCGCGGGACGAGAATTGTGCCTTAAACGTTATTACTCAGTGGTGCATTATATGTGGGACAAAAGATGTTGTATTGTGAGTGTTCGAGTGGCCATGAACTTATATGGCCAATTTCTTATCATAAGGCTCAATCATTTATTTAGTTTGTAAGGGTGAATGGATGACTGTGTGTTTCTCTTTCACGTAAAAACGTGAAGAACTTTCGCTGATTTCAATTAAATTAAGCTAACATTTTATGACCTTTATTATCACAAGATATTCTTTATTATCGTAACCGTGATCCCGCAGGCGAAGTCTCTAGCAAAAGCTAATGAAACTGGTAAATAAAAAGTATTCTATGTATTCGTATTACCCATTTAAATGTATCAGAAAAGATTTCTATTAAGTACCAGATATGATTTATTAATAAAAAAAAAAAAAAAACGATAAATTAGTATTATATGTTTAATATTATATTAGTAGTATTGGGTTTTTATTTAAAAACTTTATGAAAACGACATTTATACTAGTACCCTTTTTGACTTAATTTTGTATCCTTACAGTAGTATAAATTGTTAATATAATTAAAATGAAGCAAAGTCCTTTAATTCTGAGTTTTAATCAATTAATTTATTATAAGTTATGTTGTGTTATGATAAATAATGTAGGTGAGAAGTGAAGGGCCTCAAGTCACATTTTATAAAATATTCAGTAGAGCTCATTAAATGTCCATACCCAAAATTAGATATTAAAATTGGCTGTGTATAAAAAGTAAATAGCGTATCGTTGTTGAATTAAAAGTACGGTTATGATAGTTACTTAGGCAATTATATTGTGATATTTTTTAAACAAATATAGTGCCTTAAGGCTTTATTATCAGACTTAGGGTTCTTTCACTTTGAAGTTTTAATAATGTGTAATAATTATAATTATTTTATAACTTGAAAAATTGTAATGACCTCAGATATGAAATAACATTATAGATAATATTTTTATTGAATAAAAACAAAAATCTTTGAACAGGAAAAGGGGGGAAGGGGTCAGTTAGTGCCTTGCTTTGAAATAGTATGGATAAAAATTTGATGTTTATATGTATGGCACAATAAAACGTATTTTAATCTACAAGAATGCGAAAAGGTGCCATTAATAAGAAATCAACAACCTATAAGCACTCAAAAAATCAGGATTTACAGAAAGCTCTGCAATGGATTCATATTGCTTTTTTCTCCTTTTTTGCAATGAATAAACGGTGCTGTATGACCTTCTTGGATATTACGTATGTTTTTAAAGTCTTCATTTGACATATCAATTACTTCAATTGGTGCCTTATCTGAAAAACAGGAACGTATGAACTGTTGCCAGTCCCATGGAGTCGTTATGGAAAATTGTAGCCGGCGGTAGCGTAATAGTTTACAACGTCGGAGTTGCGATCAAGTGGTTGCAGGTTCGAACCCCACCCTGTGCACTACCGTCGTGAACCCACCCCTAATACAAGCATTATTAAAAAAATATAGAAGCAAAGCAAAAGATTCATATATTATAGCTTATGGGAAAGATATTTACAAAACTGTTTATAATATTTTAAAACCACGAGATGAAAAATTGGTAATAAAACAATTCACAGATGGCTTAAAATGTCGTAGATTAAGTTCGATAATTTCAGCCATGATTAATAGTTCATCTAAAAATTATATTCAAGTTGCGCAGGACGAGAAGAGTCGTGTGAGTAACTTTAAAGGACAACGAGGAGGTCGCAGTTATATTGCGTCAACCAGAAAACATGCGCAAGGACAAAGGTACTCTAGGTCAATGGCTATGAGCTCTGTATGTATGATAATGTCTGTCTTAATGATAACAGGCAACAAAAAGGTACTTATTTTAACTCCAATAGAAGCTATAAATATAAAAATCTACCTAACCAAGTATAGAATCAAATCAGTTTTTTCGCGATTAGTAGTTCATCTAAAAATCTGGAGACATTTTGGGTATGTACAAAAAACCATACAACCATTTTAATTTTCATAGGAGTCGTGTGAGTAACTATGAAGGACAACGAGGAGGTCGCTGTAATATTGCGACTAGACTTCATCTTTCTGAGAAAAAAAAACATATGTTTTTTCTCAGAAAGATGAAGTCAACCGTCAAATAAATAAGATAAAGGCAACTTATATATATAATGCAACTTAGCAAAAGCGATTGGTCGACTCCAATATTATTGGTACCTAAAAAGATTTGTTGCTTTAACAAATTATTACAGAATGTTCAGACCTAAAAGAGATATCATACCCCTTAAATAAACTAACCTGAAAGGTAGTAGTAGAGTGTAGTATCTCTGTGAATAAAAAAACTAAAGATATGAAGACCATTTCATGTGTTGGTATTGTAATATAATCTTCTAATCTTTATAAACCATCACTTTTAGTAATATCATCAGATATATAATTATAAAGTTTTATACCTTCATATGATATATTTTTCTTAATATAGTTGGTTCTAGGCTTTATTACTTCTACTTTTTGTTTATTTCCTTACGTTGTATGTCTAGGTTTTTTTCTATAAGGTGTGGCGTGAGTGTAAAGTTGTAAATATCTGCCGTGTTATAGTTTTATGTATCAGCATACAAGTTTTAAGTACATAAAGTTGTTTAATTGTCTGTGTATCTTTGTAGATTTTAAGTGTTGGTGCTTTATTTTGCAAGACTTGATTTTTTGAATATACAAATTTAGATTACTAGACCATCTCTCAACTAGGAATTCTATATGAGGTAACAAGACGGTTAAAGATCATTGCTGGGATTTTATTAGAAATGCAAGCAGACATTCGACGTAGGGCACCTATAAGAAGATCTCCTCTTATGATTTTGTATGATTAATGTGGTGTTTTCAAATTATATAGGTATAGGTCATTGTGTTCAAATTATATATTATATAGGTATAGGTAATTGTGGTGATTTGTGTGAGGTTGTATCCAAAATTAATGAGACAGGTATCATTCGTGTAGAGTGTAATGCTGTCTGATATTTTAACATAAACAATATTATTGATATAAATTAAAAAATAATGAATGGCCTAGAAACCCCAGCGGGGTTTTCGGTGGAACGGTGTGTCGGAATCGAACCAACTAAAACCACACGGTGTGCCAAGCAGCGCTTGAAATAGGAGGAATCCGGGACCAGCTTTATTAAGACATTCGGACCCCTCCTAGAGCCTGCCCGCACTACGCGGGCACCACCTACGGGTAACCTATCTATAAGGTGGCGTCCCGACCACCCGCGGCCACACTCAGCGCGACATAAGACGTTGGTAGGCGCGCCGCAGGTTCGCCGGCGGTGAATTGGGTCTGAGTGGAGGTCATCCTCCCGGGCCCGCTCCGCCGCCTCCTTCTGCGAGATGACGTCTTCGCAGAAGGTTGCAACCGAGGTAAAATTCTACTGGCCATGGAGCGTATAACAGCCAGTAGTGACAAATCCTCTTCGATGACTGCCGCGAGGGCCCGACGCTGCGACGCCCAAGCGGGGCAGTCCGCAAGCGTATGTTGAGCTGAGTCCTCAGTGGTGACAGACGGGGCTCATTTCCCTCCTAGCAACCGAGTGTAGGTACTTCCCGAAGCAGCTGTGCCCGGAAAGAACCTGCGTCAGTCGGAAGGAAAGGGTCCTGTATTGCCGCCCCGCCCATTCGACAATGACCGGCTGCAGCGCTTCTACGGCGGCAAAGCCAGCACTTGGAGCCTCCAGACGGGACCAACAAATCATTGTGGCTCGGCGTGCGGCCTCACGCCACTCGCGCACCACTTCGGGCGGGGGCTGACTGCCGCCAACCGCCCGGGAATCAGCCGTTCTAAATAGACATCAGCGAGCACTTCCGTCTGCCAAATCCTTGCAGTCTGGGCAGCTAAGCCAAGACCCTTACGATATGCCGACGATGGTATCGAGATAAAAACTACAAATGCCTGCCAAGTGTGAGTGTACGCCGAGCCCGTCCTCGTTTTTCCGCTGAGGACAGCGGAGTAACTTTGAGTGACCTTTGGAAGGGTCCCACAGGGTATCCTGCTTAGTCTGAAGTCTCCTCATGGGCCAATCCGGCATGAGTAGCTCTACCGGCACGGCCCCAGGGATCATTTAAACGAGCAAGCCCCCCCCTCGATGACAACGTTAAGATACAGTTGGGGGGGGGATACATATCTGTAACCTGTCTGTAACCTGTAGCTAGGTATTCATATTTTAACATTTCTGTAAGTATAGGTTTTTTAATTCTAAGTAGATTTGTTTATGGTCCGAGAGTGTAGTATTAATTAAGGTGATATTTAAGGTATATTCTTGAATATTGTATGAAATGAAGTCAATCACGGTTTTAATTTTCGTTTCAAGAGTGCAATATTTAGTTTTTATATTGTTTAATATTTGATAACCGGATTTGTTAAGAATGATTTTTACTGCACACTAAAAAAGGAAAGGAGGGACGGAAAGGAATACAAACTAGGAATAAACATAAGTATCAGTATAATGGGCACTCTTATCGCAGCTTGGGATCTCTTACCGCCGTTAGTGAACTGTAGTTGTAGGTAACTCGCAGTACACAACAACAAAAAATTGTAGGAACGAAAGAAACAGTAACATAGTTCCAACCGTTTGAGTTCAGTGCGAGCTAATAATAATAATATAAACCTGTCTATTTTTCGTCACTGAGATGGGTTTCGTATATATCGTATTTACATCCGCAATACCCTGACAATGTAGGGTTTAAAATTTCAGGTTCAAAGTACATACAACAAAAGTCTCTGGGAATGAAGTAGATTTTTAACTGCAAAAACTTATCCGATTGAACAGACTGGCTTCTTACTCTCACTTTAATTTCTATGTTTAAGTTAACAACTTTCCCTTTTTAAAAACAAAAATTGATATTATCCCATTGTGGCAAATTAACCTATGTTAATGTAGTCAATTGAATATCAAAAATTAAGATTTTTGTTTAAATAATCTTGTTTCCATTGTCGACATGAATCACACAATCACAACAATTTGGCTTGCTTAAAATCAGTTTATCTATATCACTTTGATGTATGGCTACCCACGTTCTTTTTAAAAAGTCAAAAATTTGATGTTCGGTGGAGAAATTTAGTGTGCGAATTGGCAAGAGTGCGTGTATGTCTTGACAATGCATGTCAAGACTCTAGCCGTGTGTTGACGTGCATTGTCGTGCATTAGTCGGAGTGAATCACCCAAACGGTTTCACAAAGGGATGATACCGTATGAAACAGTCCTCTCCGCATAAATCTGAGCAATGAGGTTGCCCTTGATCCAAATAAGATCGGTTCTTCCACCGATCCAAAAACTGGCCAAAACCAGTATCGTTCCTCCCATATCGATGAATTCCTTAAATGAAAAATTTTCTTGACGTCTAAAAGTGAGTATGTCTTGTATCCGGCCACAAACTGAAACGAGATTCATCGAAAAACAAACGCAACGCAAGTAATAAGAATTTCTGTGTTCACGAGCCCATTGTAAACGGGCACTACGATTGTAAAGAGCCACATCATCGCAGTCATATTGCGACATGGTACAATTCTTTCGAGCCGTATTTTGGGTGTACCGGTCCTGTCTGCGAGTGGTGATGCGAGGTCGTTCTCCATGTCACACGTACTATAGCGTGTCCAAAGCGGCTTCTGACGCTCTGTGTAATGTCATGACAGCCATAGTATGTTACCTGGCACTAGCTTGCATCATTCTGACGTCTTTCATCATCCTCTCACGTGTCAAATGATATCGTCGCTCCATCGTAGCAATTTTTTTAAGTTCCCTTACATAAATTGCAATAGTTTTCTTTCTAGGAATCCTGATTTAGCTTTGATCTTCTTTTTTGAATCAAAATTTTAAGAAAATACTTCATTCAAATAGTGAAATTAGCAATCCAAAAAAAAATTAAAATAATAATCCTCAATTGCGGCGATACTCTAAAATGTACTTCATTCCTAGACACTTTTGATGTGTGTATGTTGCGCCTGTGCTTAATAATTGATATCTACCATGGGAGACAACATTAAATACTAATCTTTAGAAATGTCGACTACATTTTAACGTAGCGATAAGCTAATCCCTGAGATTTCATTATTATATCGGATGACAGGACTTGTGGCAGACATGTTGTTCTATACGTATACGTGTATACGTAAGCAAGGTTTTTCACGAAACATACATGAATTTTAGTTTAAGTGGTAACTTTCATGTTCACATATTTATTTTTTGATGATTTTCAAAAGAGTTGCATCATGCGTACTGTGTTACTTTCTTAGTACCATCATCATCATCATCATCATCAGCCTATCGCAGTCCACTATTGGACATAGGCCTCTCCTATTGCACGCCAGATTGCAGTCAATTATATTTTATTTAAACGTTAAGAAGGAAAACATTAAGAATTCTGTATAAAGTTCTCAATGTTTTTTATAAGATCGACTATGGCTTAAACCTTAATGTCAAATAATCATGATTATGATTATAATACAGAATAACCTTTAGGGTATGTGTTAAGCCAATCAAAAACGGTTTCCGCCTAATCACTTATCTCATGTGTTGCGTTGGTGAACACACTAGTATGTATGTTTAATGAATGTTCTGAAAAATTTACCTATGAAATGAGGTAGACAGCTTATAGTGATGGATCACTTTTAGATACATATGTACATATAATACATAAAAATGGTGAAATATGTCGATACTTCTTTTTAATTAATACTAGATTTTGACTTCGGCTCTAAATTCCCATGGTGTCATAGTGAGCCTAAAATAGAAGAAATCGGGGAACAACTTTATTAAGACAACCAGACTAGCCCCTGCTAACAAGAACACACAACGGGCGCTGCCCTTGAGTAACCTCTCAAGTACAAGGCGTCCAGGCCCACGCAGACGCTTACTCCTCGCGGCCCCTGTCCTAAGGTGTATACTTAGGTTATTATTATTATTATTATATGTACAACTTTATGATGATCGATGCTGTAGCTAAGATATGAAAGCATAAGAAGCATACTTCACAATTTTATTATAAGTTCGGCTTTGTTGTGCAATAAAAATAAAATACATTTACCTGAACTACTCCGTATCGAATCTCAATATCCAAGAAATGGTACTCCTTAGCGAATGGTGGACAAATTACCGGTGCCTGCTTCTGTTGTGCTTCATTACTCGGGTGCCCCAGCGTGTTAGGATACGGCATTATGGTCGGAGGAGATCCTGGCTCATTGTTCGTTTCCTGGAAATAAGCTGGGCTTAAGTGTCATATATTTACGATGTAAATATTGTAACCTAATATATACTCATGGACTAGTTTAGTAATAGAAACAGCCACAGTTGGCTAATTAGAAATGAGGGTGTTTAAAACCTCTGTCGAAATCGAAAGCTATGGCTAGGTATAGAAAAAGCCCTATGGTGTACATACCTCTATCCAGATTACTATCTAGCTATATGTACTTTGTTAGTTGGTGTACCATCACTGTTTGTATTGTTTGTTTATCTCCTGATTTGAAAATAGGGGCACTACTGCTTTTTGATGTGATCTAGGGAATACGCCTTTTTCTAAACATTATTTTAATACATTTTTAAAATAACAGGGGTAAGTAAATGTTTGAGACTTTGAAATGCATACTACCATCCTACTGTACATGCTTTAATCCTGAAATGCATCCATGTGCCGCCTAAACTTTTTATCTATATCAGTATTTAGCAAAACAAAGGAATTCAATTTAGATAAAGGTATTTTATTTAAATAGTAGGGGTCAGCAACATACGACTGCAAAGATTTTTCTGAAAGTTTTTTTCCCATGTTTGCATAAAATTGTATTTGACTTTGTTAATTACATCTGACGGGCTTGTCTCGATAAGTAGCAAATCTGTAGGCAGTTCTGGGATTTTTGACTAGAATGTAGTATTTAAAAAAAAAAACATTACAAGTTTTACATTACTATCTTTACCGGCTTTTTGTAATAATATTTATGTAATTATCATTTCCTGCATATATTTATCTTATAGTATATATCTTAGTGTCGTTAGTCATAGGAGTTCTTTAAAATATCTCGAGATTAAATAGTGTTTTTTTCGTGTTTATGTGCTTGTACAACAAAAAGGGTTATAAATTAGTGACTCTATTTTAAAGAGAGGTACATTATTGTTTAACTGACGATGATATTATTTGACTGATTGAACAACACAAAACTATAATTTTAAAATCTAGTTTTGTCAAACTTGCTAAAGCGCTGTCCGCCATGTTATATGTAAACAAGAATTTCGTATTTTATTTTTATGACAGAGGGCAAAAGAACAGACTACAGTCCATAGACTTCCACAACTCAAGGGCAACATCAAAGGGCGTTTACATACTTACTATTAATTTCTCAAAGTTTATGTTCATAATAACTATAGTAACCAGGATTTTTACTAGTTTGCACGGAAAATAGAATACCTGATTAATATTATTGCAATATGCGCGAATGTGAAAACGTATCGGAAAAGACTCCTCAAAGTTTTGGATAGCAGTAGGTAGAGAAATAATTATTTCGCGTAATAGATCTTCTTCACGATTGTTTTGATACGTAAAAGCAATGATTTTAAATGCATGTATAAGACGAATTTTAGAAATAAAAACGATGAATGACGTTTATTTGTTTTCAAATTGTGCAACACCATAATGGCCGATAGCGTTTTAAACATTTCAATTTAAATATGAAAACCAATTTTTTTTTTTGTTGTACACTACGTGGTTCATCGGCAAACCAGTGACTAAAATAATAGAGCACCTTCAATGTGTGTTATTACATACATATATTACATACATTACATAGCACAAACATATTCTAACATCGTGCTCGCGTGTTCAACAATACTCACATTTGACACCCCTAATTTTAACTGACTGTTTATGATTATCGTGTGTATATATAAAACCAAGAACATTAAATTAAATTTGGTAATTTTTTCTTATTTGATTTGTCGAGTTCATTTTTATTTATAAGTTAGCACTCCATTGTTTTAATAACTTCATTTTGCTGTAAAACCCACTTAATTTTGCCAAACACTGCGTCTGACAGTCAGATTGTTCCTATTTTGAGAATAGTTAATTATTATTATCCTATCTATATAATTAAGTGTAAACAATTACCAATTTTGAAGAAAATGTTTTATTTTTAGAAATAGACGCAAAAAGAAAAACCCTTGTGTATTCGGGGATAACTATTAAATGGTTCTTAAAACCCTAAGCGAGCAGTTTACAATAGCCTTCACTGATACAGCTGTATTTTTTAATTTGTGTTTTGAGAAAATATTATTATACAGGAATGTCTTGTTACTCAGTACCAGAGGATAAACAATGTTAGGGTGAACACAAACCTGAAACATGGTTTTGCACGTGCAAACACGTGTGTGTGCCGATCGGTGAAAGCCTGGAATTCCCTACCCGTGTTTCCTTCCCACTTTGATCCCGGGTCTTTTAAGCGGGGCGTGAAAAAGAATCTCACCAGGCCGCCATAGTGTGGGTCACCATGCTGCATTGACTAGACATGCAATGAGGATGGTGACCACCACTCTTTGACTCCACTTTTGCTTTCCATCAGATAAGGTCACTATGGTAGGGTAATATACATATATATATAAAAAAAGAGACTTAATTAGGTTCAGTGGTTTATTTGTGTCAACCGCAAAACCGTACTCTCCTTTAATCATTCAATTATAATTTTTACGATTTCTTGTTATGTTAAAATTTTAATACAATACTTAAAGCTGAAAACTTAAGTTTTGGGAATCTTTAGAGTGTTGACCACGTGCAATCACAGTATTTTAATAGAATATATTATTGTTAATTAGTTTACCTAAGAGATGAGAAATAAAAAAAAATGAGAAAATGAGAAGAACAGTGCTATAAATAAAAGTAAATATAATACATGTACAAAACTATTAAATAAACGTATAAATTGTTCGAAAATAAATATAATAATTTCATTGAAAAACCTAAACATTCTTATTTGTAACACCGCATGGGATATCCCAATAAAAAATAAGGAATGAAATAATTATACGTTGACTGGATAAACTACATTTGTAAAGCAATCAAATATATAAAATATAAAAAACTAATCCTAACTTAAAAACCGTATTGAGTACTTTAAACCAAGTATGTTTTTAGGAAACTAAAAAATAAATAAATTAAATAGCATTTATTCAGTAGGTCATCAGCATTTTTTTTTTTTTTTTTTTTTTTTTTATAATATAGGGGGACAGACGAACAGACGGGTCACCTGATGGTAAGTGACACCGCCGTCCATGGACACTGGCAACTCAAGAGTCGCAAGTGCGCTGCCCGCCTTTGAGGGTGATGAGGGATAGGGGATGCAGGGAGCGGAAAGAAGAGAGGAGGGATGAGGAGATGGAAAAAGGACAAAGGAGTTGAGGAGAGAGAAAAGGGGGGCGGGGGAATTGGGCCTCCGGAAACCTCACTCAATTCGGGGAAATGCAACGCAAGCGTTACTTCACAACCGGTTTTCTGTGAGGCCGTGGTATCGCACCGGTCGAGCCGGCCCATTCGTGCCTAAGCATGGCTCTACCACTGAAAAAATTTAAAAATTTATTAACACAGCACAAATTTAATAAGAAGTTGCACAAACAAGTTGCAGTTGCATGGCATTGCGGAGATTATAAAATTAAAACGAATTTGGCGTGCCACAGAGCTATACTCAGACCACTCTTGTTTAAATGTATTACATGCAAATGATCTCCCAACTACTTCACCATATCAATCTATGCTCTTTGCAGATGAAGTTTCCATAAGTATGTATATCCAAAATTTACATAAATATTAATTTAGACATCATTTTAAATACGTCAATAGAAGCTGTAATATAAATGACTGAAATCAAATAATCTATGCAAAAACATATCAAAAAATCACATTCATTCAATTTGCTAACTATAAGACCACACTCGGAACATTAAGTATCGCATACTGTGGTGAAAAATGAAATGCATAAGTGGTTACAAAAGTTTTTAGGAGTTCACGTAGATCTTTACTGCAACTGGAAGGTACACATCAAAATTTCTGCAGTAAACTTAATAAGTTTGTGTATGCCCTCCGTAATTTGCAACGTCATGCTGGTTGTTCTATCAAATGGTTTCTTGTGATTACATCGAATCTACTTTAAGTTATTTTTATTAAAATTAATAAATAATAAAAACAGTTAGTCATTATAACCGTTTTTTTACCTTTCAACGAAATGAGTCGGTTGATTTGAGTCACCCGACTTAGTATAATAGGCATGCATAGTGACTGGTAACAATTGTAATTTTAGCTTCAGCTTATGGAAGGCTTCTAAGGAGCTTACATATTATGAAACAAAACGCCGGATACATAGTAGGATTAATTAATATGAATAGCTTAACTCTAACATATTTCTTTGATGTGTGAAAACTAGGTTGGGGTTATACATACCGGGGCTAAATAAAAAAGTGGTATGTATGTCTCGAACCGAGGAAAACACTAAAAAAATCAGTAGGAGAGGAGGCAGTTGGCCTCTCTCAATCAAAGTGCTTTTGCTTAGGCAAACTGTTAAGAGGTTAGTCTTAAAATTTGGTGATAGATCTCAATTATATTTGTTATATATATATATCAAACTAAGCAAGCCGTGTTTCTTTTTTATTCAAGCCTACTATAATGACTCCACTTTGCTGGAAAGCAATGAGTGGAGTCCAAGAGTGGTGGTCACCATATTTTTAATTTTCGTTATAATTTACTATTTTATTTTAATATTAAAATTAATATTGAATCAATCTAGCCCCTGCATCTAGCCCCTAGCACCTGCCCGCAATCATGCAGGCACCATCTTTTTTTTAATCTCAATTGGGTGACGCACGTACGTGCACGGTCCAGCATCCAGCATGACCGAGATTCAAGCCGTTACGCGTTTCCTACAACTAGCGCTTCGTCGACATCTCATATCTATGTGAACTTAGCATAAGATTAGTATGTAAGCTGAATCGTCTAGTCTATTAAAAGAGTCATTTTGTTTAATCCGACTTTGACTCTTTACTCTGCCCAACCTCTCACTGTGGCCCAAGACACCTTTAGCCGTCAGTCTTGTAAGCCCCCTTGACCGACCAAACCCTGATTTCTTCCCCGTCACCGTCTGTTGCCTTAGGCCTCCTCTTAATAGATATCCTGCATCTATCTACATATGTATATGCGCACTATCACCGTAGGGTTCGTATATGGACAGGGTTAGGGAATTAGGAACTTAGGTATTGTTAGCCGTAGGTTACGTACGAGTATATTTTAGTACACTTCGATGCCCACTGAAACTGAAACAAGAGACTTTGACATGTTTCAAGAAGTGCTTAGGGAACTTATACAATCAGAAGGAAAACTTTCAAATGGACCTGTAGCAATGTTTGCTTGACTCAAAGTTTCCACATAGGTATTTAAACTTCTCGCAGAACAGTATATAGCTGTCCGGCTATTTCGTGGTTCGGTTGCAGCGTATGATGTAAGTCCTAAGGCATTTCTGTTAACTTACCGACTGAACATGAAACTCCTAAATGGATCCTAACTTACATACATATATTCAATAATTTATATTTTTACTCACAGGAACCAACTCTATAACAAAGTCTTATACACGATGTGTAAAGTTTTTTTTATGTTAACTACAATTAAATTTTAACATTTTTAGTAAGTAAGTAGATTTTGAACAGTTACATATTGAATAATGATTCCTGTGATACTCTTACCTTCCGTAGGAGTCGAAAGCGTGTTACGGCACGGTGAGATTCTCACTAACGAATGACCTTTATTTAAGAACTAACTTAACAAACTTCTGCTTTATAATATTTTAAAAATGTTTTATAAATGTGCGTATTCTAGGTATTGTATTGTGAACATGTAGAGTATTAAACCTAAACAATATTTGGCATTCATTCTTAAAATCTTGATTCATAGTTTAACGTAAAATGAAGAATATGAAAATGACGGCGATAGGCTCATGATGATGATGATGATAATATAAGTATAGAATTCTATTATGTAAAATATATACTTACGTTTAAATACTGAAACAAATCATGTATATTAAGATATACACGACTTGTTGTTTCTTTTAAATTTAATTAAGAAATTCATCATTTTATCATTATCATTAGTAGCCTATTACTCTCCACTGCTGGACGAAGGTTTTCCTAACTATTATTAGTAGTTATAGACCTATTACACTAAAATATACATGATTTCAGAGTTATAAATTGCTCATATTGATGGATAGTAAAATATACATTAAAAAAATGCAGCTGTTTATATTTACTTCAAATGCCCATAAATCTAACCACATTTATTTAAGATGATTTAATAATCCTTCAGTCTTTTTACAGTCCAAGTTACTCAGAAGTCGCTATAGGTACTCCACCAGCAAAATCAGTCGTATGTCTACAAGTATATATAAAATAGTGACAAGGAGGAAGAGAAACCCTTTATTAAAACAGTTTTGTTTGAAGGAATTACTTACACCTCTTGTTTTTGTCTTGTTCAATTTTTTTTTGCCTTTTACAAAGACTGTAGCCGAAATACAAATAAGACATTTATTTTTTAAAATAGCTATTATATGTATGTTCAAGATTTAAGTTTTGAAAGTAAACACTCTTCAAACTTAAATCTTGATCTTAATTTAAATATGGAATCTGCAGCGTTTAAAATTTATATTTTTTTTATCTTTGATAAATTTGATTTAAACGTAGCAATTAGTTGATTAGCTTTTGAGATTTATGTGTTTTCAAAGAAATACACTGTCCTAAGTAATAAGCGGCTTGTTAGTAATTTAAAGTATTGCTATGATGAAATATTTTTCTACAGTTCTAAAGGTACGTACACATATGCACATAATATGCATACGTAGCGGTAGATGTAATACATCAACATCAATATTGAGTTCAGCCTTAGTTTTTTTTTAATGATATAGTAAAACAGAATAACATACTACATATCTTTACATAAATGGGCTTTTATTTCCTCTATCAAGCATTTTCCTTTTAGTTTTTGTAGTAACTACCCAACTATCTACAAACGAAAAAACAAATGTTCTTTTGTTCATAACTAGTTACAAGAGAGAGGGATATATACATATATATATAAGAAATACTAACGAGTTGTGGTATTTTAAAAAATGATAATAATGTTTGTTTAAAATAGATAGATGAAATAGTCTTCTCTTTGGTTAAACAGATTTTATTGTGTAGTTTTGTTTGATAAATAATTATGTTCTGAGCCTAAAATACTGTTATAATTGAATTATAATAACAAGGTGCATCAACTAGTACTAGAAAAAGTAAAAGGTGCGCCCGTAATCTGGCCTAATTTTAAATAATACAATTTCAATATTTCAACAGTATCATCGTCTCAGTCCTACAATATGTAATATAATATTTTTCAGTGGTAGAGCTATGCTTAGGCACGAATGGGCCAGCTCGACCGGTGCGATACCACGGCCTCACAGAAAACTGGTTGTGAAGTAACGCTTGCGTTGCATTTCCCCGAATTCAGTAAGGTTTCCGGAGGCCCAATTCCCCCTTCCCCCTTTTCTCTCCCCTCATCTCCTTTCTCCTTTTTTCCATCTCCTCATCCCTCCTCTCTTCTTTCCGCTCCCTGCATCCCCCATCCCTCATCACCCTCAAAGGTGGGCAGCGCACTTGAGACTCTTGAGTTGCAAGTGCGTGCGTGCGTGTCCATGAATATCAACTAGACCGGTTAAAAGCGGCCTGCATTCACTGTCGACATGCGATCTTTACCAGGTTGTAAGTCCAGCTTGTTCTCTATTATTTTTTTGCTCTCTATTCGAAAATTTAGGTTTAAAAAGCTATTTAAGCTATTTGAAAAGCTTTATTTTCTCATAAGAATAGAATTTAAAATGAGATTGGTTACATTGTCTCTTTTTATAACCACACGTTTTCATAGTCAGTGCAATGTATTTTTAAATATTCTCAATTCAGTACAGAAATAGAGCACAGTGGCTACTCAGGCCAGGAGTGTACGTGTCCAATACATACTACATTTATTTGTATATATATATGATTAAAAATTCATGATTTCAAATTGTACTCACATGCCATGATAAAATGTTGTACAAAGACCCGAGTATTGGCTCAGAAGCAAAAGCCAAAGTGTGTTTGGTTTCTTCGATAGGATGTATGATCTCTAGCATCCTTGGGCAATCGACGCTAGCCAACACTGCAATACTATCTTTGATCCTCTCCAGCATTGGCTCCTTCCGTTTAGGCTTGTACAGCTTTGCAGCTATACGTTTATCGAAGAAAAACACGGAGCATTCCTGGGAACAACATGCAGCTCTATTAAAATTTGGGTGACATAAATGTGTTCTGCTATCCGGACTGGTAATTTCATTTATATAATATTTGGTTATAATAATTATTACCGATAGATTACAGATGTACAATGAAAATAATAGTTTCAGATCATACTTAGCATCTGATTAAATCAATTTACATTACTTATTCCAATTTGAACGTTATACATGTCGTAATATAATAAGTTCACCTAGGATGATCTATAACTTTTGTTTAATGATGTTGAATAAGTTTCTGGCAATTTCAAGAGTGGTCATAAGTTTGTTCGCCCGATTTCTTCTCATAAGGCTCAATCATTTGGGAACCGGAGATTTTAGATGAACAAGAGTAGATTCGGTATTATGTATTTTATAATAAGTTTAAAAAGCAGCTTCTTGCTGCGGTGCTATTATTTGTTGAGCAATTTTATATAAGAAGAGAAATTGAATTGTAACTTCCTTATTTTACTTTGGTCTCTTTGTATCAACTTGCTTTGTCCGCTTCCAAAAATAATTAGTTTGAAACATTACACAATGCTTCACGAATTTTTGTAGGGATTATTTATTTCGTTTTAAATATTTGGCAGCAGTTTATAACATTGTTTCATATTTATGGTTGCCGCAATTTTATTAGTCATCTTTGCTCTATAAATTGACTATGTAACCCATAAAGAGAATGCTACATACAAAACCATTAGATAGCGAAAGATTTACCAATCTAATTAAATAGCTTAATCCTGAGATTAACACGTTCACGTTATGAGAAAATACATACATAACCATGCTCCTACAGAGTGTTGCGCAATGAGGTAACCAAGCTGTGATTGACAGATGAAAATTTTAGGACTTATTGGCATAGCTCGACTGTCTGTTAGCAATCGATAAATAATTCATATACAGATACAGAAAAAAATTGTTAGGACACGTAAGGAATGTCTGTTGTCCTTTTTACTTAAAAGCTTAGTATATTACTGGTAGACGAGGTTAGCCCATAATTTAAGTTTTAATTTTTGCATATTATTGAAACTATTAATTTTCAAAGTAAAGTTGCGCTATCTCGGAATAGACTTATCGTGATATAATTGGGTCACATATGTACTTAACTTGTGTAACCGGTTTGAAGCAGTTTTAGCTTCGAACATTTTTTCTCCATAAAACTTTAAATATTGCACATTTCACATTTATCCGTGGGCATGCATGAAAAGAAATAAGTACTAATAATTATCTTTACGATTCAATATTTGTTGAAAAGATTTTGACAGCAGTCATAAAATGCTAAAAAATGCTCGCAGTTTTCTGTCGCTCGCATCTTGGCATCTATCTGCACTGCACTCCCCCAGTTTCAAGCTCATTATATTTGTTTCGTTTCCGACTGTTTGACTTGTGTGAAAGAATGTTATATTCAAACAACTACAAAGTTTCTCTTATTGTCTTATATTTTATTGCTACTGCGCTTCTTCTGCTCGACCACGTAGTAAACTCAGAACCATTCTTGTCAACTTTATTAACTTACTTATTATGTAGTAACGTATATTGTATGTACATTACTAACCGTCACCGTCTCTCTTACATACATTCACATACATATATTCCTGTTGAGGTAGGCAGAGTCTTAATCGTCCACTTTTTGGTTAGCCTATTTATTGCCGTCACCCGGGCACTATAGGACTCTATATATACTGTCTGATAGATAACAGTCCATTAATCTCTTATTATAAGATATTATATGCTTTCATAAGGAGATGGTGGTTATATGTAATAATACAATGGATATCAATATCAATAAAAATCCTACTTTGTACTTAGCATAACAGATAATTAAGGAATATCGTTATATGTAACGTAAGGGTAGAGTAGTAAGATAGAAGTCACGTTGAGCCCTGAAAGATGGCATTACCTTCACATTTATAATATTAGTATAGATTATTGTTCAAAGTCATGAGGTCCGTGCAGTCACAAAATATATCATGTAATGTTCCCGTCACATTCCATGTAAATGTATTCGTAATACAACAACATGACAACGCAGTATAAGATCTACACGTCTTTGTCAGTTTGCGAATACACGTATCCCAATAGGCTGTAAGAGAGTCATATTGCCGTAAGAGAGTAAAATAAAATGCTGCGAATTGTAAGTGCAGTAGTAATTTTATTTGATTTTCCTAACTTCATTGGGATTGTGATATTTTTGTTTCAATGAGTTTTATTTTGTTTCAGAAAATTTACATAATCGTTTTCCTTGTGGTGACAAATCGTTTTGATAGGTGTCTTGAAATGGTTATCCGGGGTTAAGTCTAGGTTTAATACAAAATCCGAATTTTCGCCCTGTTTTTAATAAGTGTAAAAATATGTTTTCATTTTTATTATTTTTTGGGGTAAGTTGCTTAAAAGCAAAAAAGGAACCCCAGTTGTCTGTGTGTATGTTTGTCAAGACCATTTTGTTTGGAACGCATAGAGATATCAAATTGAAATTTACATAAAATACCTAATTTTATCCTGTCTGTATAACTAGAAGCTGTAAAGAAATTAAGTTTCTAAGCAACGAAATCAAAAGATGAATCGTTTTCAATAATTATTTGTTTATTTAATATTGAAAATAATAATAGTTTGAGCTCATCTGCGGTCACGGCCCGGTGTGAACTGGTCTGAAAGTCAGGCTGTTAAACTAAGTAACTTGTGTAAAGTTACACAATGTAAGTGAATATTTATTCATTCGGGCATCTCTGAAATACACATGTGAATACAATCGTGTGTTTGTTAATAAATATGAATAACACTAAAGCTTTTAAATCTAATGTAAGTTAATATCAAATACACTTCTTTTCTTTAAACTTTTAAATAAATCATCTAGTAATTTTTCAATGAAAGTCTATATGTATAAGGAATCTTCTAATTTTATAACTTGAACTAATATGTTCAAATTGTAAAAAGTATAGATCGTCCGGCATTCGAATTTTAACCATATCTATTAATTGAATTGTGAATGTTTTCTTTTATTTCATTGCCATTATAATTTGAATTGTCATTTTATAGTCTTTCCGTATCATTACAGGTTAACATATATACATATGTATATACTGGACATTTGTTAATGAGCGGTTACTCTCACATAATTATTTTATGATTTTCTCGTATTACACATGTTGTGCAAATTCTCTCCGCACATTCCTCTCTGAGTGTGTTTACTTAAAAAGCGTGCAAATAATTCTCTACATGTGTATGTTATAAGCTTTGGCGTTGTTCACCCGTTCATACGCCTTCTGTACGCTACTACATACATATATTTTTACAGAATTTGCGATGCAATAACAAAAAGTATAGTAAAATATTAAATATTAATGTCAACATGTCAAATAATACTTTTCCCCATGGCACGGTCATAATTATTTTTAATCGTATAATAAGATTAATACTCGTATTTGTGACGTATGAATTTATAATAATATCAATACACTATAGCTTGTCTAGTTATATTTGCTAAATAATTTAATTACTATTAAACCATCGATCGTAATAATACTGTCTAGCATTTACGATATTTCCTGACAGTTAGTAAATAAGCATTGTGCAACATCAGCTTCATAATTCTATATAAATAAGTTTTTGAAACAAGACTAAATAAAACAATTGGACCGATAATCAAAAATTATTAGTTAAAATGATATTATTTCTTGAGTTCTTTAAATAGAAATCACTATGGTAAAGACTAGGTTTAGACTTGATTTTTTTCTTTAATGAAATTGTAACATATCAACATTATCCGAATAATGCGTGGCTTTTGCTAGAACTTATAACATTGAGAAAGTATATATATATATCTTTTATTATTATTTTTTTTTTTTGAGAAGATTCGGACACACCGTTTCACTGAAAACCCGGGTGGAATGACGGCCCGAGGAGGTTTCCACACGAAAAATAAAAATGGGGTAGGTTCACGACGGTAGTGCACTGGGTGGTTGGCTTGTTCGAACAGCAACCACTAGATCGTAAGTCCGACGCCTCAGCCATTACGCTACCACCGCTTCAATCCCTCTATACATATTGTTACGGAAGTGGGTACAGGGATTGGAAGGAAACGAATATATCACTGCCGAGAGTAACGATTTATTTGCGTTTCACAATATTCCGAACGCGTAACACTCACAGCACAGAACGAGTTGTACTGCACGAACCGCGTAGCACTGTTCCACACTGTCCCCGCGGACTACACTTAACTCAGTCCAACGGTAGTACTGCACCACTCACTAATCACTTTCACTTCACTTCACTGTACTTCACTGTACTACTTTTTCACTTCTTCTTCTTATTCTTCACTTGAGAGCATTTTCCACAGAACTGCCCTGTAGGCGCGTCTGGAGCTCTTTATATACCCCTAATTTCGATCGTAATTTGTTGAATTTCGACCGTCATTTCGTTATTCTTTTCGATTGTCTTCTACAACTTAATTTATTTATTCATTTTGCTTGATCTAGTACTTTCCATTATATTCGAATTTTGTAAAGAATCATCTCCATTTACTAGAATTTTCTATAAAACACCGAAATCACAAACAAAAACCCATAGAGTCCGCCGGGGCTTGAACTCACGGCATTCGGCTCGCAGCCATAGCCACTACCGCTCAGCTACCGTGACTTGTCAATCTTCGTTTGAAAAACTTCTATGCATTATTTGTCTGTGCGGTGACGTAGGCATGGCGTCACATTATCCCCTCCTTAGACGTGCTCGTCCCGAGCATCGTTAGAGCCGTGGTACCGTGCCAACCTATCCACATGAACGACTTTAGCTGTACTTCTTGGCGTAATTATTTCATAAGGGCCTTCCCAACTTGGTTGTAGTTTTGGAGATTTCCCTTTTCGTCGAACAGGATTGTGAAGCCAAACCGCAGAACCTTCTTCAAAGGACTTGGAGTTAATGCTTCTGTCGTATCGCGTTTTCATTCGCTCACTAGCTTGCAGATTCTCTTCTCTCATGTGCCCGTTAACCTCCTCCATCTTTCTTCTTAATTCTTCTGCGTATTCCGAAATACAGCTGGGCGTATCCGGAGGACAACCTGCGAGTAGATCTGCTGGAAGTCGAAGTTCTCTACCAAAGTTCGCTCGAGCCGGAGTGGTAGAGGTACTTTCATGAACTGCCGTCCTATATGACAGAAGAAATAGAGGAATGTACTCGTCCCAATTGTCCTGATGGCTATCCACAACTTTCGCCAAATGCCGTTCCAAAGTTTGATTAAATCTTTCTACCATTCCATCAGATTGCGGATGATACGGCGTAGTCCGAGTTTTGTGTATCCCCATAATTTTGCAGGTTTCCCGGAAGACTTGAGACTCGAAATTCCTGCCTTGGTCACTATGGATTTCAAGAGGTAATCCAAATCGGCAGAAAACTTCATTCACAAGTTTATTGGCGACAGTGATAGCTTCTTGATTTGGTAGTGCGAACGCTTCTGGCCACTTCGTAAAGTAGTCCATTACTACTAGAATGTAACGATTTCCACTATTTGTCATTGGAAACGGCCCGGCCACATCCAAAGCTATTCGTTCCCAAGGAGCACCCACGTTGTATAGCTTCAATGCTCCACGACTTCTAGTTTGTGGTCCCTTGACAGAAGAACAGCTCGTACATTTCCTGCACCAGTCTTCAACATCTTCCTTGCAGTGCAACCAGTAATAACGTTGACGAATCTTCACTAAAGTCCGCTTTACACCAAGCTGACCGCCTGATGTTCCGTCGTGATACGCTCGTAGTATATCAGAAATCTTTGACTTTGGTACAACTGTCTGAAGATGACTGTCTTGCCCAGATGCACTCTCCCATTTTCGACATAAAAGCCCATTATGTAAGAGCAGACTATTCCATTGCGCCCAATAGCTCTTAGTTGTTGCACTCATTCCAGCAACTTCACTCCATTCTGGCCGTGGAGATAAGTCTTTCATCCAACTAAGTATTGGTTTCAAGTCTTCATCTTCTTCTTGTAATTTACGCAAGGCATCATTGCTCCATTCTCCATCAATTGTATCAGTTCTGATAACACGGACCGTAGCTTTTTCTTTATCTTCTTGTTTCGAACAGTGCTTGCAGTCTTCAACACATGGGCGTCTTGACAAAGCATCGGCACTCCCATGAGACTTCCCACTGCGATGTTCAACCTCAAAGTCGTACTCCTGTAATTGTTCTATCCATCTTGCGACTTGTCCTTCAGGATTCTTGAACTGTAATAGCCACTTCAACGCTGCATGATCTGTTCTGACTAGAAATTTCCGGCCCAACAAGTATTTTTTAAAATGCTGAAGCGTTTTGACCACTGCCAGGAGCTCTCTTCGGGTGACACAATAATTACGTTCTGGTTTCGACAATGATTTACTATAATAGGCTATCACAACTTCTTGATCCTCTTTCTTTTGTGAGAGTGTTCCTCCAATCCCTGTGTTACTTGCATCTGTGTCTACTATAAACTCATTGCTCTGATCCGGATATCCGAGAACGGGCGTTTCACATAACCGACTCTTGAGATCTTCGAAAGCTGTCTTGCATTGTTGATCCCAAATGAAGGGTCGTTTTTTTTCTGTAAGTCGATGTAAAGGCTTCGCTATATCCGAAAAATTCCTGACAAAACGACGATAATAAGAGCAAAGTCCCATGAACGCCCGGACTTGTGTTTTGTCGGTGGGCACAGGCCAATCTTTAACAGCTGAAATCTTTGTTGGATCTGTTTCGACGCCTTTTTCCGAAATTACATGTCCCAAATAATTCACCTGTCGTTTGAAGAATGAACATTTCTTATGACTTAGTTTAAGATTTGCACTTCTCAACTTGTTAAATACGGATTCCAGCTTCTTTAAATGGTCATCAAAGTCTCGCCCCACTATTATAATGTCATCAAGATATACCAAGCAAGTTTCTCCCAGTAGCCCAGTCAGAACACGTTCCATTAATCTCTCAAAAGTAGCCGGGGCATTGCAAAGTCCAAACGGCATCACCTTGAACTGCCAAAGACCTTTTCCTGTGGAAAACGCGGTCTTCTCCTTATCTTTAGGGTCCAGCTCTACTTGCCAATAGCCAGTTTTCAGGTCAAGCGTAGAAAACCATTTCATGCCATTGAGAGTATTCAAAGTGTCATCTATCCTTGGTAATGGATAACTGTCCTTTTTGGTCACGTCGTTCAGTCGGCGATAATCAATGCAAAATCTCGTTGAGCCATCCTTCTTCTTTACCAGGACCACTGGTGAACACCACGGACTAGACGATGGTTCAATTACTTCATTATTCTTCATGTCTTGAATCATGTCGTCCACCTCTTTTTCTCTGGCAAAAGGAATTCGACGAGGTCGTTGACGAATAGGTTGTTCATTACCAGTATTAATTTTGTGTTGTACATACTTGTTCTGCCGATATCACCATCGTTCTTTGAAAAGATATCGGAGAACCGACGTAGCAAATTCTTCGCCTTCAATAATTCAATAGTTGTCAAATCTTCCTTACATCCCTCTAGTATGCTGTTAACGTCGATTGTACTTCTGTCCGTCTTTTTGACTTCTTGACAATTTCGCAACCAGACGATTTCTTCGCTCCGTCCTATTAGCGTACCTTTCCTCAATACCTGTTCTTCATTACTTAAATTTAATACAGGTACCACTGTTTCTGTAGATGTGTTGACAACTGTACGTGCTGGCAACCACGAAGTTTCGTTATTCACTTTTTCCAATAATGTCCACCGTCGTTGTTGCAACTTACTTTGTTTGTTGAAATTTACTGGAACTAGCGTTTGTGATTTCGGCAGTAATTTTGTGTTCTTAATGCAATACACCTTGCCTTTACCACCGCCTCTTATTGGTATTTCATCATCTCCACACTTCAGGATACCGCAGTTAATGTCAAGTTTGCACCGATGGTCCTTCAAGAAGTCAAGGATAATAATACAATCATCCACAATATCAGCAATGATTGCTTGTTGCCAGTAAAGTTTATCACCAATCTTAATGGCCACTTTCTGGTTGCCTGTTACTGGTATTCGCTGGCCGGTAGCCGTTGTCAGCTGGTAAGCTCCCTTCCAAACGTTCATCTTCCCGTTTCTTCTTATCAGCTGTGTCCCAATTACCGTACGTGACGCACCAGTATCCAAAGTCAATGGGCATGGAATTCCATTTACTGATCCATTAACGGTTAAGCTGTTTCCATCCGTGCTCTGATGAATCTTAATTTTCGGGGCTTCATGTCTACCGGCCAGTGCCCACCCCTCAGCCCTGGCCTTAATTAGTTTTCCTGTTTCTCGGACGCTTGTACACAAGCATCGGTCCCTCGTTTCTCTGCAATCCGATTCGGGCAGCCGCTTCTTAGATGTCCCCGCTCCCCGCAGTTGTAGCATCTAGGGACGAAAGCTCTACGTTGGTTTCGCCGCTCCAGTTCCGTTGAATTAATCTCCCTCAGGCGTCCACTCCTCGGGTCTCGTCGGACAGCTTCCACCTCAAGCGCATGCGCGACGGCTTGCTTGATCTGACTGTGATGATCCAGGCGCACGGCAGCCCTTACTTCCACGTCGAAAATACCATCGACAAACGACTGCAAAAGTATGCTGTCAATAACTGATGGTGGTGAGGATTGGTACGCCTTCCGGACCAACTTTTCCACTTCTAGAGCCCACTGTTGTAAGGATTCATTGGCTCGTTGGCATCGATCACGGAGTTGAGCGCGGAAGACATGCTCCAGATGCGAGTCCCCATAGCGCGATTCCAAGGCTTCTAGCAACTGCTCATAGGTAGCTTCACTTCCTAAAGCCTCTAGTACAGTCAGAGCTTTGTCTCGTAGTCCCAAAGTAAGAGCGGTTTTGGCTTGGCTGTTGGTCCACCTATTTAAGTCTCTCACAGCTTCAAATTGTAATTTATAGGCCGCCCAGGAAGAGGTCCCATCAAAGGGTGGCACTTTAAAATTTCCGCCTGAAGAGGATGCACTTACTATGGTCGCTGAAGCCGGAACTCCATTTATTTTTATCCTCTTGACGTCTTTCTCGATGAAGGAGAGGCGGTCTTCATGTTTTTGCACGGTTGTCTCTATAGCCTCAACCCTCCGCGTGCTTTCGGTGATAGCCGTCAGAAGATTTTTCTGCATAGCGCACAGCAGTTCATCTTGTCGGCGGGCTTGCTCTTCCTGCATAGCGCGCAGCTGTTCGAGTAAGGCGCCGAGATCCGGCACCTGGGATTTCGACGACGACGCTACGTCGAAAGTTGCCACCCCGGAGTTGTCTTGACGTCCAGGAATCTCTTCCTCAGAAGCTTCGGCTCCAGAGCCACGTGGTTGCTGTGCGGCTGTTTTAGCGCGAGTACTCACACCTTCCCTCGGCGTAATAGGCATTTTACCTTCCAATCCCACTTCTGACACCAAATGTTACGGAAGTGGGTACAGGGATTGGAAGGAAACGAATATATCACTGCCGAGAGTAACGATTTATTTGCGTTTCACAATATTCCGAACGCGTAACACTCACAGCACAGAACGAGTTGTACTGCACGAACCGCGTAGCACTGTTCCACACTGTCCCCGCGGACTACACTTAACTCAGTCCAACGGTAGTACTGCACCACTCACTAATCACTTTCACTTCACTTCACTGTACTTCACTGTACTACTTTTTCACTTCTTCTTCTTATTCTTCACTTGAGAGCACTTTCCACTGAACTGCCCTGTAGGCGCGTCTGGAGCTCTTTATATACCCCTAATTTCGATCGTAATTTGTTGAATTTCGACCGTCATTTCGTTATTCTTTTCGATTGTCTTCTACAACTTAATTTATTTATTCATTTTGCTTGATCTAGTACTTTCCATTATATTCGAATTTTGTAAAGAATCATCTCCATTTACTAGAATTTTCTATAAAACACCGAAATCACAAACAAAAACCCATAGAGTCCGCCGGGGCTTGAACTCACGGAATTCGGCTCGCAGCCGTAGCCACTACCGCTCAGCTACCGTGACTTGTCAATCTTCGTTTGAAAAACTTCTATGCATTGTTTGTCTGTGCGGTGACGTAGGCATGGCGTCACAATATTATTAATATTATGTATTGAGGTAAAAATTTGTATATAACTGTAATGTGACACTTGGTCCACTTTTATAAATTCCATGTTCTGTAATTTAGTATTTTTTATATAAATATTAAATTGAAAAATAGCTCCAAAACAAAATTACACCCCTCCCAATGAAGAAAGGAGGGGGTGGCGGGTGTCAACATCACCTATGTCGTGGAATTACAACCTCTTACGAATAAATTAATACAGTTTTAAACAGCTTGACCTGTTCATTTTTAGTTAGGGTCTAAGTTAGTAGGGTAACATTATAGCATAGCACAAATCTTTAGTTCTGATGAAAATGCAATTTAATATATTTAATATCATTGTCAATCCAAGATGGCCGCCGCTACAAAATGGCGGTTTATATATTTTTGTATCAATGTGGGTATCAAATGAAAGGGCTTGACTAGTAGAATACTAGTCAAGCCCTTTCATTTGATTTGTGCTATGCTATAATGTTACCCTACTAACTTAGACCCTAACTAAAAATGAACAGGTCAAGCTGTTTAAAACTGTATTAATTTATTCTGGAGCGGCGAAACCAACGTAGAGCTTTCGTCCCTAGATGCTACAACTGCGGGGAGCGGGGACATCTAAGAAGCGGCTGCCCGAATCGGATTGCAGAGAAACGAGGGACCGATGCTTGTGTACAAGCGTCCGAGAAACAGGAAAACTAATTAAGGCCAGGGCTGAGGGGTGGGCACTGGCCGGTAGACATGAAGCCCCGAAAATTAAGATTCATCAGAGCACGGATGGAAACAGCTTAACCGTTAATGGATCAGTAAATGGAATTCCATGCCCATTGACTTTGGATACTGGTGCGTAACGTACGGTAATTGGGACACAGCTGATAAGAAGAAACGGGAAGATGAACGTTTGGAAGGGAGCTTACCAGCTGACAACGGCTACCGGCCAGCGAATACCAGTAACAGGCAACCAGAAAGTGGCCATTAAGATTGGTGATAAACTTTACTGGCAACAAGCAATCATTGCTGATATTGTGGATGATTGTATTATTGGCCTTGACTTCTTGAAGGACCATCGGTGCAAACTTGACATTAACTGCGGTATCCTGAAGTGTGGAGATGATGAAATACCAATAAGAGGCGGTGGTAAAGGCAAGGTGTATTGCATTAAGAACACAAAATTACTGCCGAGATCACAAACGCTAGTTCCAGTAAATTTCAACAAACAAAGTAAGTTGCAACAACGACGGTGGACATTATTGGAAAAAGTGAATAACGAAACTTCGTGGTTGCCAGCACGTACAGTTGTCAACACATCTACAGAAACAGTGGTACCTGTATTAAATTTAAGTAATGAAGAACAGGTATTGAGGAAAGGTACGCTAATAGGACGGAGCGAAGAAATCGTCTGGTTGCGAAATTGTCAAGAAGTCAAAAAGACGGACAGAAGTACAATCGACGTTAACAGTATACTAGAGGGATGTAAGGAAGATTTGACAACTATTGAATTATTGAACACCTGATGGTAAATGACTACCGCCGGCCATGGACACCCGCTACTCAAGAGTCACAAGTGCGTTGCCGGCCTTTTAGGTAGGAGTACGCTCTTTTCTTGAAGGTTTGAAGGTCGTATCGGTTCGGAAATACGGCAGGCGACAATTTGTTCCATAAGCAGGTTGTGCGAGGCAAAAAGCTTCTGGATGATACAGTATAGAGAGTCTTAATAGCATGAGAAATATTAAGTTTCGTTACTTAGTATATATAAAAAGCTAAAAAATAAATATTATAGTAATGTTGATAATAAACTAAAAGTTAAAAATGATTCGGTCAGTCGTAGGTACATAAATTATTTAGGGCATTGATCAGACAAAAAATAAAATAGTAAGGCGTAGCGTATCCTGACCGAATTTGTAAACAGAATTTATAATGATATGAGCGGTTGGAAATTGATAGAAATGTCACGCCCAGCCCCCACGCCAGGACCATTTAGGCCAAACTAAGCAGAGCTTGTACTATGGTAAGCAGACAGCTGATTAATATACTTATATACTTCTAAATACATACATATAATAGACAAATTACACCCAGACACAGAAAAAAATGATCATGCTCATCACACACATATTTGTCGTGCGTGGGAATCGAACCCACGACCTCTGGCTTAGTTTCCACTCCATCCATCCATCCACAGTTACGCCTGTATTCCCGCAGTTAATAGTCACATATTTTGCCCATTCTCATTTATGTAATAGGGGGCAAAGCTATTGCTGTCATATGGGCACTTTTAGGAATTAAAAAATGATAGGAAAATTTGAAATATGTTGTATACCCATAATTAAAACTGCCGGAAAGTCCAAGCCCTCCAATTTTCAAATAGTATCTAAAAAAAAAAAATTGTTGTAGATACTTTATCATTTGGAATTTGTATAAACATCATTTATTATGCAATGAAATGCTTGCCTATACTAACAGTACTGTATTATATTTCGCGAGTGTTATTCACGAACACGAAAATCAGTCACAGAAGTTTTTTTATCCTTCTAACAGTTTTATAAAGTATTGCACATTTATCAAATTGTATTACTCACTGTACTTCGCCTTTTCATCTTGTTACTTGTATTTGTTAACATTGACCCGCCTCGATGAACCTATTTGAGTAATCACATTGTTCAAGTCATCTTCTATGGCTTGCATACTTAAGCACTATATCATATTTTACCAGATACTCATCAATGGACTGCTTAGCTAGAATATCTTATCATTATCGCGGAAGCGTATAACAGAAGAGTACTAACTCCTACTACTACTCGTAAGTACTTTCACCCTTATCACACCCGTTCATAAGAAAGAATTGATATATGACCGGCAGTGTTCTTCTATTTGTTTTTTTTTTTTTTTTCGGTTTTATTAGTTTGTCTGTCTGATCTGAAGGCCTGTGCAATAGGGCCCATTGCACAGGCTTTGGGGCTAGTTTGGGCTCATTATAGTGTATCGTAAGATAAAACATCGAAATCATTTTTTTTTAAATGATTTCGCTCTTTCAGTATGCCCGTTTCTATGCTTTCTTTAGCGGAGTGGGAAGAATCCACACTTTGTAGTACATCCGACTGCTTTTATATAGGAGTCCAAACAGGTTATGAGCCCTTACAATATACTAAGGAACATTGGTGGTTTAATTCCGATATTACGCTTAACTATTTAACGCGGTAAAGTGGAGACGCATGGCGGTTTTCAGAGTTATTATTTGTTTATTTTTGTTACTTTTATAATAAAAACATGCATAGTATTATAGAAAAAAATATCCACAAATAAATTGTAATGTATATGTATCTAATTAATTGATGGGATTAAATTTTCGGAAATGTTAAAATCTGTTAAAATTAAATGACCGCATGTATTAATTGGAGTAGTACCGGGGAGTTTGATTTTTTAACAGTTTCAAAAGACCGCACTGTTGCATATTTGATGTCAATTTCAACTTTATAACCTCTACGCGTCTCTAAAACAAGGGTGTCGATCAGTTTTGACAGTAGAATAGTCGGTCTATTGCATGAAGCTAAAATAAATGAGACAATGAAAGTTCCTACGTAATGAACTAAATTATTGTAAAGGAACTAGCTAAACGACTGGTCGACATCGCTCGTGACCGAAGGCTGGCGTTGTGCATGTTTCTGAATTGATTTCCTATTTTTATTTTCATACGTTTTTCTTTTTCGTCTTCATTTAATTTAGTTTTAGTTAATTGTAAATTTTATTTATTTATTTATATGTATGTAGTTCCATAATTATTCCTAGCTTAGACGAGATCACATAACCGAAGGACCAGAATATAAAAATTTAAGGTCAATAAAATCAAGATAGAAGGCTTAAAGATGTAGAATATTTTTATACACGACAAGTTCTCATCGTTAAAATAAATGTATAAAATTTTCCTGCTCTCTGACTCAGATGAAGAGAAACTTTGAGAAGTGAACAATTTTTATCCTGTTTGTTAAACACGCAAAGCAGGATACCGGATAAATGCGTTTTACTTTCAAATGAATTAATCAATTATTTACTAACCATTTCTACTGTAATTTTTAGTCTTAGTATATACATATAAGTAAAACATGCATACGTCACTGGGAAACGGACTACCGTCAAGGTGAGCCAAAGCCTCAAGTTCAGATTGATTCCTGTTACAATACTTAAGGAAAAGTTTCACAACTTCAATTTTACTACAAACAGGATAGTTCGGCGATTTTATCTCTTCATCAAATATGCAAATTTCACTGATGGTGACCAGATCTTACACGACCTACAAGCTAATTTTATATAATGTCTTCTTAGTTGAACGTCATCAAATCATGCTACTTGAGAAGGCTTTGCCTGTGTAGATGTATACCATATATCCTTATCTTTCGATATATGGCTAAAATATGAAACCCAATTACTAAAAAAGACTTTTTAATCTTAGGTACTAATTTCCTTTCAGTAAGAGCGCGCTCTTACTGACTGATAAAATAACGATTTTCTTCGTATTTTAATTCCTTGCATAAGATAAAACTTGTTGTATTGCAATCAGTTCTAGCGATATGACAGAGGCCTCAAAGGCGTTAAACCTTAAAACCAGCTTCATAATGTAAATTTTGAGCATAAAAGCCCGCTCCCAACCAGAATCGCTTCTTAACCCAACCGCAAATATCTTCAACTTTAAGACTGCATTACTTAACAATAGACTAGGTTCGTTAAATTTTTTAGAGGATAGAATACAGTCGACATCAAGTGTGACATTGTTTTTAGTTTCTAAACTTCTTAAAAAAATACTAAGATTGTGAACTTAATTAATCTTACATTGATTTATAGAATTGGACGTTTTATTAAGTAGCAGTTCATTAGAATAAAAACTTTCGTGAATTAGATTCATAATTATTTAAATATACGATTTTACTCACGTGTGTATTTCGGGTATGCCCAACTAGTAGCCGGTACGACGACGGCTTACACCTTAAAAAATCCCCGAAATACACACGTGAGTAAAACCATATATTTAAATAAATAAGTAGCACCTTTGTTTACCCAGTAACTATTATTAGAAAGATTAAGGTACCATTGGGATTGCTTTTCCTGGACGCCATCTTTAAACTATTTATATATAAATTTTATAAGCTTGGGATTGTCTTCTCAAATACAATGGCAATAAAATGAATTCAATCCATCATTCACTCATTCATCCATAACATAGATTGGTGAGCTTTTAATAGACGTAAGTTTGAATACATGTGTTTTCACACAACAGTCATAAATAATTGATACGTAACCCATTCAACTTTTCATTAAAATAATATACAACCTATACATGTGTATTATATGCATGAACTATCTACAAGAACTTTTAGAATATTTAAATATTTAGAACAATTTTCAGTAACTTCATGAATGTGTTTACCCTATCGTAAACTTCAGTCAAACCACATACCTAAGTATTTAACCTAACCAGATTTCTGTCACTTAATTTCAATGCAGAAAGTATTCTAATACGGGCTCTTGTAAAAAACAGAAATTAGACTAAGAAGGAGATAACTCTAAGCCCATTTCACGCAAAAAGGAAACCATAGTATTAAGATCATTTTGCAAGTACATTTCACATCTTTTAATATCCCTGTTCTTTATATACAAAATTTTATATTCTGACATACTACAACGATATTACGCTTAAAGGTAAAGAGCTAATCCCATGCGTTATTAAATTGCAAAGTAAATAAGATTGAGGGCTTCTATGTGATAAACCTTTGTTACTCTACCTCGATATTGTGGAGCTACTGCTACTATCGAAGTTATATTTAGAAGTCTTTCACTTAGAAATTACCAAATTTTAGACCCTCTATTAACAGATGGACAGATATTTGTCAAATGGACACATATCAGAAGCCGAAGTCTCTTGATCGAACTTAGATTAAATATTTGTAAATTGAAGTAGATCGCAACATCGGTGAAACAAACGTTACCATTCACTAACTTGATTCGTGTAGCTATCCCATTATTAAAATATGAATGAGATTTTTTTCAGACTGAATGCATTATTTGAGTGCCAATAGTTGAGACCAATTATTGTGAAGACTATTAAAATCCCCAATAATTACAGGTGATTTAGCAAAAGTTGAAAAAATGTTATCCCAGTCAGACCGTTGTGTACAAACAGATAGGATAGTAGATACTCATAACCTGTTTTAAATTTATACAGTCAATTAATTTTACGCTAATAATTTCCATGTCTAAGTTATGAAAAGAAGAATCACTTCTATCACATCTATATATAGTATAAAGTATTTAAGTGAGTTTCGCTATTTACCTATGTCTCACTTAGAATTTCTATATGTATGTCTTCCTGATTTATGCAATATGATTGAAACCTAGCCATGTGAATCACTTCTGTCACATCTATATACAGTATATAGTATTTAAGTGAGTTTCGCTATTTACCTACATATGTCTCGCTTAGAATTGGTATGTGTATGTCTTCCTGATTTATGTAATATGATTGAAACCCAGCCATGTGAATCACTTCTGTCACATCTATGTACAGTATATAGTATTTAAGTGAGTTTCGCTATTTACCTATGTCTCGCTTAGAACTCCGTAGTAGTTCCGCAATTGATATTAATTTTGTTCTTATACTTTGAGCGTTCAAATAATTGCCTGATTTATGTACAAATCACTCTAAATGCGGTTAAATGATAAAGCAAATGTAAGAGCTACAAAGAATATAGACTAAACAAAAGATTGTATGAGGTAATAAAGTGAAGAGGTAACGATTTCTAATAATAAAACTATATATTTCAAAAAATAAAAGCGTAAATATAAATAAGTCACAGATTCTACTATTAACTGATCAAAATGAACACCGATATATATTAGAACTTTCTCATTGTAAAGTGGCAGGATTAAAATATTCAATGCCAAATAAATATAAAAAATAATATAAATCTATGTATTTGCAACTAGCTTTTAATTTATGAATTGCACAGTTTTGGAAATAGAAAGGAGCCTAGTAGTAACAAACATTCATTACCCCATTAATTTTTGTTAAAGTAAGTAGTTAGATAAAGTTGAGTTCAAAACTTAATAGTCATAATTTTTTTTTTTAAATTAAGAACGCATTCTATATGAATTAAATGAAATAGGAATTTACATACAAGTGTATATATATGTACATATATAAATGATATTTTTTTTATTTAAATGAATCAAATATTTGACATAACAGCATTGTTTATTTTGTCCTATTCTTGTAAAAGTTATTCACGGTGACTGATGGGTTATTAAGTCGACAATCGACTCCTTTCTTTTTTTTTTTATACTATAGGGGGACAGACGAACAGACGGGTCACCTGATGGTAAGTGACACCACCGTCCATGGATACTTGCAACTCAAGAGCCGCAAGTGCGCTGCCCGAGTTTGAGGGTGATGAGGGATAGGGGAAGCAGGGAGCGGAAAGAAGAGAGGAGGGATGAGAAGATGGGAAAGAGGAGAAAGGAGATGAGGGAGAGAAAAGGGGGAGGGGGAAGTGGGCCACCGGAAACCTCACTCAATTCGGGGAAATGCAACGCAAGCGTTACTTCACAACTGGTTTTCTGTGAGGCCGTGGTATCGCACCGGTCGAGCCGGCCCATTCGTGCCTAAGCATGGCTCTACCACTGAAAAAATAGCTAATAATCAAACTCTCTAATTACGTAAGAAAATACTGAAATATTTAATTACAACTCGTAAGTTCCCTTGGAAACAATAACAACGTTCTCAACAGGATTTTTTCAATTGATATCTTTGACATAATATTTTGTGTATAAGTTTAGCGATAAGGAAACATTTCTTGTAAATAAATCTAGTGTCGCCGTAGCAGGTCAGTCTCTAGTTATTAATTTAGCTGGCAAAGAAGCTTCCAACCCGATGAATCACCGATATCCTTAGTCGGTATATAATAGGTACTTGATACAGTTAAGAACATGTAGATTTTCTGTGTATAGCTATAAGTATTTTTATTAGTTAAGATGTGGGAACTAGATCTTCATTTATCAAGACAATGATTTTTAAAACCTGTTTTGAGCGGGCAACTTCTCGAGACCAAAGCAGTCCCAAAACAATTGACAAAAATCTTGAAGACTTTTCAGTTGTGTCATATTGTCAGAGTGGTCGCGGTTGGTAGATGGGTCGAGGTATATTATTTCGGACTAGTTTAAGCTTAGAGTCATATTTACATCAATCTTTATGGTCTGATTATAATTATTATAGAACTATTATCTCTGTTCTCATACTCTGACATGTATGAACATATATGACGTGAGTTACTGCTCCTTGTATATATTTAAATCTTAATATCGCAAAAAATATTCTTTGTTAAGCCTTCGATTTGAATAAAAGATGAAAGTTTTTGGACTCGTAAGCTTAAAAACAATAAGTCGAACAAAAGCACAAAGTTAGCTAGGTATTGTTGGTGTCCGTGACATTTGGTTCTAAGTAGACGTGTATATTATTTCGGTACGGAAAATAATGTTAGTACCTATTGTCTGAAAAACAAAGCCAGTATCATAAAATATTATCAGTACACGTTAAAATAATTCTAGGTCAGGCGTAAGACCTTTAACCGATTTAAAATTTGTGGCTAATTGTGATTAAAATTTGTGATTTTTATCTATAACTTCCAAAAAACCCTCTTATGCAATAAGTAGTTATGTTTATTTCATATTTAATGAATAAAGAGAAGAATTAACAGAAAAATAATAAAAATAGTCATTTGGAGACTATTAGATATACATAAAGTAGAAAAATGGTTTTAAATATTCAGTATTAAATGGTTGGAGTCTATATATAGGTAGTTTAAATCGTTAAAATTAGGCTTTGAAGTAGAGTAATGGGCAATGCAGTCTAACAGGTGTAACATATTTTAACGACGTCGATGTCGAAGTGAATCATATTTCAGTACAGTAAAAATATATATAGCTCAAGGTTCCACGCTATATTGCACCTACTGGGTTCCTACAAAAATGTTCGTTAAAAAAGATTTCTATTTTACCTGAAATAACAGCTCACTGACTTTACGAAAAGGGTGAAAAAAACAAGGGATTGAATATTTTGCTCAAATCACTAGCTAAATAAGAAACATCACTTCCTCTGGCGAGTGCCTCCAAATGCCTGCTTTGGACTATGACATGCAAAAATTTAGGAACTGAAAGACTAATATATAGTTTTATTTTTTGTAAGATAACTAAATATGCAATATTTTATAGATATCATATTTAATATCACATGAATATATAATTATGATAATTTGTAGATCTATTTGTAAGGCTCAAGCACTTTGAATGGCAATAGGAGAATTGATTGACGTCGGGAATGGTTCGGGATAGACGAAATGAGCATTTTAGGAGAGGGTAATAGTACGTCTGCCAAGAGTCCGGAATCAATAGCCTAGTTACATGAATAAGTATTTGACTTTTGTTTTTGGCGATTTATGTAGACACAACTAGAAGAAAAGAAAACAAAAATAAATATGCGAAAGATTTATAAGCATTCTCATTTTTTGCCTAAGTTTAGTTTAGTCTGGTGTATATATTTGATATATATTTATATAGTTATTATCTTAATAACAGAGCATTAAATAAAAAAAAAAATACAGTTATTTCGAGACTTCTACCAGTACAATCCCTGATCGGATTACCTACATTCAAAGTTTATTTCGAACAAACTACGTAAGACGCGATGGGCTGGACACCTGACAAACAGATTTGTATGTTTATGAGATGAACAAAACTTAAAAAAAATTTAAAAAAAAAAAACACTACTGTTTTGTCACGAATGGGCGGGCTCGACCGGTGCGATACCACAGCCTCACAGAAAATCGGTTGTTAAGCAATGATTGCGTTACTTTTTCCCCAAATTAGTGATGTTTCTGGAGGCCCAACTCCCCCTCTCCGTTTTCTTGTCCCCTCATCCCCTCCCCGTATCACCCTTAAAGGCAGGCAGCGCATGTTATTTTAGGTAAAATATAAATCTTTTTTAACGCACAAATTTGTAGGAAGCCAGTAGGTGCAATATAGCGTGGAACCTTGAGTTATATATAGTATATTTTTACTGTACTGAAATGTGATTCACTTCGACATCGACGTCGTTAAAATATGTTACACCTGTTAGACTGCATTGCCCATTACTCTACTTCAAAGCCTGTTTTTAACGATTTAAACTACCTATATATAGACTCCAACCATTTTATACTGAATAATTAAAACCATTTTTCTACTTTATGTATATCTAATATTCTCCAAATGACTATTTTTATTACTTTTCTCATTTCTCATGTTAATTCTTCTCTTTATTCATTAAATATGAAATAAACATAACTACTTATTGCATAAGAGGGTTTTTGGAAGTTATCGATAAAAATTACAAATTTTAACCAATCTTTTCAGTGGTAGAGCCATGCTTAGACACGAATGGGCCGGCTCCACCGGTGCGATACCACGGCCTCGCAGAAAACCGGTTGTGAAGTAACGCTTGCGTTGCATTTCCCCGAATTGAGTGAGGTGTCCGGAGGACCAATTCCCCGTCCCCCCTTTTCTCTCCCCTCATCTCCTTTCTCCTCTTTCCCATGTCCTCATCCCTCGTCTCTTCTTTCCGCTCCCTGCATACCCCATCCCTCATCACCCTCAAAGGCGGGCAGCGCACTTGCGACTCTTGAGTTGCAAGTGTCCATGGACGGCGGTGTCACTTACCATCAGATGACCCGTCTGTTCGTCTGTCCCCCTATAGAATAAAAAAAAAGGAGTCGATTGTCGACTTAATAACCCATCAGTCACCGTGAATAACTTTTACAAGAATAGGACAAAATAAACAATGCTGTTATGTCAAATATTTGATTTCTTTATTTATCCATGCTTCATATATGTATATATACCCTTGTATGTATATTTTTATTTCATTTAATTCATATAAAATGTGTTCTTAATTAAAATAAAAAATTATGACAATTAGGTTTTGAACTCAACTTTATATAACTACTTACTTTAACAAATTTAATGGGATAATGAATGTTTGTTACTACTGGGCTCCTTTTTATTCCCAAAACTGTCCAATTCAAAAATTAAAAGCTAGTTGCAAATGTACAGATTTATATTAATTTTTGTAGTTATTTGGCATTGAAAAAAGAGCAGAAAGAAGTGACTAGAGCTCGATGATAAGGACAGTTTTATTTGTTAGTTATGAGCTTGTATCGGTACTGATACCCATTTAGGATCAAACGGACTGCGCGTCTTTAGTTATTGTATTCTTTAGAAAATGTATTTATAGGTCATTATAATAATACCGGTATTATAGAACCTATAATTGTGAGTAATGTAGCTTTCTTTTATCTATTAATACTATTCATCAAACATGCATACATAACCTCACGCCTTTTCTCCTTCGTGTCAGGCAGAGACAAGGCCCTTTGCTTCTATCGTAACATACCACACGACCTACCTCTACTGTTATATTATTTAATAATATAAATCTAATAAAAGTTTTTGTAATACTATTATCATCATCAACACTTAATTATATAACGAGGATGTTTCAATACAGGATATTGTAACAGACAACTTAATTACAAATGTCCGTCGTAATTGAAGTTCTGCCAACACAGGCAATTATGATTGGCATACGTATCAAGAACCGACGATTCAATTACCACAATTCTAGCCATTTACCTTTTTGAAATTGTTGCATGTGTATCGGGTACATGCTTATTGAACATGATCTTGGTTTTATCCAAGTTGATCCGTAGGCCGATGCGTACAGAAGAGTCAGCTAGGTCATTCAGCATCTGCTGTAGGTCCTGCAGCGTCTCTGCCATGATGACGATATCGTCTGCAAATCGCAAATGAGAAATGTGTTCGTTGATGCCACGCCCTTTCCAGTGCAGCGTCTTGAACATGTCCTCCATTGCATTTGTGAACGATTTCGGGGAGATAACATCCCCTTGTCTCACTCCTTGATGCAATGGTATTGGCCTTCTTTGCTAGCTTTGTACTTGGACGGACATGGTGGCGGCTTCGTAGAGACATCTCATCACTTAGATATATCGCCAATCTTCTTGGCAACGCTGCAGGGACTCCATAACAGCCCAGATCTCGATCGAGTCAAAGGCCTTCTCATAGTCCACGAATACTAGACACAGGGCCTGATTATATTCATCGGTCTTCTGTATAATCTGCCGCACTGTGTGGATGTGGTCTATGGTGCCATATCCTCTCCGAAATCCAGCCTGCTCCGGTGGTTGGAATTCGTCGAGTGTTCGCGCAAGACGGTTCGTGATGATTCTTGAAAACAGCTTGTAGACGTGGCTTAGAAGGGAAATTGGTTGATAGTTTTTCAACATTGTCTTGTCACCCTTTTTGAAGAACAAGACGACCACACTCCTACTCCACGCCTCCGGAGTTCTCCCTTCAAACAGGACAGCGTTGAAGAGTTTTTAGAGCTCCCGTATTACAGGTTTACCTCCAGCCTTTAGCAGCTCTGTTGTAACGCCATCCTCTCCAGGGGCTTTTCCATTTTTCAGCTATCTAATAGCCATCTGAATTTCGTCGATACTGACTTCTGGCAGGTCTTCGGTATAGTGGCGTGTTAATGCGGCTCTGGGGTTCTCATTTCGGATCCGGTGGAGATGCATGCGAAGCGTATAACCGGCCATAGAAGCTTTCTACTTCCGAAAGGACTGCCGGCTTCGAAGCAACGACTTCTCCGGTTGCTGTAGTCAACTTCGTCAGGTGGCTTCTTCCAATAGATTGTACGAACACTTTTGAACACCAATTCTGCTCGATCGCCCTTTCATTCGAGAGAGCGTTAAAGCATCGGATGTCGTGACGTACGAGCTTACTAATCTCTCGGTTTAGAGTCCGCTTTGCCAACGAAGTGACTGGTGGGTTTAAACGTCGTTCCTTCATTAACCCTAGGGTCCCTTCCGAAAGCTTCGACTTCCTGCCCTTACGCTGCAATTCACAAAATCTCGTACCTTCTTCCCTTAGAACCCGAACCACGTTTTCGAGGTTCTGGTTTACGTCTTTTGTGGTTTCCACAGAAGCGAATCGGTTTTCCAGCTTTGCCTGGAACGTTTCAGATCCTATCATGGCTTGAAGCAGAGTTGGTCGGAGCCTGGACTTCATCAAATGAACACGTTCAGCATTATAGTCGATATTTAGAGAGCCTCGGACAAGTCGGTGGTCACTACCGGTATTAAACCTATTGATCACTGAGACATCTCTGAATATGTGCTTTCTGTCCGACATGATGAAGTCGATCTCATTTTTGATCATAGCGTCGGGACTTTGCCACGTCCACTTTCTCTGGGGCTGTTTCTTGAATAAATGAATTCATCAGAAAGAGCCCCTCCCGTTCGAGGAAGGTAACGAGCATTTGCCTCCTATGATTCCTGCTTCCAAATCCTTCCGATCCTACTACCGATTCGCTACAATTCTGTACTCCCACTTTAGCGTTGAAGTCACCCATAACAACGTTGTAGTGGGTCTTAGTGGTACAGTGGTGGGCCATCGATATATCATCAAACATATCCTCCACCTCGTCATCCGAGTGTGCCGAGGTCGGTGCGTGCACTTGCACAACCTTGAGGCTATACCTCTCGGTAAGCTTGACAATGAGGTACCCTACCTTGCTCGACAAACTGGATATTTCCACAACGTTGTCAGAAAGGGACTTATTTACCAGAAACCCAACGCCACCTTGGGATTGTTGGTCCCCCTCGCGGAAGTACATCAGGTGGCCTGACTCGAGGGTTATGGTGTCCTCCCCCTCTCTTCGGACTTCACATAGCCCTAGGATATGCCACCTAATCTTCTCGAGTTCAACCTCAAGTTGCGCCAGATGCGAGTCTAGCCGTAACGTGCGCCCGTTATACGTAGCCAGGGTCAGTGGGTTTTGGTGGCCTCTCGTAACCCGGAGATTCTTAGCACCCCCCGCCCACCGTAACCGTGGTCGCCACCATGACCAGGAATAGCGGGGCCGCCGGGAACTGGGGGCCGTGGCTTATGTTGCGTCTGCATTGGGAGGATATTTGCCCATAATCGCCACGCTGGGCAGGCGGGTTGGTGATCGCAGGGCATAGCTTCTCGCACCGGTGACGCTGCTGCCCGTCACCGGCCTGTCGAATTTAGCTATGCCTATTGGGATGGATATACCGCCATCGGTCGGTCGCAGAGCCTCGTTCGTCGTTTAGCGGGATGTAACACGTGCAGGTGAGGTTGGCTTGGGGCAAAAGATGGTGGTTCAGCCCCCTCACCGTTCCACCTATTCAGGAATTTGATGGAAACTTGGGAAGTTGAAGGGATAGGAATTGAATGGATATTGCTTAAACGGACGGATTGGAAGGTATAAGCAATGGCTCGAGCACGTCAGGGTCGCACCCCTGTAACATGACAGGAAGGTCAAGCCCTCTACCGTACAACCATGTTGAGACGCAATTGAATATATTCTATTTTATTACATCAATATCCAATAGTAAAAGAGTCGGGACCTACTGAAAAAAGTAAGTAAATAATTTTTGTGTGATTTTATTGTGTTAAATATGCAATAGGTACGAGTATATTTCTTTTGAAATCGTTTCTAGTCAGAGAAATAAAATGTCAGTCCTAAGACTGAATATAAGATTTTAGTACTGAAATCTTATGCTGTTTACTTAAACGGATAGTTTACTGAAATCTTATATTCAGTCATACATTTTTCCAGAAATTTTTAGCTGATATGTTTTTATTTTATGTGCCGTCTAGTAACAGGCAATAAGCCGAAAAGAAAAATCATAACTTTATTTTTTATTTTTTTAGATTACTTTGCGTTTTCACATTTTATCTAATTGTCCAAATTGACCAGTGGATTAGTGGATGTAAATTGCATGACAGGTGTTAACAAACAAGCGCGCAATCAAAATGCAAGATATCATGTCAACAAGCCCGAACTTGAGCGAAAATCTACTTAATTAATTTGCGTTATCAAAACGCACATTAATCACCGCACAACCCTCTTCCTCTCAATATATAATAATAGTTATTATTATTTATTTCTCTTAAACAAAGGTAATTTAAATATGTGGTGGTTATTACATAGTACAACATATTCAACATAGATTTTTGGGGAGACTGGTATCTGCTTTCGGAAGCCCATTGTATATTCATAATAAACTATTTCATCTCCTATAGCATTTAAAATTAGTTTTCTAATCTTCTCTTCCATTGTGTAATAACTGCCACTTTTCTTTAGATTTTAAGAAATGAAATATTTGTCGTGTTCAGGTGTGTGAAAAATAGTTTTACAAATATTCTTTACGAACTGTATTTTGTTACGGGTTCAGCAGAAATTTCAACTTTACCAAGTACATTGAGTAAATAGTGATCATTTATTACGTATCTATATGTGAATGATTACACTTGTTCTTTATATTATTAAATGTAATCCGACCATAGTTTTAGTAGCATTAGTGAGCAAAAAAGGTTGACGTTCAATTAACTTGGAAACTACAACAATCCTAGCGACCGAACGTGTATCATATGCATTTGCCAAATAATAAGTTAACGTTTTTGTCTCGTAAATTTATCTTGCCCATTTATCTGGAATGTAGAGACACCCTTATGTTAATGAATATGATTTGACTTTGACTGAATTGTTCTAGGTTGGTTAGTTGAATTTAAACATGGTCAGAGATAACTACTTAATAATTAATAATCATTAAAATTGAATATTCAAAAAGTCTACAAGACGTCTTGCCATTCGCTACTGTAAACTATTTATTGAAAATTCTAACGCTAAATACAAACCAAATGTTGATTTTATTGTATGCCACTCGGTATGTTCCAATCAATTTCGCTATATTCAAATAGCCCAGATACATTTATTTAAAGCCCAGTTCTCTGAGTGAGAAACGTGACATGAATATGTCGATTCGAAAGCTTTAATTGATCATGGGTATATGTGTATGTGTATGGTGGGTATAGGTATACACTACAGTCATGATTTTAAAAGCAAACAAAGCATTCAATGCTGTTTGCGGAACCGACATACCTTTTTTAGATTCATCATTATCACTGTAGAATCTTTCGTCGTTTCTGTTCTATGTGCTAAGGGCCTGCCCTCTACCTACTTCTTTAATTTTGCTGATCCATTGGACTATGTCGGTAACCTGCATTCGTTGGTTTATCCCTCATTTATGATTCGGCTCTCAATATGACCTTAATAAAGAAGCTCAGTGCAGTTTGCGTGTGGGTTAAAACCACTAATCTAGATAGTTGTCAGTTAGCGATTCGATTTGCTGGCCCTAGTGTTTTCTTTGGTTACGACTCAAACTAATCTTGAACCCAACTTGTCCATATCTGTTTTGAGAAACTAACTTTACTTGGCTAACATTGTGTGTATATATTAGTCACTTACATAGAATATTGTAAGGTTGCTACAAAACTAGGTAAATTTTAATACCATAAACAGACAACTGTTTATCTAAATTATTACATTATATTATATTTATGCTATTAGAAACCTTCCGTTACCTTCCGATTAAAAAGTTCCCGGGTCAGGGATCTGAAAGATATTCCTTAATCGGCCTACAAAAAGTATTTTAAAGATTAGAGGAAGAAGAGAAGATTAGAATAAGATATAATACAAGTATTGCATGCAATAGAGATTAGTTCGAAAGGGAATAACATTAATTAACTTTTATTGAAAAGTTCCGGATGCTTTTATCAGACTAGTATGTACATATTGGCTATTTGAAATACTTCAATAATGTGTCTAATACTTTATTTAGACCGCCAACTTTTAACTATTAATATATAATGTATATTATTTTAGGTTTATAGTGACCTGCTCTTAAGAATCGCAGCGTGCATTTTTTATAACCTTAAATATTTATCAATAAATATTCATTCAAATAAAAGCAATCATTGAAATCTGACTGACAGTTCCAGAACAGCGCCTTAGCCTTAGCGAACAAATAAAAAAAAAATCTTTAACTTTATTTTATAAGTACAAATGTATAAAAAGAAAGTTTCATCGAAGTAGAATAAACAGTCGTTTTTGTGTTTTATTTTTAATAATCCACTATGAATAAATAATAAATTTAATTAACGAAATGAGTATTCTAACTTAAAGAATACCAACTACAGTGGTTATATTATTTCACTTGATGTTACTATACGAGTATACGGATGCATATTGTATTTCAGCTTGCCTCTCGCTGCATTAATAATGCTAATAGCTAAATACGATTGTACGTAATTGATAACGTTGTTGCTTGAACAAGCCGATTTGCATAATTGTAATACAGCTCAGTCGTACAGTGATAGATTATATGGTATTAATTTGCATCCGTATGTCAAGCTTTTAAAACTAAATTAGATATCAATAGTACCTTCACATTGTAAGAATAGTGATGACAAGAGATTAAGAATAATGAGTTCCAAATATATTCAGTTATAAATTATATAAAATTTTTATTCAGGAAGAATTGGGTCACATTTCCTTTTAGTAACACGCTTGTGTTAGGCATTTAAATCTTGGATATCTGAAACCCTGCATTAAGAAGGTACATTTGGTCCTCTACCACAGAATTAAATTACAGCATAATAACAGTATATTATGTTGTCTAAAAGGAACTCTGCAAGAGTAAGAGGATTCAGACTTCCCGGCACCAGCCGATTCGAGTTAGATCATACATATGTAATCCTGATTTTCATGAGTTATTGCTCATACTCCCCAATCCATCTGTGTCAGCAATTTTCCTTTCCTGTCCAATACATAGAATAGAATAGAATATACTTTATTGTACACCTTAAAACAAAAATTTACAGTACTTATGCAAAATAGAAATGTACAATGGGCGGCCTTATCGCTAAATGCAATTTCTGCCAGGCAACCTTAGGATGGACAGAAAAAGACAAAAAGACAAGATGACAAGATGCAAAAGAACATACGGGTAGTTTAGGTGTAGAAAGAAGAGAGAAGAAAAAGCGTTTAAGAAGGATCCAATTTATAACTAGGTACCTTTATTATATATGTATATATATATATATACATATATATAATATATATATATATATATATATATATATATATATATATATATATATATATATAATAAAGAAAAAAAAAATATACTAGCAAGCCAAGTAATAGTCTTTAACCATATTCTTAAATGTAGCCAGCGATTGGCACGTCTAATGTGTAAAGGTAAGTTATTCCACAGGCGCACAGCCTGTACACTAAAAGATAGGTCATAGGTACATACTCCCTTTCCTGTCAATATATCCTTAATTTTACCATTTTATTCCCAAAAGTGCCCAGATGAAGGCAACTCGCATGCCCCCTATTACGTAAATCGGATTATTATCAGCAGAATGCGGGCGTTTCCCTTCAGGGAAACAGGCATGAGTGTATGTATGAACGTATGAAAGCAACTGTATGGGGTAATCTTTGCTTTTGGCCTACAGCAGTATACCTTTTATATTTCCATTTAGTTGGTAACCCGTAATGGGAGAAGAGGTAATAAAGTAATTGATAGAATTAAGCACTGATATCATTCCAATAAGGGTAGGGCCAAATTAGCCTCCAAGAAGTTTGGTGTGCTAAACAGTTTAGACAGTATTTCACTCCAGCCCACCGCAACTTTATAAGGTGCAGGTTCGGCCGCACATGGAATACTGTTCTCATCTCTATGTAGGTGCACCCCAGTACCAACTTCTCCCTCTTGACCGCATTCAACGGAGGGCAACTCGCATCATCGATTGCCAAGATATTTCTAAATGTAGCTTCACTCTATATTCCGTATCGCATTTATCATGGGTAGTGTTTAGAGGAATTGTTTGGGCTTATACCACCCGTAGGTTTCCGCTATCGTCCTGCGGGACAAATATCCATGCCCATCACCTGGATGATTGGCACTCCACCACTGTGCGCTTCTCCAGAAGCTTTTTAGCTCGCACAAACAACCTGTGGAACAAATTGTCTCCTGCCGTATTTCCGGACCGATATGACCTTCAAATCTTCAACAAAATAGCGTACTCCTACCTAAAAAGCCGGCAACGCACTTGAGACTCTTGAGTTGCGGATGTCCATGGGTGCAGGTAGTCACTTACCATCAGGTGATCCGTCTGCTCGTTTGCCCCCTACCTCATAAAAAAAATGTTACCAATTTTCTTTTATTGCTGTCGACACAAAATAATTATATATGTATTATATATATTGTCGGCCATGTTTAAGATGTGTAAAGTTATCATTACACAGGTCCACAAAAAATGAGTTTCAGATTCGTGTTCAGCGGTAAAAAATACGTCGGAAAATATATGTCGCACACCCAGCACATAACACTTTTTTTTTGTGGACCTGTGATTATTAATAGTATTAATATATGTAGTTCAAAACGAAAAGTTAAACAACTTTATTTTAAAGTGACACAGATTTTCAATAATTTAAATTATTATTATAAATGTCAAACCAAAGTGGGGTACTAAATATCCTCTTTATTTTTACACTGAATCTATAGCAAAATATTATTTATAGGGTATAAATAATATTTTGCTTCAAAGTCACTATTATTTAAGATGATTCAAATGAACCCCTGTGGTTTAGTAAAGATATTTTATTCATACACATATACAAACTTCATACATATACGTACAATTAAATATACTTACACACACTCGAAAAACATAACTGTCTTACTTGCGATCTTATAAATCGTATATTCAAAGTAGTAAAAAAAAAATGTTTAAAGGAGGGAAGTGATTCCGTTTTAACGATGCGACGCAACGTAGCAATTTCAAATTAGAATATTGTATTCTATTCCGGTCGGTCTACAAGCTGTCGCTAATTGAAACCGTTGCAAAGAGAGTACCAGGTGGCAATTGGCAAAGCGCGCCGTTTCTGTTATCCGACCATTAATGCACTGTTATTATTTACTTGACGAGTACTCCAAATAGAACATTTGCAATTACAACCAGTAGAATTACAAGGCTATTTAAAGTTTTACGTAATCACTCTTCGATTACCTATGTATATATACATAGGTAATCGAAGAGCGATTCAATCACTCAAAACACTCATATAAAATTGTAACAGAACAATATCTGTATATTGTAGATATTTAAAAAAAACTTATTTTGTTAGAGCAGCAGAAGCCAAATCATCAGTTTTATCTCATAATAGAAGTTGCTAAATGGGAATTTACACGAGCGTCGATGGGACTTATTAAATTTCGTAGTTTGACAATAAAAGAGAATAAAAAGTTATATAATGTTTTCGCTTACAGTGGTGGGATAAGAGTCTACAGATTTTCAAAGAAAGTAAAGAAGTAAAAAAAAATATACATCAACTATTTGAGCGCCTCGGATATTGATAGTTTAGATGACCTAACATCTCGTTCATCTGCCCTTTTCCCTTATGGGAGATTCCATCCGGGAAGGTGGTAAAATTTCAGGAAATAGATAACACCATTACTTTAAATCTATAGGCGCCTCCACCCCCAATTTCATAGAAATTTTTGCTTTCACGTAACTTCCATAAACATATTAAAGTTATATTTAAATTAAACGAGAACGTTTTTAATTTGATAGATAACGGACATATTATTTTTATTATTACCTATGCATAAATAGTTCTTTTTCACTGCAAACATTACTCTTAAGTAGACATAAAATATGCATGTATAGACGCGTAGTGGTTGACGAACTGGAATAGTTGACTCATCACTTCAGTATCCGAACTCTATAATTTGTAAAAAATGTAAGATTAAGAGGGGGATATACTATTTCCATTATATAATATAAATAGAACTGTAATGATTTGACTTTAACAGGATATATGATCCAGACTTACTTATTTAACCAGGTGGGTAGTATTACGTGGTAGATATTCATAGCTTTATTTTTATAATATTCATGTCCCTAAGAATAGCTATCGGCAACGGAACAATACAAAGGCCGTTTATTTATTTATCAATATCGCACGTAATTAAATAGTTACCATCGTGTTTAATCAGCTTAGATTTACGCTGCAATAAATAATAATAAACGTGTATTGGTTATTTACCGGCACTTGTGATAGACCCATGTAAAATGAATGTTAGGTCTTCTTTGCCAGCACAGAATATTGATTAATTATGAAATTAATTATAATAGTTTTAGTAAGCTTAATAGCAGGCATTGTTTGGTCATCAAAACGCTAGTACTCACGATATTTTAATGGAAGATTATAAATTGCGATATCACTTTTCTCTTCACAAAACATAATAAATACGTATATATATATATATAATATGTATGTATATATATATACGTATGTGTAGTATAACATAAGATGTATAATTTATCAGAAAATGACATCGCTAATGTATCAAAAACTTGGACTTTTCTACTTTTTATCTAAGGAAGTTTTAGAAAGTTTATATAAATGGTAAGCTATGTCCAGGGTCTGTGGTACAATGGCAGTTCCATGGGGTTTTGTGCTCGATATATTTTGTTCCTAATTTGTAATACCGACTTGCCTTATTTTGGTAAGGACATTCAGCATATATTGTTGTTTGCGAATAATATTTCATTTTATTTATACTAAAACGTATGACTAAAAAGACCTTAGAAACAGTGCTACCGTGAAAGTGGTTTACAGGTTCAATGTTAACCGTTACATTTTGATTTATAGAATAATACATGTATACGCTACAGCGCATAACTCTAAACGTCAAACAATAGTAAATCACTGCAATGGAAAAAAGATGAAGTTGAAGATTTTGAATTAGTTTATACCGCAAATCTGATACTAAAATATTCAAAAACTATCAAATAGACGCAGCTCTGTCAAATATGTAGTAAAAAAAGCAAACTGACTAATATTGAGACATAAAGATCAGACTATTTAAGTTATTTTCTATTTACAGGCCGCTATCAAATTGACTTTTTTTAAGCGTTTTGGTTCTTCCAACGGGAGCGAGACAATATGGTATCTGACGAATAAATACTACTATTGGCTTTGCTACTTCTTAAAGTATCATCGTCAATTTTGGGAAAATCCTTAAGGGCCCAATCAATTACAAGAGAGTAAATATTTCGCACTGTACTCTAACAGTACTTAAAATAATTAATGCCGGAGGCTACATTTGACGAACTTTTAGATGTGATTCTTATATGACATATGTACCTACATGCATACAATATTTAGGCACTAACCTCAGAGTTTCAGTTTCACCGATTTTGTTCGATTTTGAATTGAATTTATGAATACGAATTGCACCGAACTATTTGTTCAATATCGAACTCGTTTTCTTATGGTAAATGTATACCCGCGCCCACACGGATAGACAAGGACGGCGTGATTGTACCTGTAGCCAAAAAACATCGCTGGTTGTTCTATTAACGTGATGGCGGGGATAGCAGTGTTAATGTCTAACGATCTCCAGCCTCCATGAGCGCTGGCATGGCTGTAGGTCTGCCCGTTGCCCTAGCAGAAACAGGCCTGAGTTGGAGGCGCGACATGTTCCGCGCGCGCCTCTTAAATAAAATTGAGAGGTGAGGAGGCCCCCACACTTCACAGTGTGGCTGCTTCTTTCAAAAAAGCAAATCCATTAAACTAAAAAAAAAAAACAAAAAACAACAAAAATACTTGTTAAGTGTGTACCAATTTTATATATATGATTGATTATTGTCTGCTATTAAATTATACAAATTAAATTGCCCGTACATATTGTAATTATTATGTTATTATAAGCTAATATAATACAAGACACAGACAATATATATATTCAAAGACTATTTCAGTGGAAACATAAGTCAGGGAAGTGAGCAATTTTGTAACCTTTAGTTTTGCCTTTCGTACAGAGCACTGTCTTATGTCGCCTGCACTATTCGTTTTATTATATATGTATGCAGTGATCCTGGAATGGACTAATAATAGGTTTGAGATTTGCAGGCTACTTTAAATACCTACTTAAAAGACATATGTAATACGATCTAATATGTTTCTCCTCTTAAGTCTTTTATGTTTTAATATTTCTTGTTTTAAAATTCATTTAAATTTATATAAAATAAATTGAACTTTAATTATGAAAAATAAAAATGCATAAGTATACCTTTTTTACTATGTCAAAGTTTCCATATTATAAACCTTTAGTTTTTTTTTTTTGAAACAACAAATAATATATTTCCTGTCAGTATATGTGCAAAATTATTTTAATGAGAACCATAATCAACCTTTAATATGAATTCTAAACAGTATTTAAACAACAAATTAAAATGTGTTGAACGTAAGCTCTAAGGCCGCTTTCGCATCCAGTTAGACGACAATAATATCAACAACTGAGTTTGTGAAACTTATACATAAAACGTAATTGGATGTTCAGATAGTGTACTGGCTCCAATGGAGTTCGTCCTTGCAAACGTCCTGACCTGTTTGATTCTCAATAGAAGACGCACATTTTTAACTAACTTTTAGCTACAAATGCACTCACGGGAAAGTTATTTTGTAGTTATTTAAATATACTATTTTACTCACTTGTGTATTTCGGAGATGCCTGACTAGTTTTGGTCCCGACACGAGACCTTTCTCCATAAGTAAGTCGTCCAGCTGCGACACACGATAATGTAATTCACGAAAGTTTTTATTCTAAACTTATTTTGTCTGTTCCTTTGTTCCAGGTAAAGTATTCGAAGAAGAAGATACTTTTAAACGTAACAAACACCCTTTCGCATTTATAATATTAGTGAGGATTGCTATTAAAGTTTCTTACGACCTTGCAACAAGGCGAATTTATAAAAATTATGATAATATCCATACATACATATCCTAATGCCTGTATTCCCTAAGGCGTGTTAGGTTAAAGTGGGTAGGTTTCGATGACCAAATGTCTTGATACTGACATTTGAGGAGTTTAGTACGTGATACAGTTTAGTACGTGATACACGAAACGTTTAATAGGCCCTAATATATTTTTTATAATTAAATTGTAATGTATTACTAATTTATTTAAGACATATAATTTGATATTATCGATTATATTTTCAATTTTAAACCCAAAGGTAAAGGTTTAAGACCGATGTAGTTATACAAACGGTGAACATTATTTCCGTATATATGCCAAAAAACTGTGATCTTTAAGGTTAAATTCCCATAACTCATTACTAAAATCTTTTACAGCATGACCAAGCGTAGAAGGTCTTTTCCCTCATACTGAGAACGAAATTAGTCGATTAGGTTGTATCACAAACACTTTATCAACTTTATCTTTAAAAAAATTATTAGCGGAAATTAAATAAGAATTCTAGGCAACACAGCTACAAAAATGCAGATAAGTTGTTGTATATTCTGTAGAATACAAAACCCGTATTGCCCGAATCAAGGATCAATCCGTCGCCTATACAGGCATAGACTTTATTAACCACATTCACGTTAAAGCCAGTAAAGAATGAGGCATAAGGACAGCAAACAGCGACATCCCCGTCGCTGTTTTCGTATGTATGGTCACGTCACACTTCGAACTTGTTAGTGACTTTTTGAAAGCTCGCAAAAGAACGCCCAGTAAAATTTACAACGATAGTGGATGTAACTTCGTCAGAACCAATAAGATTTTACAGCAAGAGTACCAACACCTTTCACATATCAAACAAGGAAAAGATTTATTTTCAGAGGTTTGAAAAACGAAAATAAAATTGAATTTCAATGTACCATCATGTTCTGCTGGTGGTTTTTACGAGGTGCCTGTAAAAAGCTTTAAGTACGATTTTAAAAGGGTTATTGGCGAACAAGTTTTAACGTACTTACTGTACACCGTACTCACTCAAATAGAAGCCTGTCTAAAGGAAAGACCCTTATGCAAGACATCAGAACATCTCGACGATTTGGTTTACTTAACACTCGCTTGTGGTTCAAATGTCAATTTACACGAAACAGAAACAGATTTAAGAACTCGGTGGCAGCTGATGAAACGAATATTCCAAGATTTCGGGAAGTGATGGAAACACGCTTCATTGATTAATTCCGGGTTTTCTATATTTTGAGTATTGTTGATTTTTTTATTATTTATAAACTTAGTATAAAAACGAAATATTAAGCTAAGATTATTTATTAGCACGCTGCAAACGAAATACGACTGTTTCGATATCTATTCTTCGGTTGTTTGTGCTGACTAATTTATTATTAGTAATTATACCTTTGTCACGATCTACTTAACAAGCAGTTGACACAAGGAACACCCAGAATTTTTGACTGTATGGCAATCGAATTCATGACCTCTGGCTCAACAGTCAGGTTCTAGGACTAATGGTACCCTTATCGGCCTTGTATTGCGATTCTTTGATGTTTTTTTATCAAAATTTTGCATACGGACATAACTAGTAATACTGTAGCAGTTTTGTATGAGCAAACTTGCTTTAAAAAAACAAAAACGTAACCTGAGTTCAGTTTTTTTTTATTTTTTAAGTTGGTTTTCGTAAGTACTGAAGTGAACGCTTACAAGATCTGCCTATTGTTTTCAAATAGGTAAAAATTTACTCTTTACTAGTATTTTAATTTAAATGTATGTTTCGTTGTTAGCTGTCATGTCTTGACTACTGAACCAATTATCGTTCAATTATACTCATTGCCTTGGGTACAGAAAAGGACAGAGACCGGAGAGCTAAACAAAAAAAAATAATTATATAGTCAATAGTAAGATTAATAATTTCGTGTTTTAATTAAATTGTTAATTTATTAGGTCCTTAATATGATTTTCTAATTAGATGCATGTGTACCTACGCACTAACAATTAGTATTATTAATTCATATTTTGCAAAGCTAATTGGTACATTTGTTACTGACAAGATCAATTATAATAATGAAGCGGTAGACGTATGGACGCTGGCTCTGGCTGGCGATAGGTTTATTGATATGACAAGCAGAAAAAATAAAATAAGAAAGTTGTCAGCGTGTTGTGTTATGAAGATATAAATTATATATCTGATATTCATATAAACCTAGTAAATTTCTGTGACTGGTGTATGAAGCTCCTGTATATATAGCTAGTGCTTATATTTTACAAAACATCTACCATGTGTGCATATAGTGCAGTACATCTACAGTGATGTTGCAAAAAGTATCTAAGTTGTAAATTACAAAATTGAAAAAAAAAATATGTACATTACTTATTTATTTTATTTTTTTTACTTTATACTATATAAACTGTGTGAAATGGACGTAATCAAACAACAAGGGACAACAAATTCATACTATGTGAAAAATGGTATAGTTTGGTTTCTAATGGATACTTTATACATTGTGCCTTTATACAACATGTTGTTATGCGACTGTCCAAAAAAGGAGTGTATTATTTTAAGGGAACATATTTGTGTGTGACTTTCTTTAACATATGTAAATACAATCATTTTTTTATTTCCTGAACAGGTTTGGATATATGGGGTAGCATTAGAAATCATATATCATCCTAAATGACACTGCCTATGCTATTTAAAAATGCATTAGTGCCCGGTGCATATATAGTTTTTTGGCAGGGTAGTTATATTAACTTATTGTTAAAACCTTCAGCTGCTCATGTACTTTGAAGAATCAACTCATTTACTATACAATTTACAGTATAAAGCAGAGTGAAACTACTCTTTAATTAGATGATCTCATTATTACAACATCTTCTCGATACTGCTAATCAGACTCTTTATACAATAAAATTACATAGACCCTGTATGTAACTTAACACGGGTTCATTTCAATCTCTCTCGATTATTAATTATAATTGGAGCTCACAGAAAGTCCTCTATGTGTAGCCGTTATTTAAATTTAGAGATAAATTCAGTTTATATAATTATTTTGAGGCATGTCCACGAGCCAGTAAATACTTTATATGGATTAACTAATTTGCAAAGGGGACATAGTCGAAAGATTCATTCACTTAACGGTTAAATTTGAGCTTCAACTAGACTTTTGCAATCATTGCTTTGGAAACAACTTAATTAATCGATAGTCACATAACCGTAGATCAAAGTCTATATCTATTAAACACCGACCTTATCCTCAGAGTTTTAATTAGTTTATTTAAATATACTTACGGTCGGGTTGTGGCATTGTAAAGGTTAGCTATTGGGTATTACTATTATGTTAATATGGTTGACTGCATGGATGGCTCAGTGGTTAAAGTGGACACCTCGCCACTACACTGTCGCGCCAAGTGTTGTAGTTTCATCTCCATAGTCGACAATACAAGAGAACAACACGAAGGCTTTGGCTTTTACAAAAAAAAAAATATACAAATAATATAATATAAAAATCTGACCAGAATATTAAGTCGAAAATAAAAGTTTGGCATTAACTATCCGTTGGTAATTAAACTTTATTTGATTATACATACAGCTGCGAACAAAATGTACAAAAAAGAATTAGCAAAACAGTTACCATGGCCATAATAATCACAGGGCACGTCACAATTGTGGCGATAAGACCCGTTATAGAGGATTAGCTAGAGAGGAGACATGGTTTCCTCTCCTACCGGATGACCCAGGTGCTTACGGGATATGGCTGTATCGTATAGGCCGGGAGCCAATGCATGTGTGCCACCACTGCGGGGACTGCCGCGAGAATACCGCATTCCACACCTTGGTGAATGTTCTGCGTGGGCACAGTAACGTGCCGACCTCGTGGTGGCTATCGATGTAGGTAGTCTATCGCGTGAGACCATGATTATATATATGGTCCAAAGAGTCAAAATTGAAAGAATTTAACAGAAATGTTAATATTCTTAATTAATGTACAACTTGTCGGAATGGAAATCAGTTATGGCTTTTCCAAAGAAGATTTTAGAACCAATATTAGGTGTCGTTTTAGTCTAAAAGAAAAAACAACTAAAAATTAAGTTTTAAGTCGTGAAGATTACTGTGCGCAAATTGAATTCATGCTGTCCCTCAAAGATCATAGTGCCAACGATAACGTTCCGGGGTTTGTCAAGGGAATGGGGAGATGGCGAAACACGCAGGCCCAATGCGTCTCACTGGCGTATTTCAATTTAGTTCTCCCTCTCCGCTGTGTTTATTCTTCAACAAGATTTGTGTGATTTTTGTAACACTTTAGGGGGTTTTATTTTGAGTATTTAATGATTTTTTGTTACAAAATTTATATTAGATAAAATGAAACCCCAAATTACTGGTGTTTGAGAAAAATAAATGAAGGGTAAAGCATAATTGTATCGCGACTTATTCAAGTGATCAATCCACCCAGTTCAATAAAGTAAACAACGCATTGTTTCTTAATCTATCTGCTACTTATAGCAGGCTACTTATGATACTTGAACTGAGAAGTCCATAGATCCACCGCTTTCTTAATTAACAATTAAATTGGTGGTAAAAAGAAAGAGGGACAGATTCTGTTGGGGTATAATAACCGCACGGACCACACAATTGTTTCTATTTCCTTGCTTCAACCCAATGTTGTCGTTTAACAAAGAATATTATGTACGACAACATCTCATAAACTCCAATTCCGCGTATCCGGACGTTAAATGGAATCTCGGTTATGAAATTTGAAATAAAAGTAAATAGATTGTTGTAGTAGAGCCTACTAAAGTGGCGTTAGAAATTAAAATGTGTTTTCTACTTAAGGAATCGTTTGATGAACTATCCTATTATACAACAAGTGTCACAGATATTCAGTTCAAATATTTGGATTAATAGCAAAAGTAATTACAGTTTCAGAATGGACACTTTTTTTTTTTTCGTGTGGAAACCCCAAAGAGGCACTCTGTGTTAAAAGCGTTGGCGACGTCCAACACCACCTCACCCCGGGATACTGCGCTCTCGGCCAGGGTTCTTTGTATGCTCCTCCGTCCGCGATGGGAATAGGGAATAATCTTTAATGTATTCTTTTAAACAAATAAATTTGACTCTGACTTTGATTCACCTTATCTTGGTCACGCAAATCAAATATCTTCATCCTATTATTATATTTAATATGAAGATGGAGAACAACTCTCCTGTTCATTGATATTGAGACTAAGAAAATTAACATAAAAAATATGTCTTTCAAACCGTCTGACTACTGTGCAAATGTACAATAATATAATCAATAATTAAAAAAAAAAAACATAATTTACCTTGCCATCCACCTTCCTGTGAGCATTGTATACCCGCCAAGTAAGACAGTTACCGACGCTAGCAGTTTCTTTGCCCACCTCAAAGAATTGCTCAATAGGATTAAGTTCATTTGAATGATTGTCACCGATGCCACTTTTGAATTTTCTCATTAGTCCACCGATGTCAGCAGTCAATTTATCTCTCTTGTCATCTGAATTTTCCGAGCCGGAAGCAGTAGTACCTGTAAGCAAAAAGGAAATATTGTATTCTCATGCCCTTCCTTACTTACAACCAGGATAAGCTACACATAGTAGCAAGCAAGACGCATTAAATGCCTACAAGTGTCTTTTGTTCAGCGTCACGTATTTTTAAATTATAATATTCCAATGGCAATCAGATCCCTTGTAGAAATAGAAATATTCAAAAAGAAACTCATAATATAATTTTAATATACTAACTGCATTCAATTACTGGTACACTACCAGTAATTATTAGTATTGTTATGTATTTTTTATATCCTTTATTTTACTGTGCATATATTGTATGCCCATTGGGCGGGATATAGCAGAATGCAAAATTAATAATAACATCTAAGTACCTACTGTAATTGAGTACCTACCTATGATCAACACACAGACATAATCAACATTTTTGAATTTCAATTTGAACCTCTAAAAAAATAATAATAAAAGAAACTCAACTATTAAAATTTTGAGAAACTTATACGTAAATAATCTTGTTTAGAACTTTTTTTTTTTTAACTAAGGTGGATAGACGAAATGTCGGGTCACCTAACGGGAAGTGAGAACCGTCCATAAACACCTGCAACTCAAGAGTAATAAGTGATGTGCCATCTTTAAGGGTGACGAGGAATGGGGGTTGCGGGGAGGGGAAATAAGAGAGGGTGGATGGTGGGGAGGAGATGGGAAAGAGGATGGGGGAGTTGGGCCTCCAGAAACAGAACCCGTTTTCTGCGAGGCCGTGATATCACACCAGTTGACCCGGCCCATTGACGACGACGTTGTTACTATGTAAATGTTTCTGAAGTCAATCTCATACTTTTCTTGTTCCGTGCCTTTGATATTAAATGTAGTCCACCAAACATTTTGTACATCCACTAAAACATAGATATTAATAAGAGTTTTCAAGGAATAATTTGTAGGATTTTTGAGGTTGGATTTATAGGCTTCGCAATATATTGAATAAATCAACATGACAATATAACGAAACCGACAATATGGATTGATTTATTGAGTCGTTTACATTTATTGCGTCACACAGATGCGTATGCATCATGCGTGCAGATCATTAACACCACAAAGAAATATGTATTACCTCATTTAAACATTCCTTAATTGTGGAGAATGTGTTAGAATCATCAAGGGATTACCAAAAAATCAATTAATACCTTCATTGTGGTGAATAATTCATAATTATAATATCATTTGATTTTCAAAACAATCAATTTTTTCCGAAGGTCGCAGACCAAGCTGCATAATATTTGCGGCAACTCTACATCTACAAGTTTACCATTGTGATCGGTATAAGTACAGATAAATTATCCAATGAGATCGCTTCAACCGTTTTCGATTTACTTTCACACACTGATTTTACTGACATAAAACAGCTGCGAATCATAGCAGATGGACGTGGCGTTAAAAACCAAAACAGTGTCATGATTGCTACGCAATCGTCAAGTAATGTCTAGATATTTGAACTTATATTTCCTATTCATGGACACACATTTATGCCAGCAGCATATATTGCTATCCTGCTGCTAAGTTAGCAGACGTTGAGGAAAAACGACAGGAGCTTGTTGCTGAGCTTGACCGGGTCTTAAGCCGCATCTCTCAATGGGGTTATGAGAATCTGGTCGAGTTCAGCGCCAAAAAAACACAAGCGTGCGCGTTTTCAAACAAAAAGCCTCCATTCCTTCCCCTTCCTACTCTTCAGAACACTCAACTTCCGCAACAGGATAGGCTTAGTATACTGGGCATGGACATTTGCCGGGATCTCAATCCACGTGATTACATTGAGAGCGTCACTAAGGTGGCCTCGCGGAAGCTCGGTGTATTGAACAAGATGAGACGGTTCTTCTCGCCGGAGCATCTTTGTCTTTTATACCAGACCCAGGTTCGCTCCTGTGTGGAGTACTGCTCTCATCTTTGGGACGGCTATGCGCAGTATTTCCTTGACGCTCTCGATCGGTTGCAGCGACGCGCAGTCCACATTATAGACTGTCCTGAGGTCACCCAGTGTCTTGAGCTTCTGCAGTTGCGAAAAGATGTCGCCTCTATGGCAGTTCTCTGTCACTTACATCACGGAGAGTGTTCTGACGAGCTCTTCCAATTTGTCCCACCTTCTCCCTTCCTCATCAGGACTACACGTGCTGGCCTGAGGAGTCACCATTTGAGAGTCGAAGGTATGTGATCGCGAACGAAACGGTTTGGCTCTTCTTTCCTGTGCCGATCTGTGAAATTCACTACCAGCGCACGTTTGTCCTTCCCACTTTGATCCTGGGTCTTTTAAGCGGGGCGTGAAAAAGCATCACACCAGGCCGGCATAGTGTGGGTCACCATACTACATTGACTAGACATGCAATGCACTCTTAGACTCCATTTATTGCTTACTATCAGGCAAAGTGGAGTCATTACACATAACATAACATGCAGTTAATTTAATACCAAATTGCTTTTCAAGTTTAAGGTAAAGTGCACTTAAACTATAATAAACGACTACTTCATACTCAATTACGTGCTGTAGAAAACTTAAGTACTAACCTAAAATATTTAAGTACTCAACTTAACTAAAGTAATTAACTTATTATTTTTTTTTAACGAGAGTTGCCCAAGACCGGAATAGTTTGCTCATTCAGGGAGACGTTCGTCCAGGAGGTGAAGCTGATGATGATCATGATGCTCTCCGATTTATCTATCTTAATCTCCGATTAAGATCAATTAATAAAATAAGCCGAAAACGTATATTATGAAATAATCATTATTTACATTTTCCGCTGCTGTTAACAAGGGTTAGATAATACTACTGTTAGGAAATATGTCCAGACCTCCTGCAGTTTTACAGAATTATGGAATATAACAAATCTATACACTGAGCATAATACTTACTCCATGCCCCTATAATACAAACGGGCAAAAAATCGGGGTACTAAATATCTATCACACATTAATACTCATGTACAATCGACCGATTGACATGAAACTAATGGATTATTGAATCACCTTTTTTACATAACGGATCTGTTTAGTAAAACAGCGAATTTATTCAAATGGATTGCCATTTCAAAAAGGCGTTAGTAAATATGTATTAATAAGTTACATCGACATTAATGTTGGAGTAATTACAAATTCACTTCTGAAGTTAAATTAAAAATGTATCAGTATGATATCGGCTAGTCGTTGAAAATCCTGCTCTAATGATTGATATGTGCATGACCATATTAAGTTTTGAATTGCACGTGAACGAAGTGAGAATATAACATAAATATTGCTATTATTATATTAAGACAAAGAAATACCAGATTACTCTTTAATTCTAATTGGCTAAATATGCGTGTTTAATACACATCTGCCACTCCTACTCAAAGTATACAGGCTTGTATGTACATAAACAATAAATAATCTATACGGGTGGGTGTGTATAATAAGTCAACTGTGAAATAAAAACTGGAATAAGCAAGAGAGATATTTAAGAGTTTATAAATATAAAGCGATACTAATTACCCTATTAACTTGCTTAGCAAGATCAGTTAGACTGACTTTAACAACCTTTAACTCAATCGATTGGATTAATTGAGCTACGGTACTGAGAATAGTTCAGTTGCAAACAGATTCAACAAATAAATAATTTCTACACTGAACACACTACATTATGACTATTACTTATTCGTTTTTGCATTTTTCTACTCTGAACTTCTAAAGCAAGCTCTTTTGTAATAATTTTCGGAATTACGTTGACTTTTTAGCTGACTTCAAAAAAGGAGGAAGATCTATGTTCGACTGTATGTTCTATTTTATGTATCTTTAAAGGTTTTTTATGATAAAAGTAGACAGACAAAGAGACGGTTCACCTGTTGGTAAGTGACAATGGACACCTGCAACTGTTTTTTTTTTATCAGTCAGTATATATTTAGTCATAAAGTACCCGATTGACGATAATAGACTTGCCCCCTATTACGTGGTATGGGACCAGTGGGACCAAATTCTTATTGGCAAAATGTGGGTGTTCAATATACCTCTGTTCACCCCTTAGGGGACATAGGCGTGAGCGTGTATGTATATATGTATGTATGTATATATGCATGTATGTATATATATGTATGTATATCCTCTCTAAAGCTATTAAGGTATTGAAGTCTCATTTTCTGATGGTGCAACTCCTTAACGCTTAGGAGTTTTCACTACTAATGGAATCCATACTGAACAAACACTTAAAACGCTAGCTCTTTAGAATGCAAAGAAAGAAAAATATATAAAAATAAGTACCTCTCGAATTTATATGAATAGTGGGTTTGTTTGTACTTCAGAGCTCTTTGCATATTAAATTAATTAGATCCTCTGCGGAACGTCTGGGTAACTTTTGTATTCAGTTGAAACGTAAATAGATTTCAATACCTAACTAATATCATTAAACTACAGGAAGTGTCAGGCTTGTTGAGTGAACTAGCGTAACTTTTGCCGTGTTGCCATCTATGCATTCTTAAGAAGATAGGAGAATGGAAAAAAACAAATACCAGTATTCGTTAAAGCAATAATTTGTTTGGAAGAACCTACATACCTATATTGGGTTATAATGTTCTTTTGTTTTATTGTAATACAAAAACAACCGGTACCATTAATTCAAATATATTTTACATAAAAATATATATATATGTACCTATGCATTTACGACTTGTATTTCTTTTGATATTAACATATTTAAATACACTCAAAAAGTGATGTGTATCCAACGTGTCTAGGCTATTATTTAAGTAATTAGTTTCAATTTCATATTGTTTCCTTTTATGCCTATAAAGTTAAGGTTTATGTAAAAGAGCAGCTTTCTTCCTAAATGTAACTTTTGAGTGAACATCTTTAGTCATTCATTCAACGTTATTTTTGTAAAATGAAGGATTCACAGATATATGTCGTCGAAAGCTACGGTACCTAGCGCTCTGATAAAATTGAGATTTTTGTTAAACCGAAATTAAATATTTTAATACATTCAGAAGCTTATTTTTATTAGTCTTTGTTCCGTATCGAACAAAACGTAAGAAGTTTATGGTTACAACATTGCATAATTCTAATAATTGCCAAAGCTATTTCTAATTATGAATTACCAACAATATGCAAATCTATATGTAGAACGGCTTATTGCTTTTCGCCTATAAAATTACATTTAACGTAGTATCCGGAATAGACATTGGCTACCTTTCATACCTCGAACAAATAAAACGCGCATGAAAAAAAAAAAATATATTAAATATTCGAGATATCTGATATCCGCAACAAGTTGCAGCTGTTGGTAAATAAAAATCAGATAGACCTATCCAGGGCGCAAATCTTCCATAGCAAACAATCAAAATGTTTGCAGCATGTTAATTCCACTGCGAAAAATCATATTAGGTGCAAGAACATGTCTACGTGCATCTGTTTAACTTAATATGTATATTTATAAAGTACGCGTAATTCGCGCGTGATGTGTGCGATCGAGTGTGAGGCGGGCGACGTTGTCTATCGTCGCTGTCACCGAGTTTTCTACAATGCAATGAAACTGAAATAGACAGCCGGCTATATGAAATGTAGAGTTTGTTACCGTCACCTCGTTCTCAGTAATTACGTCCCGGTCATGGTGTTTTTGTCATATGTAATGATATCAATTCTTTTTTTCAAATGCATCCGCGTATATATATGTTACGTACATATATATACGCGTATATATTGTATGTATTAAATGGGGGTAATAAAATGTAGAAAATAATTGCTAAGCGAATGGCAATAACCATGAAATGCAAACTATCTTATAAATGCATTGGCGATGAAGCATATAGCTTATTTGCCAAGAAGCAATATAGAAGTGCTTAAGCTATTGCTTATACTCCCCAATCTATCCGTGTAAGCAATATTGCTATTCTTTCTTCTTTCTTTTCTTTCTTTTTTCTTTTAAAAAGACAACTCCCGTACTAGGTATAATTCCTGTGTCGCGGGGGACTTCACAAACAACTTACACAAAGAAAACCCAGACTCTGAAAAACAACTTGAGGATTATACAAAGTGTTGTCCCGTGCGTGGATTGAACCCACAACACTCGGCGTGGCAGCGACCACTTAAACCGCTACACCATCCGTGCAGTCCAATCCTTTATATGCTCCTTTCCTTTATTTGCTCTCTCTCCTGCCAGTAAGTATTAACAACCTATGTACATACATACATACGCTCACGCCTGTGCCTCCTAAGGGGTAGGCAGAGATGTACTAAACACCTTTTTTGCCTATTATAATTTGATCCCACTAACGTAACAGGGGCCCAGACTGGACCAAACATAATTACCACTGTATGACTATATACTTAATGTCTGATAGATAGCAGTCCGATATCCCTTACCCACCTTTCTCTACACCACCTATTCACAGCACTAGTACACGGCAACAACCTAAGTCCAGGTAAGTTAAAACACAAAAATGGGCATTTGTAACAGGTGATTCATGATTAGAAAACATCGCATAAGATCTAAACTGACAGCATTGCTCATGTTTGTATGCAAAGCCTGGCATGAATTAATGAATAAATATAATTCAAACAAAATTTACAGATTTAATAATGGCAAGATTACTTTATATTGTACTATTAACTCTGCAAAATAGCAATTGGATAACTATAACTAAATAACAAGATAAGCAAATTCACAGAAAGCACAGAATCTTATGTTTAACGTTCTAATTATTTTACTGTATGTATGTATGATTTTCTTTTGTTATGTCATAGAGCCTAGAGCCATAGAGGTGTCAATTGAATTTGAATGGTCTTTACATTGGGATTAACAAATAGTATAACTTTTCTAGAATACGAATACGTAAATAATAGGATGTACAAAAGTAAACTTAATGCAATATGGTCGGGTTTGGTATATTGTTAAATAATAAGTACACAGAGGCGTTTTGCGTTTCAGTGTGTTCCTACACTTTAAGTATGTATTAATATGTGTAAGTAAAAAATAGGTAAACTTTCGGGTTCTTACAAATACTATGTTATTTACCTGACCATGTTGTGATTATATTATTTACAAAGTGCATAAAACTTGTGTAATACTTTCAACATTTTATTAACGTACTTATCTGTTTATCATTATCGTATTTTATTTACAAATTAAAGCCTTTTTTTAAACGATTAATTTGGTTTATTTTAAGTGAGCTCGTGTATCACACATCGTGTACACTTTTTTTGTATAGCCAGGCTTTTCTAAGTGGGTCAAAACTGTTTTGTTCTCAATCCTCAACTCGTCAGCTATGTTGTAACTACTAATACGCCGATATTGCTCAACATTCTCAAAAATTACATGGACTTTTTACGTATGAGGGCGACCAGAGTGAGCGGCATCTTTAATATCAAAATTCCCGAACTGAAAATGTTTGAACTATCTTTGAGCTACTGTTACTTGATACTGCATTAGGTCCATGTTCATCACAAATATTTTTTGCGGCTTGTTTTGCATTTTCCCTTTTTTTGTACTAGAACTTCAGTATCTGTCGAATTCCTTAGTTAGATTCACTCATTTTGGCACACAGAAAATGATTTGATAAATGTGCTATAATTTCTAAAATTAAAACCAGCCAGATACAAACGCAAACGATACAAAGAAATGTTATTAATATTTTTTTGTAAATCTTGTCAAGTGCTAATACCCTTCTCTCATACAAAGTAAATAACGCAAATGTTTTTTGATTCCGACACGACAATTTGAATAGGTCTATAAACAAACAGTTTTGACGAAGCAGCTCCTCAATATATGTCCTCAATATTTGTAAAATGATTTACTTTAATTTCATTTTGCTTATTATATTATACTGAGTTTGTGATAAAGAAACAAAATTGTTTAGATCATATATATTAAGTCGGGCTATGAATATGGTTACAATAAAGAAAACATAATATGTATATTACATTTCAATTTGGAATCTATCATTCTTATATGTTTTTATAATTTGCTTTCTTGAATATTTTTGTGATATTATAATGGTTGGGAGATAAAGAGAACCGAATTGCTGTGATGGCATTACACAAAGTAGGTATGTAGTTTGAGGCTAATGCAATTATTGAAATCCTATTCGCTTAGCGATTCGACTTATAAGTCGTTATTGATAGGTACAATGAAACGTCCTCTGTTTGTGACAGAACAATATCTGTCCACGTAGTCAATAATCATCATGTCAGTCATACGAAAAAGGCGATCAAAGAGTAACGAAAATAATTCGAAGAATTTCTGTCCGAAAGCAAAACATTTATCTCGGGAAATGAATATAGTACCTAGACATACATATGTCGCGTATTTTAAAAGATGACTTAGGACTTGCTGCCTATAAACGACGAAACGCACTGCTTATAATTTAACTTATAATTTTAAAATGAATCGGGTGGTAAAATCTTTTTTTGTATGCCATGTTTTTGTAAAAAAGATGTCAAAACTTGGCACAAATGCACATACGTATTATATATTGTTTGTTACGTATGGTATTTTATTTTATTATATTTTTCTGTGGAAATAACTAAAGTAAACTAGTCTTGCAGTATCCATGTCTGTTTATTAGCAAACGGCACATGCTGCAGAACTGAGCCTCTTTGAAAGAGATATTAAAAAGTGGAGATATGAGGACAATTTCATTGGTGTTAGTATTTTTTCTAATGTAATCTTAAATGTAATCTCAAAACTCTTTTTAAATTTTAACAATCTAACACTTTTGGTAATATCATCCGGTACTTCATTATAAAGTTTTACACCTTCATATAATATATTTTTCTTACCATAGTCGGTTCTAGGTTTATTTTTAAAGCTTACTTGTGAAGGTGTACCTTGTGTTTTAATTTTATGAATCAGTATACAAGTTTTAAGTATGTATAGTTGTTTAATTGTTAGGATTTTAGTATCTTTGTAGATTTTAAGTGTTGGTGTTGGGTAGTGGTAGTTATGTAGTGTTTTTATTACTTTATTTTGCAAGACTTGAATTTCTTGGATATTCGATTTCGAAACAGTGCCCCATATCTCAAGTAGGTATTCTATATGAGGTCTAACTAGAGCGTTAAAGGCCATTGTTCGAACTTTATTAGGGATGCAAGCAGACATTCGACGTACTGCACCTATAAGAGGGGATATTTTTGATTTAATATGTATGATTAATATGGTTTTTCCATTTTATTTTTGTGTCTAAAATAAGACCGTAAAACGACCGAAAGTATCTTTCGCAATTTGATTTTGCAATATTTTCATTATTTATTGTTAGTTGGATTTGGTGGTCAATTTTCTTACTTTTTGCAGCGAAGACCATGACTATTGTTGTTTTCGTATAATAGTTAATAGATTAGATAGGAACCAGTTATTTAGAATATTTAAATCATTTTACGCTTCTTTCACAATTTCAATTAGGTCAGGTCTACATGGAATATAATGCTCCCACATGTTTTAATATCGTTTATATTATAAATATATATTAAAAATAACAAGGGGCCTAGAACTGAAGTTTGAGGGATTCCGTAGGTTAGTTAGCAGGCATACTTTCATGATTTACAATTGTGACTACTTGTGATCATTTTTCTAAGTACGATCTAAGAATTTTATATACTGTTATACCCGCATCTTTTAACTCGTTTAAAAGCAAATTGTAGATAATAGTATCAAATGCCTTTTTAGGTCTATAAATACACCTAGGACAAATTGTTTTTTATCTATAGCATTTTTTATTTTAGTTGTTAGATCTATAGTTGCGGATAAAGTACTCTATTTTTCTGAAATCAAAAAATAAATTTATGTCTGTAAGGTTGTAAGGTCGTTAAGACGCATGTAAATTATTCTTTCAAAAACTTTGGAGATGACTGGAAGTACGGAAAAAGGTCCATAATGGAATGGATCATACTTGCTTCTACATTCATAAACAGGAGTCACTTTGACAACCTTAAGACTGATAGGCAATAATCCCAGTTCAAGGTACTTGTTTATAGATTTAGTTAAGTTATCTGTTATTAAGCTTTTAAAGCAATTTAAACCTTTAACTGGAATTCCATCCAATCCACTACTTGTGCTTATATCCAGGTTAGAATAAAAACTTTCGTGAGTTATCGAGTGCATCGTCCGGTACCATCGCGGCTGGAGGACTTACTCCTTGAAAAAGGCCTCCTGTCGAGACTGAAACTATTCGGGCATCCCCGAAATATACACGTGAGTAAAACCGTACTTTTAAATAAATATTAAATAAATATATCCAGGTTATCGTTAGACATAGCCTTTTGTGTTTCTCAACTCGATTCCTAATATTATATTTATTTGCTTTTTAACGATATGCTTCATGTGAGGTGACATCATATATGAAATAAAAAAGATAAGGTATGACATCAGTGTTTTCCATAATAAAAATATTTCTGAAAGATCCTGGATTGTTTACAAAATACTAGCTCCTACCATGGCTTCCAAAGAAAATTCTTACTTGAAGCAAACAAGCGAAACTTTGTGGAGGTTGTTCAAGTTTCAAGTGTGGTCAAATCCATTGATTCAGTGTGATCCGTTGATAATTAAAGTGTAAATACGAGTAATGTATCTTGTTAAACTGTCAGCATTAATGTCTATGAAAACATTTCTCCCGTTTACTAGCTTGTAAAAACTTGAACTCTGAGAATTTGCGCCAAGTTCAGTTCGTTGGAATGATGGTACAAGAGGTGTGATAGGTTTCAGGGAGGTTTGCTGGGATCTTATTCAAAATCTAAGAGCAGTCTATTTCATTCCCGTGTATTTTAAGATAACCCTACAATAAGATAAGGTCAAAACCTATCGCTTATTCATAGCCCGTGAATGTGGCCAGGTATACTTATAGTCAAAGACTAATTAAATACTTAGAACTAAGAGAGAGAGAGAAAGAGAGAGAGTGAGAGAGATGGGATATTAAGATTACTTTAACAACTTAACCATTAATCATCTTCCGCACTAATCAGAAGATATACAAAGTTTACAAGTTACATTTGGACCTATTTGTATATTGTCCAATGTCAACTAGGACGAGTGACTAAGGGAAACAACTAATATTACGACTAACGTTGATTCAAAGGATTGATTTGGTACCAGTGATTTAATAACTCGGTGTCAGTGCATGCACAATTCTATATGGTGGCACAAGGTAGGACAGTACTTCTTGTTGTTGTATATTGTTGATAAAATAATCATAACAGAATAATGTTAATATTTTAATTTAGGTAATTAAGTACAAGAATGTAATTAATTCAAAAAAACAACAATGTTTACGGTTGTAATCTTTTGTTTACAATGTAGAAATATAATATGAGTTCAGATTTTTGTGGATTGAACTTCATATAGTTTTTATTTAAAAAAAAACAAATTTAAACAACAAATCACATGGAGGAAATGTAACTAAATGCAAAAGAAAGGTATTTATTGCAGAAAAAACTCTTAACCAGCCCAAAAGTACCACCCACCCTTTAACAATATGAAATAGTCGAGACATAAAAGTTCGTTTCACACATATATATATATATATATATATATATGCAAATTTATATCCTAATTCTGTGATTGTAAAAAGCTCCCAGCATGAATGACTGAAGCTACTGAAAACTGCTATACAACTTACCTCACAACAAACTTCTTAATTTAATTTTAGTTTTCTACATGCAAATACAAGTGACTACCTCAACTATAGTATTACGACTATTTAGATGTACCTAATCCTAAACCTCCGATGTTCATAGCTTCCTTAATAATTTCTCTCTAGCTCAAGTCAGTTGCTGAAGTCCCCTCCGAACCATTTCATTTTTAGCTTTATGTAAATTATTACTTTATAAAAGACCTGTTACTAAAAGTTTCACTTCCAGTTCATTAGCTTCAGATTAAAACACTAAATTTTCCACAAAAATTTCAAATATTTTTTAATGTACCAAAAACCACATGTATAGGTAGGTATTTGTAATATGAGAAAAGGTGTTATTTGCAGAAAATTCAACTTATTGATTGTATTGGGATTATATTGACAATCTAATGGTAGGATCCCCATTAGCCAAACTAAATTTTGGTGTTACGGATGTTAGTCCACTGGGTGGGGTTCAAACGCCGAGACGCCTTGAGACCTGAAACGCAAATACAAATGCAATACCATGCAAAATCAACATTGCCTCTCAGACTATTTATGTATGCACATGTATTCACATAAAATGCAGTGTCAAATGGACATACGACTTGCACCTAAATGGCAATGGCGTAGATGTGAAACACAATTTAATGAAGTTGGTACTTTCCTTTGATAGCGAATTTTATTTACGTATTGATCAGCAACTAGTAAGACTATAAGTTGATGCGTTGAGTGGAAATGACGGTTTAGGCAAAAAACCATTGTCACATCTGCCTTTTTAGATGACATCCTTCTATTTTTAGCCTTTTTGTCATTAGAGAAGTATTTTAAGATTTTAAAATGACGGTTTGATAGGCTAGATATAATAAATTCTATATATGTGTATATTATACTTATGTCACAAAAAAATGCCAACAAGCACAACTTCTGATTGTAAGCGGTTACCAGAGCCTATAAACGAACCGCAAAACAGATACACCAACTTTATGGTTCATCACCGTCATATGGACAATCTACTGAACATTAGACGCTTTACTCAAACAGCCAGTTTAAATAAGAGTAGGAACTAAATATTGAATTTAAACTGTTCCGGGCTAATGTTTAACTGTGATGTAAGAGTTAAAAATTAAAGTTTTATTTTTTATTATTCCCAGTGTCAGTAGGTTTTACGCACGATTTGTACTATATGCCTAAAAAATATACATGTTACAGTTACCAAACGTTGCCTTACGACTGTCTACTGCTTTTTCTAAATCTGATCCCTAACCATCAAGATTCATCTCCCTTTAAATGATATTTCAGTTACAAAGAGACATCTAAAGTTTGTCTTGCAGGCGCCGAGGATATTTTCACATCTGTTTAAAATTCCCACAAATATTCGTATAATATGTGAACATAAGGAGATTTTTATTTTGTAATACTTAAAATTTTATGAACTATTACATTAAATACGTGAATTGTCGTAATGCTACTAAGGTGTTACAAATTCTGTTCGGGAAAGGCATTGCAGGAGAGGCTATTTTTTCATTTTAATATCTAGAAGTAATACTCAGTAACTAAGTATTATTTAAATCCGTATCAAGGTTGTCTGTAAGAGATCGCTGTATGTGATAAGACCGCTTATTGCTATACCTAACCATTTGTGACATGTTTTCTGTATATATATATATATATATATGGAACAATTTAAATTCAATATTTAGTTATGTATATGTGTACAATAAAGAATTAAATAAAATAAATAAATAAATGATTACAAAAGAACACCTTTGAAATTATTATATTTTCACAGATGCATGTGTTAATAGCAATGAACCTTGCTGTGTGTATTATACAGACCATTCCTTATAATCTATGAATATAAAAGCATGAAATTATACGACTTGTAAGTATAGTAGCATTAGTATTGTAGCTATTTTATGGGCATCATAATGATAGGTATTCTATTGTAGGATACAATCTAAATAGGCGACAATTAAAAAATATTTTACTACGCAATAAAAAAACATCTACATTTAATGGAATCATTAAAAGGTCGCTATGAAATTAGTTTGATAATATTTTCTTAGTTTTATTATATTTTGTTTTATTGGGGCTAGATAACGTTCTACGGAACGTTATCTAGCCCCAATAAAACAACTACTTGGCTGTATAAATTTTCGGTATACATAGCCATGCAGAATTAGATTGTACTATAGGACAAGGAGTTTATGCAGCACGGATGAAAATGGTGTTGGTAAAAAAAGATTTTCAAGTGGCTTATGTAACTGAAAATTAAACCGCAATTCTGACACGGCACGAACAGACAGAAAATAAGAATGGCAATAGTAGTACTACACATGAAAACCTGAGAAAAAAAATGATAATGTGAAAGGTAATATATACATTAAACTCCAAAGGTTTAGCTTGAAAATTAAATTTGAAAGAATACCTCTTTAGGTATTATATATCAAATATTTTTGAGATTCCGTTCCCAAAGGGTAAAACAGGACCCTATTGCTAAGACTCCGCTGTCCGTCTGTCCGTCTGTCGGTCCGTCTGTCACCAGGCTGAATCTCATGAACCGTGATAGTCACACAGTTCAAATTTTCACAGATGATATATTTTTGTTGCTGCTATAACAACAAATACTGAAAAATAGAATAAAATAAATATTTAAGGGGGCTCAATTACAACAAACGTGTTTTTTTTTTTTTTTTTTGCTATAATTTTCTGGATATTTATAACGGCAGCAGGTAGACGCTTGAAATATTCACAAAATATTTAGTTACATATTCATTTTATAAATAATTAATTAATTTAAAATAAAACAAATATTTAAGGCAGGCATCAATACAATAAACGTGATTTTTTTGCCTTACGGCAGCCTTCGTGCGTGAGTCCGACTCGCACTTAGGCGTTTTTTTTTTGTTTATAAAAAAAATTAGTACACCATCCTCAGAGTTATTAAAATGTTGCGAGGACTCCTCCCAGTCAGTAGATAAAGTAAATAATTATTTTGCTAATGTGGGCAGACTATTGGCCTCTAAAATTCAGCAATCTCACCATTATCAAAATGCAAAGCCTATCATTCCAAATTCTTCAGGTTCTACTCCACTACATTCAATGGTACTGGATAGCGTGGTTGGTATCGAGGTTGAAAATATCATCATGGGTCTTAAAGATAAATGCGCTGTAGGGTTTGATGGCATAAGTAACTCCATTGTGAAGGCTACCAGACATGTGATTACACCAGTTCTTGTCTACATTTTCAACTTGTGTTTTGCTACCGGTACCTTTCCTGACATATTTAAACCGTGGTAGTTCATCCTATTTACAAGTCTGGAGACAGAGACAGTGTATCTAACTATAGACCTATATCAGTACTTTCCGCACTGTCTAAAATCTTTGAAAAAATTATAAACACTAGACTTACTAAATATCTCACAAAATTTAATATTTTAGCTAATAATCAATTTGGTTTCAGAAATGGCACATCCACAGAGGATGCTGTGATAGAGCTCACAGATATAATCATTGATAGTTTTGAAAGGAGAAGGAAAACACTTGCTATATTTTTAGACCTTTCCAAAGCTTTTGACACTGTCTCTGTCCCCATACTTATTTCAAAGTTAGAAAAATTTGGCATTCAAGGCATGACCTTAGACATTTTCAAGAGCTATCTCGCAGATAGAAAACAGTGTGTTAAGCTGGAAAAAACCTAAGTAACGAAGAATCTGTTATGTTTGGAGTCCCACAGGGCAGTGTTCTCGGACCGACTCTTTTCCTTATATACGTGAATGAGCTGTGTCAGTTATCCCTACCTAACTGCCAAATAATAACTTATGCAGATGACACAGCTCTTATAATTGACGGTAGAAACTGGTTTGATGTTGGTATCAATGCTGAACTGGCTTTAAACTCTGTTATCACGTGGTTAACGGAAAATTTACTTACACTCAATGTCAGTAAGACCAAGTTTGCTACATTCTATCCCACTAAAGCTAGTCCACCCCAAACACCCATTGTAATTCGTGCCCATACTTGTTCATATAGTGACTATAACATAAATTGTAGCTGTGCCAGACTGGACAGTGCTGAGTTTGTCCGATACCTTGGCATTATTATCGATAGTAATCTTAAATGAAAGCAACATATTAGTCACACAGTAGCACGTTTAAGAAAACTAATATATGTCTTTAAGAAACTTAAAGCTGTGATGGACTTTGATAGCTTAATATGCATCTATTTTGCACTTGTGCAGTCGGTAATGGGTTATTGTCTAGTGGTCTGGGGAGGAGCTCCTAAATCAACTTTGATACGCGTAGAACGTGGACAACGAGCTATCCTCAAAGTATTGGCAGGAAAGCCTATCCGATTTCCTACAAAAATGGTCTACTCTATTTGCAAGGTCCTCTCTGTCAGACAGTTATTCATTCTTCGTACTGTACTTCGAAAGCATAGTCAGCTACCATACGATCCAAACATCTACAGCTCAAGACGCCGCTCTCATAGAGTATGCGATATAAAGTCGCGTAGAACCGTAGCCGCAAGTCGGCATTTTAGACACATAAGCTCTAAAGTCTATAATAAAATCAACAAAACCCTTAATATTTATTCTCTTAATGGTCATAAAGTAAAAAAGAAACTTGAAACATGGTTAAAATCCCTTGATTATGATGCTACGGAAAAACTTGTGGAAGCATAACATTTACACACACAGACACACACAGACCCACACACACACACAAAACAAACCATACAAACCACATATTCACATACACACAAGCACATATCCATTCATTAAACACTTTACCTCTTTATTTTAAATACTTTTGTTATATGCTTTGAAAAACTTTATTTTATTTAAGTGTTTCTCTGGAACAACCTACTTTCCTGCCAGGAGGGGGGCGTTGGTAGCTGTGCCACAGTTTCATATAATACTTTTGCAGCTATCATCGTTTCCATTTCGTTTTTGTTTTTGTATGTGTTTTTAGTTCCAAATAAACGTGATTATTATTATTGATTATATCCACTAACCGCTACGTACTCATCGGCACTCCATAACCTTAGAATCCCGCTTTAGCAATGTCTTAGATTTAGGTTTAGGAGGACGGAGTCGATGGATAAGTATTGCATGTCGTCGTAGTAAAACTTAGTAGCCGAATACTACGTTTGTAGAAGAAACAATAAAAATATCTGGCCGTGAAGGAGCAAAGACTGGAAAGTCTTAGTCTTAATTGTCATTAGATTGCTGGATTGTATGATGTCTATCATACAGTAAGAAGGTTCAAGGAACTACGGGTACACGGATACGTACGGGTACAGTAAGAAGGTTCAAGGAACGGAAATCATTATTAATTAGACAAGTATTAAATTAAGTTTAATTAATAAATTATTTTGTCCTACAACCTTGTTTCATAAATTAATAAATATGTGTATAAAAACGAACGAAATCTAGTATTGAAAGGAATATTTTGACTAACATAAAAATTCCTAATTTTTATCATTATCCCCGAAGCAGTCAAACTGAGGTCTAATGTGGTTGTTATTGTGAAACCAAATTGAATCAATATGAATAGGTCCCAGTTTAAGTTGCATTTGAAGAAATTGCGGAATATTACAAAACATACTACGAATATTTTCAACGATGCAATTTATTGAACTACTACTCGTAGTTGAATATAGCGATAATATTGTGAAATATTATCGAAATCATTTTTGGTGTTTTGGCATGTGTGCAACTTTGTATAAAATAAATATAGCATAACATACAGACTATCATCTGAATTTAAGAATATAAAAGCAATAAAAATGCTGATTCTTCTTTTCCGTAGTCACCTCGAGTATCAAATTTGGAATCCAATTTATAGTGTATACATGAATGGTTTCGAAGGTATTCAAAATAATTGTTTGAGATACATACAACACCGGTCCAATACCTACATGCCTAACTACCTTAGACGTTTTAGAAAGTTTCACATCCTCTGTCTACGCGCTAGAAGTAAATTATTATAAATTTACAAATATGTGAAAATTTGTAATCTGCCATTTGCTACTATGTTTTTACTTGTATGAATGTTTAGCTGTAAGTTTTACTGAAACAATAAAATAAAATAAATAAATAAAAATGAGTATAAAGGCTAGAAGCCCAATATTCATAAATGTTCGCATTCTTCAGAAGTAGAGGTTCTTTTAAAGAACATGTACTTGACCTACTGCATAGCTGTCTAACGGTCTCCCGACTAAGCAATCGCTGCTATGGTACGTGTACCTACAGCATGCTACTACTTATTTAAAGTTATTTAGTCGAAGGCTTACATTAAGTTATTTATAAACTTTAAATAAGAGACAACTCCCATTTGTCTTTTACTTAAAGTTTTCACGGAACAAGTAGGTTTCTTTAAATGTTAATTATTTACGGGTATGCTGTTGTTGTACTGAGGAAACTAGACAGTGTGCCATCCAGTGCTTAGTAATAAGTAAATTATCATTTCTTATTATTTTTTCTTTTTTTAGTGAATTTGTAAATGGAGAACTCACTACTTTAGAGTACGACTTTTGAAGTGCTGGGAAAGAAAACACCCGCAGCTTGTTTACTATTTATTCTGGCTTTATTTACATCTATTTTTGTTGTTTAACAGGCCACAGCTTTGAGACTGCAATGTGTTCTCCATTATAATTCTCGCACAGGGGTATGTCTTTATTAGAACATACAACATTTATTTTTCTATACTTAGTTGTATAACGAAATGCCATTTTTTTGTAGGTTACAAAATACAGTTTACAAATTTCTCTTATACTGATACAATATACAACCGAACCAAGGCACATTAGACAAGAGGTTGCCATTGACGACCGTACTAACATAAATTTTGTTACAGTCGTCAGCGCCTTCCATCCCGAGAAAATATATTTATTGGTATTTGTTTTAAAATGCAAAACATATATCTAAAAAATATGAAAATAATAAGTTGCAGAGAGGGATTACAGGAGTATTATAAAAAACAATTGATTTATAGCAAAATTATAAATTAATAATAAACTTATACTTAAACTTAACTTCGGGCACATACCTGTAATATGGCACCTCTAAATTCACAAGATTGTATTTAAGGGCAAGTTGTTGATGTACTATTCTGGCCACTTGATTAACATATTTCATATAAACGGTGAGTATTTGCATAGACATCTATGCAAATACTCACCGTTTGCAAGACGAGAAAATGAATGCAAGTTTACGATTTTACATTTTATACGATGTTACATACAAGTTCTTCCGTTTTATCGTAGTTAACTACGATAAAACGGAAGAACTTGTATGCTATAATACTGCGCTTTCAGTCAGCGTATGATAACTGTTTTGAATTAGTAGTAGTAGTAGTAGGTAGCTTAGGTATCTTAGGTATCTCCATAATCGGCCAAACAAGTAAATTCAATAACAATTACCTAACAAATAGTAACACCTGGGTTTATAATTTTGCTATTAACAACAGCATAACAAGTCAAAATCTTTTACTTAACATTTAAAACTTTAGGAACAGTTGAGAACTTGTAAGTAGGTAAACAAAACTATTTTAAACAAAAGTTTACCTAAAAACTATTTTTTTTTTGGTTTTACAAAAGCTATTAGCAGTCTCAATCTTCTCTTTTTATTAATCAATTAATAATTTTCACAATCGTATGATATCACCTCTGCCGACGCAGTACAATGGTACAATTTAATTGTTTGCTAGAAAGCTTCAGCTCTTCGCCAAAACCTTGGGCCAATTTTGGTCTAAGAAGAAGGTTTGGCCGAAGTTATGGTAAACAGATTTCTGATAAAAAATTGTAAGTTTTAATAGCATAATACAGTTATTTTGTTTTTGGAATCGTTTGCTGTTGTTTGTGTTTCGAAATTTGTGTTAAATTTCAATTCAACTCTTATATAGCGACTGACCCTTTATATAATTATTTGTATAATATACAGGTAGGCACATTACTTGGTAGTCAGTCATGTGTTTCACATGAAATTATTATCCACTAAGGGGTTCCTGGACGCTAGTTAGTTTTAATTGGCAATATGGCAGTTACTATATCAATAGTAACTGCCATATTCCTATTTGATCAAAATATCGCACAACTATCAGCCATCGTTAATTCGTGTAAAGCACTTTACACTCAAAAACTACATTGTCGCCCAACCACTGATCCATTGCACAGTTAGCGAGATGTACAGTGTGTGTGCGCACATCATTCACCACAACAGTGAATCCGTAGCTCTAGTACCCGAGATATTCGCGGATTATCAACGAGTATCTAAAACATTTTCTGCCTGCTCCTGACCTACACTTTTATGAATACAAATAGTGACACAAGCCAATTCTTCGCCTGATGATAAAAGACATGCATAAGTAAATTGTCATAATCGTTGCGACATGAGTAGAGTTAATAATGCTAAAGCAGTAGACAACGATAGTTGAAAATGTAGTTCTGTTGCTTTTGTCTTCCTATCTGAAACGAAGGTGTAAGTATATGTTTGTAATTACATATTTCATATCAACTATTAACCGACTCGGACCGACGAAAACTACACGGTGTGCCATACTGCACTTTAAATAGCATGGATCCAGGAACAGCTTTAGTAAGACATCCGGACCCGTTACCCCTAGCGGTTGGTGTATAGCGGCATGAGGCGCTGGTAAGCGCGTCCCAGCCGAAGCGAATTCGGTCCAAGTGGAGATCGTCCTCCCGGCACGCTCCGTCGCCTCCTTCTGCGAGATGACTTCCTCACAGTAGGCTGCGACCGCGGTAAAATTTCTGTCACTACCGGCCATGGAGCGTATGGTGGCCGGTCACTCCAATAATTGCAGAAGAAAATACTGCAAAAATTGACGAATGCATAAGTGCATTGGGGTTGGAGGGGAATACTTTGAAAAGCTATAAATACGCTATAAAGCTATACAATAATATATAATATTTTAGATGGGAGAGCCATGTTTCGGAGTATGACCATGGCTTTACAGAAAACCGGCTGTTAAACGATACTTTCACTGTGTGACCGAGTGAGTGAGGTTACCGGAGGCCTAACCCGTTTTCCCTTCTCCTCCTTCCTTTCTTTTCCCCTCCAACCCTTCACTTCTCCTCTTTCTCTTCCTCCCTTTCGCCTACCTTAATAGGAGGACAACATTCTTGTGATTCTTGAGTTGCAAGTGTTCATGGACGTCACCATCACGTAATCCGCCTGCTCGTTTTTCCTCCTATTCCCTAAAAAAAAAAAATTACGTTCCAACTATTTTTCATTTCACTAACAATGTTTGGAACAGCCCTTGTAATCGTTTACACTTACTTGCATTTACGTCAGCTTTAATATTGATAGAAAGTCCAAGAAGCGAGATTGTATAATACATATTATATACGTAGATATCTTGCGGCACTAGAATAGACTATCAGAAGTATGAATATAACAGCCTTCAATACGCAATTCTTTTGAATACGGGTTGAATTCTTATCCAAGTATTTTTAAATTTGAACACCGCGGCGTCTCAAGCAGTACGTACGCGTACGGGGCTCAGCGCGTTGACGCACTTGACGCGCAGGGCACATAACCAATGAGTATACACTTATGTACACAGTGATTTTTTCACGAAATATTCATATATAACATAAGTTTATACTCATTGCATCTATCTAATATGATATTTATGGTTTTACATCAGTACTATAAAATCGCGATTTTGATCAACTTTCAACCTAATGCAGAGCTGCGACTTGTAAAATTTTAACTGTATATGAAGACAATACCCCTTAATAAGTAAGAAGGAAATATTTCATTTCATGAACAAAAAAATTAAAAAACGTCCAGAATTGTGGCCGGACTCGAACTAGTTATTCATAATACATTGATACTTAAAAATCTTTGATACTAGAAATACTTTCAAGTATTTTTAAAACCTGGTTTTTGACCCTGGTATTTTTCCGTACTCGTACTTAGAAGCCCTGGTATTTACTTTTGCAAGTATGTCTCATCACTAGAAAATAGGAATACTTTAAATAGAAAAGGAGGAGGCTCCTTTTCTATAAACTATTCCTATTTTATGAGCTAGGGGCAAAGCAGCAGATTCGTCTCCTGATGGTATGAAACAACTGCCGCCCAAGGACCAACACATTAAAGAAGCAATTTAACTTTGACTCTAGGTCCCTCAAAAGAGTAATTGCTGGATTGCGAAGTCGGCTCACATCGGCAAAATTGGCGAGAGACTAGTGAGTGTCCCTTCCGGAACTCGTGCATTCTGGTCTCTTGCTAAAGCTGTCCAGGGAAACTTTTGTAAGCCATCCCTTCCACCTCTGCACATAGGAGATAATTCGTTGGCCCACGACGCTAAAGAAAAGCCGAGCTTCTGGGCAAACTCTTTGCGTCCAACTCGACCCTGGACGACGGGGGAAACGCACCGCCGAACATACCGCAATGCGAGAGCCGCATGCCGGAAGTCCGGTTTACACAAAGGGCAGTGCGTAAAGCGCTCCTTTCCCTCGACGTTCTTAAGTCGAGTGGGCCCGATAGAATCTCTCCTATCGTGCTGAAGACGTGTGCTCCAGAGTTGGCACCGGTTTTAACGCGCCTTTATCGGCTTTCCTACTCTCTTGGCGTAGTCCCGAACTCATGGAAGACAGCTCTAGTGCACCCAATCCCTATAAAAGGAGATCCCTTGGATCCGTCCAACTACAGACCCATAGCCATCACCTCCTTGTTCTCCAAGATAATGGAATCCATTGTTAACTGCCAGCTCCTCCGGTACTTAGAAGACCACCAGCTCCTTAATGATCGACAATACGGCTTCCGTCGGGGTCGTCCAGCTGGTGATCTTCTTGTTTACTTGACTCACCGGTGGGCACAGGCGATCGAGACCAAGGGGGAAGCGTTGGCCGTCAGTTTGGGCGTGGCGAAGGCCTTCGATCGGGTCTGACACAAAGCGCTAATTGCGAAGCTTCCTTCCACTTCCCGATAAACTGTGCAATTGGCTCACCAGTTTTCTTACAGGCAGAAGCAGGTACCGTCAGGTAACCGTCATTCAAAGCCGATCCAAACTTGTCTCTGAAATCGAAACTTCTTTATGAAAAGTTTCAGATTGGGGTCAACTTAACCTAGTCCAGTTTAACCCCACGAAGACACAGGTTTGCGCGTTCACCGCTAAAAAGATGCCATTGGTCGTATCACCTCAATTTGAGAGCACTTCCCTAACTGCATCAGCCAGTATCGGAATCCTTGGCGTCGATATATCAAGTGAAGTCCAGTTTCGCGGACACTTAGAGAGTAAGGCCATATTAGCCTCGAAGAAGCTTGGAGTGCTAAACAGATCGAGACAGTATTTTACTCCGGCCCAACGCCTGCAACTTTATAAGGCGCAGGTTCGGCCGCACATGGAATACTGTTCTCATCTCTATGCAGGTGCACCCCAGTACCAACTTCTCCCTCTTGACCCCATTCAACGGAGAGCGACTCGCATCATCGACTGCCAAGATATTTCTGATCGGCTTGACACCTTGGCGTTGCGTAGAGATGTAGCTTCACTCTGCATTTTCTATCGCTTGTATCATGGGGAGTGTTCAGAAGAATTGTTCGGACTTACAAGACAAAATATCCATCCCCATCACCTGGACGATTGGTACTCCACCACTGTGAGCTTCTCCAGAAGCTTTTTGCCTCGCACGACCAGCTTATGGAACAAATTGTCGCCTGCCGTATTTCCGAACCGATACGACCTTCAAACCTTCAAGAAAAGAGCGTACTCCTACCTTAAAGGCCGGCAACGCACTCTCAAGGCTCTTGAGTTGCGGGTGTCCATGGGCGGCGGTAGTCACTTAATATCAGGTCGTTGCCTGATATTAAGTGCTCGTTTGCCCCCTATCGCATAAAAAAAAACAAATAGTTTTATATTTATATATATAAATGTATATTAAATGTTTAATACAACTCTGCCTACCCCTTAGGGGATACAGGCGTGAACATACATAATGTTAACAAGGTTTGGTTTTACATAATAAATGCTTCTATTTATAAAAATACAGTGCACTTCAATGTTTACTGTGCCGCTGTACCACTATAGGTATCTAAACAAACCTTTAAAGAAAAGTGCATTACCATCATGGAGCACTCTGAAAACAATTTCAGTTCGATTTAATCTAACATACATTTGTTATTTATTTGTTGCTTTTAAAAATGTATACACAATAAAAATATGTTTACATATTTGTTTATTATTACAGTTTTTTATTAAACAGCCTAATTTGCATTTACAGTGGAATTTCATATTGTGACTCAAGTGTAACTCAATTATATTACATAGATCCTCAAGCTCATAAGTTTGTAATACATAATATTTTTTCTCATTTTTCATTTAAAAGTCACTTAAACCAACAATGGGCCTTTGTTATACTTGTTACTTTAGACAAGAATTAGTAAAGTATAATCAACAAACTACGCTTTACAATATTTAACATTAAACATTAACTTGAGATGGCCTCAATTTTAGCATCGGGCTCACAGCGATATTCAACAGTTGGTTTGACCGGCTGTTGAATGTATCTGTTGAATGTTGCCACGTCCATCAAGTAGCACAAAAAAATAAGACATTTAAGCTACCTGTACACTTTCGGCACAGCCACAGCAGTTTGTGTCTACCGGTGCAATCCCGATATGTAAAAATAAATAATTTTGTGATTTGAATTCAGCCGTTCGAAGCATCAAGTACTTTGGGTTTATTAATTGAATGTCCGTGACGTCCCTGTGGCACGTAAATAATTGCAAAGGACAGTATTTAAAGCAGCCTTTGTAACGATCTCAGACCGTTGCGTGTGGGGGGATACGGGAATCTTGTCGTTGGACCCTTGAATTTTCGGGGGCAACTAACTATTCAAAACGAGATTAAACGCGCGTTTTTCTTATTCACGGTAATTTACTTTTCCTGTCACGTGATTAATATTGTGAAATGACAAAGCAATTCGTCCTAATATCAGATTCGCGTCATGGTTAGCCCAATTTGGAATTTATGTGATATCATATGTTACAGGAACTTGACTTGTCTGCCATTTTGTTGCCTGTACGGTACTTTATTAGCTTTAAAGTAAGTATGGTGTAGCTTTAGCTTTAGAGTAAGTAGCCTGATGAGATACAACGGATTAATTAACTAGATATACCGGATAGGTTATTACCGAAATTAATAGTTAATTACTACATTGCTCTGTTCAAGCTCTCGGCCTGACGGGTATTAACCAGTATGAGTTACATGGTGTGAGTCTTTCATCTACTTGAGCTGTTGCTTAATAAAGAACTCCCCAATGTATTCATATTGGCAATATCTATTTCTTTACCTCCTATCCTCCCTTTCCTTCCCTTTACTTTCAAGACCACTACCAATTCTAGTTTCCCCATTTAATGCCTCATGTGTCCGGTTTACGGCAATAGGCTGCCCTCTATTACTTAAGTCTTAACTGAAGTTGGTCAAATGAGGGTGTTTAATACGTCTCTGAATATCCCTTTTGAGATACAGACATTAGTTTATGTATGTATTTACTGCATTGTAATTGGAATCCAATAGTTTTCCGTTTATTCTAATATTTGGAACTATCAGTTAGATTTATTTGATTTATTCAATTTATGTTGGATATCCATCCCTATTTATAGAGGAATAATTTATGCTGCAAAACATTATAGACTAGCTAATGCGTGCGTAGCGTTAATGACCACCGTTCCGCTCTTAAGGATCGCAGGATAATGTTTTGTGGCTTATATTCTGTCAAAATTCTATTCATCATAAAAGTATTTTGAATTGGACAGAATGTTTTAAATCCGGCTAGTAATACCATAAATTGGAACGTTTTAACTAACATAAACAAAACTGTTTAGTTTTATTATATTAGTATAAATAAAAACTTCAAACTTACTAAACATTCACACCAAATCTTATTATATGAAAAAAACATAGTCTTTAACCTGTTCCAAGTCAAAAAAACTTACAAACAGTGCAGTTTATGTATAAAGTTGAAACTACATAAACGTTAGAAAACTTTTTGCAATTAATAATTTTTTTTTACATCAATACAATGTCTAAAACTACCACAGTGCCCAGTGACTTTACTTATTTCAATTTGGCATGACATTTTAATTGAATATTTAAAAAAAATAAAGGCAATAAAGTGGTAAATGCAAGGCGTAAAGGTAAATGGGATTTGTTTTCTCTATTATTTAGTACTTACACTGCGTCAATTCCGAGAGAGACACGGTGCGGCATACGGTACAAGAGTGTACTGCATAGGAAGAGCCGCGCCGTGCCTTACAAACAGAAACAGGGGTTGATCTCTCGCTCACAGAACTTGTGAGCGCCATGGTCGGGAGCGAGAGGTCATGGCATGCAGTGGTCATCTTCTGTAAAACGATTATGTTACAGAAGGAGCCTGCGGAAAGGGAGAGGCAAAACACGACCACGCTCCCTATCCACAGACGACGCACCGGACGTCGGAGGAGGGCTGACAATGCCCAATTCCGGCCTCCGAAATGGACCAGAGGGCGGTGAACCCGGGGTTCAGTTCACCGCTCAATCGCTTAGCGGGTCCGAGGTTGTAGGCGTGTGGTGTTCCTCGCGCCTCCCTCAAGGAGTGATGGTGAGGGGAGAGGCATAATCCTTTCCCCCTTCAAAACGAGATGAGGTCCATTCCGGTGGACTGTCACCTGCTGGTCGCGGAAGAATATCGTGTTCCCGCGGCCCTCGACAGCAGGTGCGAGGAAGGAACACCGTGGCGGTTTTAGCCAGTCAAGTCTGGCACACCCCTCCGCCGATAACCCTGGCGGAGGGTAGTCCATGAGGAATTCCCCACGTAAAAAACAAAAAAATATATTTAATAATACTGTATTAGGGGACTGTTTGGTAAATATTGTGCTCAATCATCGAATCAAAATTGCATGAACCTTTTTGAAGTGAAAACTTATTTTAGCGCGGTACCCATATTTTTAGATGGGATAAAATCTATGGACTCGCGCCACCGTTACGAGACGCATATGTCTTATCAACGCAATATTAGCACTACGAGATATAAAAAACGAAAAACATACGAAAGACGAAATACAGCAGGTATCCAGGACTACTTTTTGGATGCAACGCCTTGTCTGGACCTCCCAACTGGCGGTTTAGGAGCCTTAGTGGCTGACACAGCTTCTTCAGTGGCATTCTCGGGAACCTTTATATTGCCAAGATCATTTTCTGAGGTGATTCTGTGGCGATCCATCAGGGCCAATAATGTGAATATATCCGTCTCTTGTCTAGCATTTATTGACACCAAACCCTGTCCGCTCAGCCATGAATGTGTCATGTCTTGGCTTTGTAAGAAACTCGGATACAGTAATACCAGAGCCCTTGAGTTTAGGTTTTAAAAACCATATACTATCCCAGACATAAAAGTGTCCAATTTAAGTTGCTTTTTGACAAGTTCAACACCACTGCTGAATTATCCTCTGAAGTCTGTGTGCTGTGGAATTTCTTTAACCTTACTTTAAAGTTGCTCATTTGTTCCTTAAACATGATTCTTAAACTAATCAGGGACTCTTGAAGACTTGAAACCATAGTTTTAATTTAGTAAGTTGTTTACTGATGTATAATTGGTGTGATTGTGTGAAGACAACAAAAAAAAAAAAGCGAGGTTGTTTGTAAATTTAATGCACACAGTAATGTCTGTGTGTAAATTTAATACACAGTAATGTGTATTCAATTTATAAAAAACCACAGAACTGTAAACTAAATTGTAGTAAATTTTTATTCCAGCTTCATTTCAAAATAATATAACATACCTATATATTAGGTTGGTAACTAATAAACCCGCCATCTTTGTACATAAATTTATTTATTTTTTTAAGTATACAAAATCAAATTATTTCTCAACTATATAAGCACCGTCGTTTTCTATTACCTGTCGCCACTTTTCTATTACATGATAACTAAGTAGTTCCATGCACACGTTAGCTCTCTTCTGAAGTTGAAACGGCATCAACTCATGTGGCAACCACACTGAATATTTTCAGGTCTTTTCGAAAGTATGGAGTTGTTTTTCTACTGTAGTATGAGAACACTGAAGCTGCTCTGCCAGACAACGTGAAGTGATCCTGGTATCAATTTCTATGAATCTTTTTAACTCATCTACATCTATTGCTGGTCGTACTAGATGAGTTTCATCAGAGAGGTCATAATTTCATTCCTTAAATCTTCTGAACCAATATTTGGTGGTATCGTAAGAGAGCACGCCTTCGCCCATCGTTCGCTTTTCGATGTAAGCGAAATTTGTGAAGTAAAAGCAGCCGAAGTTCTCTACGAGAAATATCCATAATTCACTGTAGTTTTACTATTCGAGATCCAGTTGTCAATTGATCTGACATACAACTCTTACTTTATTTGTATACTACTCCAAAAAATCGAAATAACGTTTTAGAAACTGATCGAAAAAAGTGGCAGGTTTATTAGTTGCCAACTTAATACATAACTTTATTCAAAGCTTTTGATACTAGCAAAAGTAATTAATTTTGTTGAGCTTAGTTTCTAACTATGCTGTGGAGTAGAAAGGGAATTCAGGTTGTTATTAGTATATAAACTCCCTTTTCACAACAAACTAAAATGTTGTCTTTAGTTGAGGTGAATAATTCATATGTACATACAGACATACTATCACGCCTGTATGCTCCTCCCTCCACTTTTCACGTAGTAGTACAGAAGTATCGTTTATATATTTTTTTAAATTAAAAGTTAAAAAAAAAAATTGGTTCACGTTTGTCTTTATTAATACGGCGCCTGCCGCGTGACACGTACAGGTGAAATTGTATTATTAGGAAGAAAAAACATATTGTAACAGGAACTTAATTAACTAAAGTAGAAGTATTCTTTTCTTTTATTCGCATTTTGAATAGAGCTCCGTGAGATTTTGCTAGAGATTATTGACTACGTGATGTAAACCTAAAACCACGCCTCCCCGCCCCTATAACCAAGCGTGGTATTTTTAACGAGAGCTAATTATTTGAATTAGTAAATTAAAAAAAAAAGCTTCGATTTACCTGGAAAACGGTAAAAAATTAGAAAAATGGTCTTAAATGACCCTTTGTGATAATATATGATTGACTGATAATTAAAGATTGTGTATTTAGAAAACAGACAGACGGACAACAGAACAATGTGATCCTAAAAGGGTTTATTATTTTCCTCTTGAAGAGGGAACCCTAAAAACACTTGTAAACATTGGTAACTAATTGATTAGATAGTTTATGTAAACAACGTTGAAAGATTCTGTAACTGGAAAATGAAAGTAGTTCAATAAACTATTGATAGGTTTCCGGGATTGTTGTTGATGCTTATAATTTGAAAAGAAGAAAAGCGTACAAGAGCTAAAGTATTCGGTTGTAGTTCTTGTTATTTGATATTATAAAAATAAAAATATTACTTTAAGCACTTTACTACATTACTCCTGTATTACGCGGACTCAATACCTAATACCTAGCCATACTCTATCAGTCAAACCTCTCTGTTTAACCGTCGTTTCCAGTAGGACGGAGTACCGGAATAGAACCGACTACAATCAGACGGTGAACGGGTCCGGGAACAGCTTTATTAACTCTTTAGCTCATCGAAGAACCCTCTTCCTGCTCCTCAGCTGTCTATCAGATTGGTAAATCCTCTAGGTATAGCGATTTAGTGGCATAAATATATATATACATCTATTCAGCGGTTTCATCTGGGTATGACACCACAGGTAGAAGGCTATAAATCTACCTTAATTGTCTCTGTCATCTTACCTAAGCAGTAGCAGCGTACATAGTCGGCGTACTAGTAACTATAGATAAAAAACCTTTAAGCCGTTGCAAGGAATTTGCGCTCCCCTAAAAAGTGTGTTTAGCGCTGTACCATAATGGCAGGAAGGTTTTATGACTTTAACAAAGACGCATATTCTTAATCTTAGAGGTTTCTCGTTAGCTGCTCTCGAATAATCAAATCTATTGAATTTATTAGTAACTACTTAAAAATTTACTATTAAATTGACATTATAACCCAGTGCTTGTTCACCGAAAAACATACCTTTTTATGAAATTTGGAAAAACTGAAGTGTATTTTGTATAGTTACTTGAAATATTGTGCGTTATTAGCTTATTTTACAAAATATTTTTAAAATACGTAGTACGACATCACGACATGAAAAATGCACGAAAACATTATAAAAATATCCAGGGAGCGATTAGTCTGGAGTGTGTTATTATAACCCGCTGCCCTTATGACGACGCAGTTTTCAGTTGCAGTGTTATAAGTAACACGATCATAATTTATTCGTAGGTGCGTAAAATATTACATGAATATTCATATTCATAAGGCCATTTTCCAAATACCTATTAAATAATTCACTTAGAATAAAGTCCCAATTTAGTGGTCGATTTTACAGAACGATAAATAATTTACCGTTTCAAAAGGACTTTGCCTGAGAGCGATAAATGGGTGAAAACACAAGATATAATTTTATTACTTTTGAGTTTATTCAGTATGTAACGTATCTCTACATCAATATATGATTTTAATTTTTGGTTAGTTACTGACTGAAAAATGAGCTATGAATGCGCACGTTAAAAGTTTTATTCTCGATAATTAACCACCCCGCCAAAGTATGGTGCGTCGCAATCATCCAATATCAGTAATTAAAATGCTGTATTTTTCATAAGTAAGTTCGCATTACACAATAGAATGTCACGCAAACTCGAGATTTATCTGTGCTGACATATTTTATAAAATATATGATGTAACTATTATTAAATTTGATTATTTATACTTATTAGAATACAAAATAAAATAAAAATACCTTAACGAGAACACTATGTAGCTAAACATCTTCATTAATAATTGGAATTGGAAGTGCAATGTTTAAAAAATAAAAAATAAAATATTCTTGAGTTGCGGGTGTAAATGAGCGGCGGTAGTCACTTACCATCAGGTGACCCGGCTGCTAGTTTGCCCCCTATCGCATAAAAAAAAACACTTAAAGATGAAACTAGGCTATGAAGGATGATTATTTAAAATTACTTTTTCTTCTTCTTGTTCCATCTACCTGCATATACTTATAAATCAGTAAATGGTAGCATTGCCGTATAATGATTATTTTCAAAACTGAAGGAGGTATTCCGCTGCTTTTCTGTGGTAAATTTCGTTCGCTTTTAAATATTTTTTATCAAGAAAAATAGAATATTTTTAATCTGTTGTTAATTGTTTAAACACAACTATTTTCTTCATGAAAGGTACTTCATGTCACTTCAACAGAGGCTGAAAGCGGAAATAATAAACAAAGAAACTCAGTTCTTAGATATATATTATGTATAAGTTAAGATGAACATTTTTGCAGTTCCAAAGTTACTTCTTTTTATTATTGACGAAAAATATAAATTTATATTATTATACTTATTTTAAATACATAAAATTCAAAACAAATACAAAGGTATCGTTTTCTCAACTAGTAGCTACATATTATTTGCAGACAGTATCTCTTTGCTTCAATGTCCACCAAAAATTATCTGAATCACATCAATTTTTATTTTGATGATAAGATTACAAAAAAGTAAGTTAAAAATACACGCTGAAGTGTTTTATTGTATTTTAATTTATAGTATATTAACCCATTCCTCCCCACTGTCCTATTTTTAGGACACCACACTCAAAATTTTTTTTAACATGTTAAGTCGTTTTTTTTTATTATTTCTGACAAAATTCGTATTCTTGCACTGTTTTTCTGATAAAATATTTTTTTTCTTCTGCAAAAAGTGTATCCGTAATTTTAATGTAATTTTTTCAAAATATCATTTTTGTTGCCTCAAAAAGAAGCATCATATTCTGATTTTATATACCATAATGTAAAAAAATTGCAAACTCCAATTTACATAAAACTGATTCTTAAACCTTTACCAAATATATAAAAAATTAAAACATAAACAAAACATAATTTAAAAACTTGTGGTAATCTTTCAAAATATTATTCTTGGTTGTTATTCTTGGATGAAAAAATCGGAAGCCAAGGCAAGCAAACCTGCACCACATCAAAACGCCTTTTACAACCTGTTAGGTTTGACAATATTGGTCACTATATGACGAAGAGGGACAAACAGAGGCGTTGCCAGGAACAAGGTTTTAAAAAAAAGCCTCTTACTTTTTGCGCTAAATGTTAAAAAACACTCTGCAGTGATTGTTTTATACCTTACTATACAACATAAGTTAATAGAAGTTTATGTTTAAAACCGTTAATGGTCAAATTTTCAAATACAGCTAATATTCTTATAATTGTTTACCTTTATTATTTCTGATCACTGTCATATTTATAGGACAGGCTGACTGAGCATTAAAAGTACAATTTTTTTTTGTTCGTATTATTTTTTCTTAGCATATTATGAACTTACATTCAAGATTTGATAAAAAAAAATTACAAAGTTTTCGATGCTTGGGAAGTAATGGGTTAAAATATATTCATAAAAAAAATTACACAAAGTGTAGTACGTGAATTGCGCAAAAAATAAAATACCTTTAACTTATTAAAGGAATTTTTTGAGACTGATTATTTAATGTTTTGAAATATTTATCAGTTATAAGTGATCGAAATAAGTATATCTATAAATACCTTTACAATATCGTTTCAAGAGCAGTTGATGGGAATTATGCTTTGAAATGGCGGGTGTAAGATGGGCCCGAGATGTGAGTGCTTAAGCGAAAAGTAAAATTAAGCATATCTCGCGCTCGATATTGGCCTACCTGATGCGGCACCGCGCCTTACACACAAAGCGACGTTCAAAATTTTTACGACGTTTAATCTCCGTCAACAAGTAGCTTCTAGGTTCAAACAAATCAAAATACTTACCCGAAGTTTCTGGCTTCGGGCTATCTGCTCCGATACCGGAGTATTTTTTAACAACTTTTGAAATATTTGAAAACATGCTTATTCTTTAACTTTGGTTAAAAAGTATATGGCACGACGATCGTGCAAGTTCGCGAGCACAAAGTTTGGCTAGAAGCGTGTAGACACAAAGCCGAACCGTGCGACAATGAGCTGAGCAGTATGCGGCTTGCGTTCCGTCCGTGCCTCCGTCGCACCCCGCGCCCTCACCGCGACCAAACTGCCCGATTGACACGTGTAAACAGTAAATGATAGAAAATAAATTTAATTTACTCATCAAAATCTCAAATTAAATGATCGAGTTTAAAAAAAAAATTAGTTTTCGATACAATACATCGATTTAAATTTTAGTAAAAGCGTGTTTTTAAAACCTTCTTCACTTCCCACAAAAGAGATATTTGTGAGATATCGCTTATGGTTTCGTAATTAACAAACTAATACGTTTCAATGCTGAATGTTAAAGGTTGAAAATGTAATGAAAACACATAATGAGGCCACGCCTATAATTCAGTAATATTACGGAGGTTACTATTAATTTCCAATTACTAATTGTGTTAACTAACAAATGATTTATGGAAATTTCCAAAAAAGCAATAGAAAGATTGATGAACGAACTAAATTTTACAGCTGGAAGGGGAACGATTATAATTTAGGGCTGGCGCTAGTTTTGGAACAACCTATGGAGGACACAATCTAAATATGCACGTACCTAATGTAACAAACATTGAGTCGAATAATCGATGCCGGCAATAACAGGCATCTTTAAAATCTTCCGTGAAGTAATAACATCAGCTGTATCATTCAGAATAGCAAATGGTAACAACACATTCTATACATTGTTGTTGTATTGACTCAATGTTTGTGAACCTATTACTAACGTAAGCATTTATATGTAAGTACTAAAGGTTGACAAGATTTTTATTAATAAGTAACGTATTTTTGCTTTCATCCACTATATAACTATCTAATAAATGTAATTTCAAATAGGAGAGCCATGCTTCGGCATGTATGGGCCGGGTCGACCGGAGTATTACCACGGTCTCACGGAAAACCGACTGTAAAAATGTTTGCTCATTGAATTTGGGAAAATTTGTTCCGCCTCTAAGTCTCCCGCCTGCAAGATTTTATCTTCGTAGTATGGTTTTGGAAGCCAAGAACTTTTCTTATAGCCATCAACCAGTATGACATCGGTATAACCCATAACCCGTAGCCTATAATAATGCCAACTCCGCAACAAATATTGTTGAGCTTTGAGTTTACGTTACAGCTGGCAGTAGTAAGTAGTAGTAGTCTATACTTAGACTAAATAGTATTAAATTACAAATATACAGATCTACATACACTCATCCCTGTATAACCGATAGGGTAGAGGTAGAGTTAGTCACATTTAGGCCAATATCCGGGCACTTTTGAGAATAAGATGGGATAATGACACGAAAGGCAGGATAGAAAGAGAAGGAAAGGGATATTGCTTAAACTTATTTTTTTTGTATATTGGAACATATAACATTTATACATTACATTACAAAAAGTTATATCATATATCTATGTATATATGTGTTAATATATAACCCACACCTATGTCCGCCTAGTAATATTAAAGAAACATAAAAATCAATGTCATGCGCATTAAAAAAATACATATACATGCTGTTACTGTAAGAATTAAAAGTAATAATAACAGTGAAAATTTGAATTTAGAGTTTGTGAGTGCAAAAATATCGATTTCAACGGAGAGGTGCACCGGGATTTTTCTACACTTTCTAGTCTAGCTGAGGCACACGTACCTCCCACCGTAATACAGCTCTAAGCACCACATAATACAACTGATTCGTAATACCGCTTCAGTCAAATTTAGTGTTACATATGCCATGCAACGTCATGGACATGAGTAGTTTGCGTCGAGATGCCAAGCTTAATAAATCATACTCTTTAAGTAAGAGTATGTTTAGAGGCATGTTTAGAGTGATGAAATTTGTAATGTATAATAGCAATGTAATTTAATAATAGTAATTGTTCTTATAAAAATAAAAATGCATTCGGGAGTATAAGCAATACCTCAAGCAAGTCAGAACTTGCTGTTATATTTTCTCTGAAATACTTTTAAGTCCCTAATTCTTTAAAATACAGTTTTAGTAAGTAACGGAAGTAAGTGCGAATTAGCTATACGTCGTGAAAGTTTGTTATTTTTTGTTAAAGGTTGATATTGAAAAATAAAAATATAATATTTTAACATTGCGGCACGGCAATAATATACCTTGATTGCAAATGTTGTAGTGTACATTAGTATTATCCTAATTAACTTATGGAGTAGCCTGTGAAAAGAATTGGCCATTCTAAGCCAGGATGCTGGCTTAGAAATCCTCCCCGTGGAGCACACTGGGCAACGTCGTCGATGGAGCTTTTTCTGGTACCGAGGCTTCTTGGATCTACGAGGAAGAAAACATCTTTAAAAAAATATCAAAGTCTGGCGAAAGGGTCAAACATCTTTGGACATTCTGGACATTGGCCTGATACAGACTACTGAATAAAAGACTTACAACAGGGGACGAAGATATTTATTTTGCACAAAGTTCCACTAGAAATAAATAAATATATATATTATTGATTTTTATGTTTTTTTAATATTACTATGCAGACATAGGTGTGGGTTATATAGTATTTTCCTATCGGAAAGAATGGCTGAGTGTGTGACTGAGTTTAAAAGTGTAAGTCTCAGACTTGTATGGATAAGAGTGAAAGTTGGACCAACAGATGTTGGTGCATAAACACATTCGGGTGGGTCTTTTAATGAGCGCAAAGAAAGGGAAGATTTTTGGGATGGTGTGAGAGATATATTAAATGAGTGTAAATATAATGAGAGAATTGTAATGTTAGGGGATTTTAATGGTTGGGTAGGAATGGAGAGGGACGGTTTTTAAAATGTTCAAAACAAATTTGGTGACGAAAGAGTGAATGGAAATGGGCAGAGTTTGTTAGAAATTTGTGTAAATAGGAATCTTGTTGTGACAAACACAATGTTTAAACACAAAGAGATTCATATGTACCCTAGAGAAGAAGGATGTTCGAGAAGTATAATAGATTTAGTAATTGTCGATGAAAGGCTAAGAAATAAAGTTATGGATACCAGGGTATACCGGGGTGTTGCTATCGACACAGATCACTATCTAGTCATCAGTTGAATACGAGGACTCTCTAATCGATGGCGACACCGAGTATCCAAACAGACTGTCTTAGAGCGAGTGAAAGTAGAAAACTTACAGAATGAAAGTGTTCAAGAAGAGTTTCGTATGAAGTTGAATGATCGGTTTGATGATATAGATGAGATACAAGAATTGGAAGGTTTGTGGGATACGTTTAAGGATAAAGTTGTGAATGTTGCTGTTAATATCCAAAAGAAGGAGAGGAAGAATGCAGCAGAAGAGTGAATGGTTTGATAAGGAAGTGCGTAAAATAGTATCAGAGAAGAAAAAAGCATGGTTGGACTGGCTAGCAGCAAAAGCTAGCAAGAGAATAGGAAATGTGACGGATGAATGCATGCAGGATAAATGAGAGCTTTACAAGCAGTTAAAAGGAAACGTGAAAATAGTCGTGAATCAGAAGAAGAATGAATGGTTAGACGCGTTGGATCGAAAGTTAACTGATAACTATAGGTCTAATGTAAAATTGTTTTGGAAGTCCATTAGAACTGTTCGTGGAAAGTCAGCCAACTCGAAACTTGGCATAATTGGGTGATCTAATGAATGAAGAAGGAAGTGTGCTAAAGAGATGGAAGAAATATTTTGAATGTTTATTTTAAAAAGGACAGCATGCTGATGGCAATGGAGTTGAGCACGATGTGAGTGAAAGCGAAATTAGTGTAGATGAAATAATGAAAGCAATGAAGAGTTTGAAAGTAGGTAAGGCTACGGGTGTGACTGAATTACAACCGAGATGCTCTAAGCTGGAAAAGGTGTAATTATGAACCAGCTGTACCGCCTTTTCAACCTTTGTTGGAGGAACGGCCGAGTGCCAAGTGATTGGTGCAAGGCTGTAATCGTGCCGTTGTTTAAGGGAAAAGGGTCACAGCAGGATTGCAAAAACTACCGTGGTATCAGCCTCCTAAGCGTGGTAGGAAAATTTATGCAAAGGTATTTATCGAAAGGATAATGAAAGAAAGTGATGAAAGGATATGGGATGTGCAAGCAGGATTAAGAAAAGGAATGGGATGTAAGGACCATGTTTTCTCCTTGAGAGGGATAACCGAAAAGTTTTCGGCGAAAAGTCAAAAAGTTCATTGCGTATTCGTGGATTTGGAGAAAACTTACGATCGAGTGGAGAGGGATGAATTGTGGAGGGTTTTATTGGTGAATGGGATGAACAGCGAACTGATCCAAGCACTGAAATCACTATATGAGAAGTTTAGTGCTTGTGTCAGGGTGAACGGCGTCTACACTGAATGATTTATGATTGAGAAAGGTCTTAGACAGGGATGTGTAGCTTCGCCATGGTATTTTAACTTATTCATTGATGATTGTCATAGGGAAATGAAATGGAAAGAATGTGGTTTGAGAATGAAAGGATTACTCGTCAAATGTCTCCTATATGCGGATGACCAAGTAATACTTGCATCATCAGCTGAGGAGTTACAGGAGTTGGTAACAAGCTTGCATAGGGCATTAGAAAGAAAGGGTATGAAAATTAATGTGAGCAAGACGAAAACGATGGTTTTTGAAAGAGATGAAAATAGAACGTTTTGTAAAATTATAATAGGTGGTAAAAAAAGAGGAACAATGAATGAATTTGTATATCTGGGATCAAAGTTACTAGGGACGAAAAGTGAGATGGTGATATAGAACGAAGAGGGATGCGGGTAATGCGATCAATGGCGCATTGCACACTTTTATGACCAGCCACAGAGTCTCAATTAAGGCTCGCGTGGCTGTGCATAGAGGTGTGTTGGTGCCAATATTTATCTATGGCAGCGAAAGTTGGGTATGGCAGAAGAAGCACGAAAGTAGAATTAATGAGAGCATTGCGGAGTATAGCTGATGTGAAATTGAGTGACAGAGTGAGGAATACTGTGATAAGGGTTCAGTGTCGTGTAAAAGAGGATGTAGTGACTAAAATAGAAAAAAAGTATGCTGTACTGGTTCGGGCATATCGAAAGGATGAATAAAAGAACGTTGACAAAAGGGAAAAAAAAAATTATATGGCAGAAGTAAATGGAGCTGTCGGAAGAGGAAGACCTAGGCGAATGTTCTTGGACCAAGTCCAAGAAAATCTAAGCAAAGGCCAGGTCAAAAGTACCTTTAACCGACGAGCCTGTATGCGGAACGGAATGAAAGTTGAAGAAGCGAGAAAGGTATGTCGGAATCGTAGCAAATGGAAGGAAGTGGTCTCTGCCTACCCCTATAGGAAAGAGGCGTGATATTATGTATGTATGTAAGTTCCACTAGTTAAGTTACATTGATAACTAAATAACAGCGTGTTTGACAAATATTACAGAGCACTATCTGTCAACAATGTGTGTATACAATGAATAATGGGATGTATTTTTTTATATTGTAAATAAATTATGGTCAAAAGTAAATTCCCTAGTGGAACCTGACACAACTTTATAGTAAACATGAAAATTATAATTTCGCTAATTTGACAACAAAGTAAACACACTGGTTTTGCTCTGTTGTATTTGTGTGATCTAGAATGCTCAGAATTTCGAAAACTTTGTTAGCAATAAACGTTTTCAAAGAGTTGGATGAGTCATCAACGCCAACACGACGAAGTGGGGAGGTAAATTGTGAGAGCTATGTGCACGGACTGTCTTGTTTGGTAAATGTCGGATAAATAAGTAGAATTCTGCAAATACTTTTCCTTTTTTTTTTTTGATTGGACGGTTTCCATGTTTTGGGATTAAGACATGGCGATACGTACGTATACAGAGGGAAGAAAAGGAAAGAAAAGTTGCAAATGCTGATGGGATCATCGGATGAAACACTGTTAAAGTACACGTTGCAGTTAATTTACCTGTTTTGTTCATAGAGCGTGCATTTCATATAATTTTTAATTTCTTCTCATTCAGGTGAAGAATATCAGAAGATATTTTTACTTTAATAATCTAAATTTTGCTTGAACTAATTTATTTCATCCGTCACATTCTTACCTACAATTAAGAGAAGAATTATCTGATTTGTATTAAACCTCGAACTATATATTCTATCTTTAATAAATTTTATTTTTATGCTTTGGACCCTATTTCTATAATTTTCATAATAAAGTTTAAAGTTTTATAATAATGTTTATACTAAATACAGATTAAGTAAGGTGCAAACATTGTGTCAGTATGTTGACAGTATATTTATTTCCATTTATGCAGCCACATAAAAACTGATAGTAATTTTGAAATGATATGACTCCATAATTAATGGATCAATTTAATTTACTTACGGTAATTATATTATATAAGAAACAACTGCATTTTGGTTATTTGTGTACTTCTAATGTTTAGTTGTTATTAGCTTTTTTACGTTACTTATATTGCACCACACATGAGAATATTGGCCCAACTTGATATATAATATAAGTGTAAGTCAAGTGATAGTCTGAAACACAGGACTAGCTCAGCCTGCCTGCACATTCATTGTTCTCCAAGATAATGGAATCCATCATCAACGGCCACCTCCTCCGGTACTTAAAAGACCACCAGCTTCTCAATTACCGACAGTACGGCTTCTTCTCGTTTACTTGACTCACCAGGACAGGCGATTGAGACCAAGGAGGAAGGGTTCGGCGGTTAGTTTGGACGTAGCAAAAGCTACGATCAGGTCTGGCACTAAATGCTTCTTGCGTAGCATCAGTCAGCCTCGGAATCCTTGGCGTCGATATATCACTTAGAAGGTAAGGCCAAATTAGCTCCGAAGAAGTTTGTTGTGCTAAATAGATGGCGACAGTATTTCACTCCAGCCCCCTGCCTACAACTTTATAAGGCCAGGTTTAGCCGCACATGGAATGGAATACTGTTCTCATCTCTACACAGGGGCACCCCAGCACACTCTACCAGCTTCTCCCTCTTGACCGCATTTAACGGAGAGCAACTTAGGGCGAAACGAGTTGGGTGTCTATCGGCGGCGGTAATGATCATCACGTGATCTGCCTGCTCATTTGCCGCCTATCCCATAAAGAAAAATGTATGGTTCACAATAAGTTCTAAATTTTATTTAAAATACGGAATTCTGTTTTAATTTTTTGTTTTATATTTTGTTTGTTTGTTAATTACTTTTTTTACTGCATTAGTATATTTTGCATCTGTATGAACATTACATAAATACGAGTAATTATGGAATACAAATTTCGTGGCGCTATAAATACGGCAGAAACGACTCGCAACATTAATGACGTGTAGCAAGTAAATAATACAGAGAAAATGCACGACCCGCTACAGCTTGGTTTCGGCGCTTCCAACATAGAGATTTTAATCTGAAAAAATGTTTGCCGTTTACGAGAATAGTTTAGTTTCATAGTCATAAATAATTGATTACTCCTCATCTCTCATAATATAGCAAAGGTTTAGACAAATAATATGACTTTTGTCGTCAAAAGGACATTGCAGAAACTAAATATGCGAATATCGGATATGGTAAGGATAATATTATATGCCCTTTTGATATTGTAGATAATATTATATGCCCTTTTGATATTGTAGATAGTATATATATATATATATATATATATATATCAATATATCGATAGTTTTTTTACATTCGTGTATGTAAATGTACACGAAATTTTATAAATTTATTTATTTAATTGCCGTGACTTCGTACTTATTACGCTTATTATATAATCCCTATTAAGTACTACGAGCGTATCCACAAAATATTATTATAATTGCTTACACGCAAAACTTCACTATAATAATAACACACATGACATACATACTTAAATTTGTTTGTAAAAAAAAACATTTTTTTTTTCTAGTTGAAACTCGCATTTGTGACCTCCAAATCAGCTGTTGTGAGTGAATAGTCCGCACTGACATTTTATGCCTTTAAGTGCCTTTATGGCAGACCCTGCAACACTCATTTATCATACAACACTGCTGGTTTCAAACTCTGGTGGTCTGGACATCATCCAGTTTTTACTTAGTGACTCAACTACAACTTAAGAATACAGAACCCGTCTCTGCCACCCACGACCACTTTTAGGATAGCATGAGGTGCGGTCACGTACCTGTTGAGTTTTTTTTTCCTGGAATCGTCAAAATACTCCCTATTTTTCCACAATATACTCTCAAAAGCAACTTATCGCGCACTGGGTTTTAGACTTGTGTGTTGGTGACCATCAGGTGACATCAGGTGACCTCCTTGTTTCTTTTTTATGGGATAGGATAGGGGCCAAACTAGCAGAAAGGTCACCTGATGGGAAGTGACCACAACAACCGCCTCCGCCGGCCTTTTACGTAGGAGTACGTTTTTTTCTTGAAGATTTGAAGTACGTATTTGTCCGGAAATACGGCAGGTGACAATTTGTTCGACACGCTGGTAACGCGAGGTAAAAAGTTTTTGTAGAAGTGCACGGTGGAAGGGTGATAATCATGCAGGTTGTCAGTTAGGACGATGCTGGAGCACTCCTCACGATAAAAGCTATATATATATATATATATATAGCGATACCTTTATCTGTTAACCTCATTTGGCTATGTATAGTATTGAAATGTAATCTCACTCACTGAAATTAAATCCAAAGTATAATACTTATCCATGCGCCTTATTCATGGGTAACCAGTGATGGAAGGCAGGAGGAGGATATCGAGGGGTGGCAATTGCGGCACTTAAAGCAGCTTAGGAGCGGCGCGTAGAAACTCGCGTTCGAACAAATATAATTGTTACTTTAGAATAAAATACTTTTGAATTTTAAATACAGATCACTCTCATTCTCAACTAAACTATAATATCCGAGCTCAAACAATGTTTCTTAGAAGAAACATCGTGAAAAAGGCAGAGAAGAAACCTACATAGTCGTTGTGTCAACCTGTTGACTTTCAACTCGACGAGTCAACCGCTTGTTGCATATCAATGTACACACAGCGGATAAAGACCGGGTGAAAAACGGTTAAGGATATCTGTGAGTTGTTATTTCTCCTTGTTATTGTTTGAAATTAGTTTTTAAAAAGTATTATTGTAGCCATTTCTGCAGTAATTGCATTCTACGCATATTCATCCATTCGTCTTGTTCACCTTTTTTTTATGCTACGGTTCTTTGTTATTGAACAGCGATGAATTCTATTCAATAGGTTATTATTAATTTATTACTTTATCCATTATTTTATCCTTTGAGCACTATTGTGTTACCATTTTATTACTTAGTAAATTTTTCATTCAAAATGTAGTTAGAAAAATAATTAAAAAACGTAGTAGCATGGAAGCTAAAGCAACTACCTTTTAAAAAAATTTAAAAATTATTTAACTGTAATTTTATCGTCTAAAAACCTATCTCAGCTACAACAAATAGATTTAAAAGCGCGTTTAAAAACTTTTGATGCCTTATACGAGACATGCGACGCTTTACAGATGGAGATCAAGCCGACCTCGGAGACGCCTGACGACGAGTATCCGGAGCGGGTCAGATCGAGGAGCGTTACAACTCATACTGCTTCGGGGGCGGGTTCTAATGTCAAATCAGGTGCATCGTTTATAAATAATTTTGTGGGCTTACCTTTTAGAAGATTATCTGTTGAATCACGATTACAAAAAGTAAAGGATTTCAAGATCTTTCTTAATTGTGTACGCTCAAGTCATACTGCTAAAAAATGTCGACTATCATGTTGTAAATATTGCAAGGCTAGACACAATACGCTCTTGCACACTGAACCGTCTGAGCAGACTTATCAGAACCCCTTGCCATCTGATGCTACTAGTATTGCCTTATTTGCAGACACGTCTACATAGCCTACTAGGAAATTCAATATTTTACTGTCCACAGCTATTGTAAAGGTAAGCCTTAAGGGTAAAAACCTCAGGGCTCGAGTACAGCTACAACGCCTAATATTCCGCCTATAAATTACATATAACTTGGGACTGAAATCTTTGGAGCGTCGTAGACTCCTTTTGTATTGACTTAGGCAAACAAATTCCAAAGTTGTGTTAGACAAAGTTCTCAAAAGTGTGTAGGTTCTAGGAGAAAATTCATCATCTTCTCAACGCTCACATTTTTGTAATTTTGTTTTTGTAATTTAATTTTGCCAAATCCATTAACAAACCTGACCTTTTAAAGTTTTAGGAACTCGACTCTGTTTCTACAAAGCACTTATTGTCGTTTGAGTTGACATGGACAGGATGACAAATTGGTTGCTACGACGTTCCTGAGGGCCAATCCTACAGTCTTAGGAGACTCGTACACCATGGCAAAGCGTTTTTAATATGATCGTGACTACAAGGCTAAGTATGTTGACTTCATGGCAGAATAAATAAATAAGTTAGACAGATAAAGTGAGAGAGGTTCTTCTCGCCCGATCATCTGTGCTTTCCTATCTGTAGCCTTCTGAGTCGGATATCAGTGGCAACGGGAAGCAGATTGTAGTAGCGGAACGATAGAGACATAGTGATATCTAGCGACGAAAACCGGCAGTATCAGTTAATAAGTGAGATAAGTGAAGTGCAATAGTTAAAGTATGTTCAGAAGACAAACTGTGAGTACTCTTGTTCATATTAACTTCCAGTCTTCTAGATTATGTTTCATCTGTTTAGGTGTAAATCATTCGGTCTTAGGCGCAGTAACTGTTCTGTTTCTCCAGTAATGTTTTTTTTTTTTAAGTTTTTTTAAATATATCGGCTTCTCGACGTTGGATAGTGCACTGTTCTTATGGATAAGCGACTGAAATGAATCTCTAATGGTTGTACACTCCTGGTAACTTCCAAAGAATCTAGAGGTCTAGAATTTGGAATTAATAGTTTAGTCAACTTTATAGTGTTCACAGGTCTGGTAGCAATGCCTATTTCTACTTTATCCTTATATCCTTATAGCTAATTACTCAAAATTTTTCTAAATCCAAATTGAAAGTGCTTAAAGTGTTTGAAAATTGTTACTCTTACATGAAACTATGAAACATGAAACAAAGATTACAAGACTTAGTTTCCCGTTGCCAAATTTTATCTGTTGAGACCCTAATAGGTCTAATGATGGACCTGGAAGGTGGCCATAAGAACCATAAAATGACGCAACCTCATCGAGTTTGGGCTGGTTTGAATTGTCTTTTTTTTTTTAATTTTAATTTTCCTCTTACACAGACTGATACATAGGTAGTACTTAACTAGGAGTCTGTACTAGGAGACCTGTATGACGGATTACCAGTCTCTCCAAGACTCTGGACAATTGAGCTCAAGGATGTAACATTTTATTACTAAACATTAGATGACATTGTGTGTGCAGGAAGTTTGATGAGATGCGTGCGTACGTGAGTGCGCGTGAACGTGTGTGTCGGTGTGTGTGTGTGTGTGTGTGTGTGTGTGTGTGTGTGTGTGTGTGTGGGTGTGTGTGTATGTGTGTGTCTAAGTACCCACATTAAGTAACTTTTCATTTTGTTCATAATTCATGGACTTAAGCCATGCTGTAAAAATTTGCTTGCATTTAAATTGAGTTAAATGGTAAATTGTACTTATTAATTTTATTATATAGGTATCCTCCCAAAAACCCAAAATATTTGCTTGAGAAGTTAGTGGACCATTGTTTATCCGACAAACAGACTTTATGTTTAACCCGTTTATTCTGGTTTGATGAGGGATTGAATTTGATGAGAGAGTGTTGCTTGAGGATAGAGTATAAAATGTAAAGTTGCCGTACCGTTAGAACATCTGCAAGTTTATACAAATCATTTGTAGGGAACATAAAAGGCAATGATAGACTAACTTTTAATACCGCTCTTTGGGCTCTTTCAACTTTTATCAAGTTAGTCTTGCATGCGCCACCCCATACCGTGATGCCATATGATAAGATGGATTGACATAGGGCCATGTAGACCGTCCTAATGACAGATTTATCCGAAACGTGACGGAGATTTTTAAAGATGAAAATCAGTTTGCGTGTTCTATCTGATAATAGATTAAGGTGTTGGTTGAATTTAAGGGTATTAGTGTGAGAAACTTTTTTTAGGTCTTCGCAAGTACAGGCATGGTTGAGAGCACAAGTGTGTGCGATGATAGATAAATTGTCAATTATTGGGTGAATTGTTTTTGATAGAGAATGGTATGTAATTAGTTTTGCCTATGTTGAGTGTAAGGCCATTTTCTCGAAGCCAAGTAGATACCACATTGAAGCCATTTTGAGCGGTGGCGTATGTTGACTCCCAAGTGTCTCCGTGGAAAATTAGGGCTGTGTCATCCGCAAAAGTCACTATTTTACCATTGTAAAGTTGTAAGTTGCACAGGTCATTTATGAATGTCAGGAATAGTGATGGGCCGAGTACAGATCCCTGCGGCACACCATAACAAGTAGGTAAGTCATCACTGACAACACCACCAACCCTCACTCTTTGTTTTCGGTTAGATAGGTAGTCCTTAAACAGTTCAAGCTGTATGCCACGGATTCCAAATCCTTCCAGTTTATTCAACAAGAGTGGGACAGAGACTGTGTCAAATGCTTTTTTTTATATATCTAGGAATATAGCTATTACTCTTTTTTTAGAGTCAAGTTTACAAACAATCTGATCAATTAGTGCATGTACTGCATTTGTGGTTGCGATACCTGCTCTGAATCCAAATTGAGAGCTTGATAAAATATTTTTGGATTAAGGGTAATGTACAAGTCGTTTATTCAATATCTTTTCTACAATTTTTGATAGGGTGGGATGTAAAGATATTGGTCTATAATTATTTATACAGTCTCTGTCACCACTTTTGTAAATAGGAATAACCTCAGCAAGCTTAAGCTGCTGTGGAAAAGCCCCAGTAGAGAACATAAGGTTAAATATATATGTTAACGGAGTGATTAAGCTTTGGTGATATCGCTTCAAAAAGGCTCCGGAGATACTGTCACGTCCAACAGATTTATCATTCCTTAAGTTAAGTATAAGGTTTTGCACCTCTCCTTCATGAGTGGGGACCAATGCAAATGAATACGGGCAAGAATTTATTTGTGGGAATTCAATATGGGTAGAGGTATGTAACATTTTTAGGGCAAGGTCTTGCCCGATAGATACAAAAAAGTTGTTTATTTTGTTAGTAGAGGACAGAGGGTCACTTTTTGAAATAAGCCTAGTCGCGGGGTTATCAGATTTGTTCGAGTTAGATACCATTTTTATAGTATCCCACAGCATTTTATTGTTGTTGCTTTTACTGCATTATTTATTAGGTTATTTTCGTATTCCCTTTTTATCTTTTTTAATAGCCAATTACAAAAGTTCCTGTATCGTATATATGTGATCCTAATAACGTCATTGTTCGGATTCTTCTTAGATTTTATGTGTAATTTATCGCGATTTTTCATACATTTTAATAAACCTGAAGTTATCCAGGATTTATTTATTCTCCTGCGGTTTGGGACTCTAAAAGTGTACGTGTTGGACTGTATTTTTGTATTAAGTGTCGTAATTAGATGGGATATTGCTGCAACAAACATCATAATGCAACTGTTCATCATATCAATGTCTAATGATGTATAATTAACTCTTTTTATTACAAGAGAGTTATTTTTTGGGCTATAGTGTTCCAGTATAAATATCACACTATCATGGTCTGTAAGAGATGTTTCCGCAACAAAGCAAAAAGCTGGTAGTTTATTTTTAAGCATAACATGATCAAGGCAAGTCTTGCCATGTGTAGGTATTTGATGAGCTGGCAACATACTATGAGTGGCTAATAGGTTCAAATAGACCGATGCGTTGGTATCCTTTGTATTCATCATAATATATATATTAATATCACCCATAAGAATAATATTGGGATAATTTATGCTGTTGAATAATCTATCAAGTGATGATATAAAAGGGTGTATATTTTTGTGGCCAGGGGGCCTATATATGGCAATAATAAAGGTGTCGCTATCTATTCTTATTGTTAGGCAATTGGCATTTTGTATATCAGGTTCAATTATTGTGATACACATACTGTCTTTAAAGTAAATCACAATGCCTTCATTTTGCGTTAAATTACTTTCATTTTTAGTGACCTTGTAGCCGTCCAGCGTCGGTAGGTAGCGTGTATGCCGCAGCCAACATTCGGTTGGTATAATGATATCCCAATCAGTGTTAGATCGTGCAAGAAGAGTAAGAAAGCTGGAGAAGTTGTGATTTATACTTCGTATATTCTGATGAATAATTTTTAGCGACGAATGTTTCTTTTTTATTAGCATAGGACACTCTTCTATTTCGCAAGTGGATGATTGTGCAATTTGCAATTGGTCAAGGTTGGCATTAATAGTATTTATATTATCGAATTGTATACAGATATAGTAACTAGTTGAATTGATACATGGGTTTTATAGAGATGTATGACAGAAGATTAAATATATATATTATACGTAAATGGTCTATTATTATAATGAGGATATTTAATGTAGGCATAGGTATATTGTAGTTATATGTGCAGTGTAGATCAGTCAAGGCTATGTTGTGTAAAGTGTAAGTATATTGTGTTGTGTATACTAGTAACGCTATTAGTGTTAGTAGCATTCGAACATTCGTTGTAAGACAATAAATACTATGTGTAGTACAAGGTATATAACAAATAGTGATTGTTGTGTACATAGCAAATAGCAGATAAGTGATAATACCTAGTAGTAGTCATTTCTTCATAAGTTGTTGAAAATCATGTTCACAGTCGATACGGAACACAGGAGAATCATGGGACTTCTTGATGTAAACTTTGCCGTAGGAGGTCCAGGTACTATGGTATTTATTATCCTTGACGAGCTGCCTTGCTAGATATGCCAGTCTCCTCCCTAGGCTTGTAAGTGATCCATCAACATAGATGTATTTAAGTGGGCATGATAGCTGAAGGTGGGAGGTATTCAATTTATTGTCTTTATGTGTCTTATTGAAGATCCTACATTGTTTAAGAAAACTGTCTTTAGTTGAGGTAGATTTTAAGTTGACGACGATATGATTATTCGTATCCTTTGAAGTTTTTAGGCGATAGATCTCGTGTATATCAGCATCATTTATGGGATGGTCAATAATCTCACCAACCTTTTTAACTATAGTGAATAAATTTGATTTATTTTCCAATGGTTGTTTAGGTATGTTCCTTATTTCGAACGTTGACGCACGAGAATTTTAGCTCAGCTCTTCAATTTTATTTTCAAGAGATTCAATTTTTGATTCGTAGTCCTTATTTTTTTGTTCCAGGTGGAGAAGTTTCCCCAGTACTTCATCATACTTAGATGAGAGAAAATCCATGCTTTTGAGTACGTCGGTATTCTGTTCCTTAATAGTTATCATGGAATCCATAAGTTGTTCAAACTAAGAGTTTTGTTGGTGTACAAAAGAGACAAACATATCCTTTTTTTCGGGCCGTCATCCCACCGGGGCTTTCGGTGGAACGGTGTGTCGGAATTGAACCGACTAAAACCACACGGTGTGCCATTCTGCGCTTGAAATAGGAGGAATCCGGGAACAGCTTTATTAGGACATCCGGACCCCTCCTAGCGCCTGCCCGCACTATGCGGGCACCACCAGCTAATTAACCTATCAATAAGGTGGCGTCCAGACACACGCGGACGTCACCCCCTCGCGGCTGGCCACTAAAGCAGGTGGAGGGGAAAACCCGTCCCGACCACCCGCGGCCACACTCAGGGTGGCATGAGGCGCTGGTAGGCGCGCCTCCGCCGCCCGGTTCGCCGGCGGCGGATTAGGTCCGAATGGAGATCGTCCTCCCGGGCCCGCTCCGCCGCCTCCTTCCGCGAGATAACGTCCTCGCAGAAGGTTGCAACCGCGGTAAAATTACTGTCGCTACTGGCCATGGAGCGTATAACAGCCAGTAGCGACAGATCCTCTCCGATGACTGCAGTAAGGGCCCGGCGCTGCGACGCCCAAGAAGGGCAAACCGCAAGCGTGTGCTGAGCCGAGTCCTCACTACAGTCGCAGTGGTGACAGACGGGGCTCATTTCCCTCCTAGCGACCGAGTGCAGGTACTTCCCGAAGCAGCCGTGCCCGGAAAGAACCTGCGTCAGTCGGAAGGAAAGAGACCCGTGCTGCCGCCCCGCCCATTCGACAATGACCGGCTGGAGCGCCTCCACGGCGGCAAAGCCAGCACGTGGAGCCTCCAGCCGGGACGACCAACGAACCATTGTGGCTCGGCGTGCGGCCTCACGCCACTCGCGTACCTCTTCGGGCTGGGGCCGACTGCCACCAACCGCCCGGAAATCAGCCGTTCGCCGATAGACCTCGGCGAGCACTTCCGCCTCCAAATCCCACGGGGGCGTTCCGGCCAACGCGCATGCCGCCTCCGTTGATACGGTGCGGTAACCGCGTATGGCTCTAACCGCCATAACTCTCTGAGGACGCCAGAGGCGTGCCTTATTCTGGGCGGTCAGAGCCTCCGCCCACACCGGTGCACCGTATAGTGCCATTGACCGCACAACCCCCGTATACAGCCGTCTTGTTGCGACGCTGGGTCCTCCCAAGTTGGGCAAAAGTCGCCCAAGGGCGGACGCAGCGCCGACCAGCTTTGGAGCAAGCTGTCGGAAGTGCTCGTCGAAGAGCCACCTCCCGTCAAGGATCAGGCCCAGATATTTAATGTGGGCCCGAACCGGTACGAGAACCGAGTTGACCATGATTGAAGCGCCAGGGGGCGGACCACGACGGGGCCCATGGAATAGAAGGGCCTCCGTCTTGTCCAGGGCCACCCGCAGGCCCAGCGCCTCGATGCGCCTGACCACCAGTGAGGCTCCTCTGGTGGCCAAACGCACCGCCTCCTGAAAGTTCGCCCCCTGAGCCGTGACCAAAGTGTCATCAGCGTAACAGATTACGCCCAGCCCGGGGGGGAAGTCACCTCGAAGGGCCCAGTCGTACCCCATGCTCCACAGGAGTGGTCCAAGGACAGATCCCTGCGGAACACCGCACGACATGGGCCGACGACTCAGATGTCCCTCTCGGTCCTCGTACATGACGGTACGCTCCTCTAAATAGTCTGCCACTAGTCGCCTCAGGTACTGTGGCACCCCGTGATAGCGGAGTGCTTCCCTGATGCAACTGAATGGCAGACTATTGAATGCGTTGGCGATGTCCAATGACACCGCCAACAGCACGCCGCCACAGCTCACTGCCTCTTCGGTTACGGCCCTCAGACGCAACACAGCACCAATCGTCGAACGACCAGCTCGGAAACCGAATTGAGCGTCCGACAAATCGGGGCCGACCTCGTCCAGGTGCCGGACGATGCGGGCAGAGAGTACCCTCTCAAACAGTTTACCCGCCTCATCCAGCAGCACGATGGGTCTGTAGGCCCCAACCGAGTCGGCAGGCCGTCCCGGCTTCTTTAAAAGCACCAGCTTCCCGCTTTTCCAGCAATCAGGAAAGCGTCCGGACGACAGGCTAGCGTCGAACACCTCCCTGAGGCGGTCCGCCATGTGGTCAAGGGCCAGGGCCAGGACTCGGGCAGGGATTCCGTCTGGCCCGGGGGCGGTTTTCTTGGAGCGAATCCGTAAAACAGCCGCCCCTATCTCCGCCTCTGTGACGGGTGAAGCATCCTCCTCCTCTAACTCCCCGTCGTCACCGGCCAAGGGGGCCATCGACGGGGGTGAGTGCTCCACCCGTTGCGGGAAAAGGCCCTCAACCACTTCTCGCAGGAAGCTGGGATGGAGAGTCTCGGTAAGGGGGGAGCCCAACGCGCGGAGCTTTTGTTGCGCCGCACGATAAGGGCGACCCCAGGGGTCACGATCGAGACCCTCCAGCATCTCCTTTCTTTTCTCCTCTTTGGCGCGGCAAATGGCCAGCTTCAGAGTTTTCCGTGCCTCTCGGTACTCTTCATGAAGCCGGTCCTCTTCCCCCTCTTCGCGGTGACGCCGACGACTGCGGGTGTAGGATCTCCGGGCACAAATGCAGGCCAAGCGGAGATCCGCCAACTCCTGGGACCACCAGTAGACCTCCTTCCTTGGAGGCCGACTACCTCGAATCCGGGGCATTGCCGCATCGCAGATATGCGTTACTGCAACGCAGAAGCGGCCTGCCCCTGTGTCTACCTCAGTTGGAGGCTGTGGAGGCAGCCAAGAATAAATGATGGATGCCTCCTCCAGTAGGTCCCTATCTAATTTTGAAACAGCCCACCGCGGAAAACGGGATGATCGCCGCGCCGTGTGACCCCTTCTGGGGTCCTGGGTCCGGGAGAGCTCAAATCGGATATAGAGATGATCCGAGAGCGTCTCAACCTCTTCCAGGACACGCCAGTTCCTTACTCGTGCGGCGAGAGCAGGGGTAGCGAACGAGAGGTCCACTATCGACCCCCCCTGCTGCCGCACACACGTGTTAGTGGAGCCTCTGTTTAGGAGACAGAGGCCCACTGATGTCGCCCACTCCTCAACAGCATCGCCCCGTGCGTCCGTCCTGGGGGATCCCCACGCAACGGACTTGGCGTTAAAGTCCCCCAGCACTAGGACGTGCCAAGACCCTAGACGCCGTATCGAGGTTTCCAGGTTGTTGAGGAAAACCTCGAAGTCACTCAAACTCCGGTTGGGGGAGAAATAAACACCATATATGGTGACCCCCCCCCACTCGACAGCTACATATCCAGAGCCCTTGTCTTTTAGTGACAAGGGCGGGGAATGCACCGTCGTAGAGCTGACGACTGCCACAGAGCCGTCCCGATCACCCACCCAGTTTGGACGGGGAGGAACGTAATAAGGTTCTGCGGCTACGGCTACACCGATTGACCACTCTGCCATGGTTTGCAGGAAAAGGTCCTGCGCACCGGCACAGTGGTTCAGGTTCGTCTGGACAAGGAGGCTGGAGACGTGGTCCATTACTGGATCGTCTCTACAGCCTCCTCCATGGGCGATGGTGACGACGCATGATTAGTATCGGAGGCAGCCCGGGCCGATTGGCTAGCCACCGATGCCTGCGGAATAGTGCGGGGAGGCTTGCAGCCGTTTTGCCCCATTTGGTGATTGGCGGGCAAATTTCCCGCCGCACACGCTGGGCAGTGAGGGGCGGCAGAGCACTCCGCTGCTCTGTGCCCCGGTTGACCGCACCGGAAGCAAAGTCCGGTACAGTCAAAACAGCTGCCGCACTTGACACGGGTGTGCCCTGACCCTAGGCATTTGAAACACCTCATCGGTCTTGCCGCCAGGACTGTGATTCTGGCGTTCACAAAACCGATGAGGACCTTGCCGGCGTCGCCCAAAATTTTGGCCGACGCTACGGGACAACTTGCCCACACCGCGCCAAGACCGCCTGGACCGGGACGGATGGTACCGACCCGAATGTTGTCCGCGTTGCACCCTGTCTTCTCCCGAATTGCAACCCGGACATCCTCGACCGTAACGGAGTCGTCCAGACCCGATATGCGTAACTCCGCGCACTTGGTGGGCCTGGCGACCTTCACACCATCCGTTTTAGCAAATACTCCCCGCAGTTTCTCCGCAAGGTCGTCCGCCGTCTTTGCACCTTCGGCCCCGGGGAACTCCAGCACTCGAGCTCCCGTCTGGGCTAGGCGCAGCCTCACACCTGAGGCCCCGAATTGAGGACCCAGGCTATCCCGGACCCTCTTAAATACGGCCGCGTAGGATAGCCCGCCACTCGCCGCCTCCGCCGACAAGGTAACCACCACAGCTGCCGTTTTTGGCGCCTGCAGTTTCCTAAGATTCTTTTTTGTGGTGGTCACTGCCACAGTCGACGTCTGAGGCGGAGAGGCCGCAGCTTTAGCTGCAGCGTATGAAGTAGCAAAGCGACCACCCGAGACCGGGAGCGGCACCGGAGTCGGCGCGCCCCTTAACTTATCCGCAGCGAGCGGCGGCCGAACAATGGGTGCCGGAGGCAGCCTAGCCTCCAGGCCCGCGAGGCGCCCGTCCATCATCCTCCACACTGCAGCAATGACTTCGCGCAGTTGGGAATCCGTGCCATCAGGCACCCCGGGGGTTGATGGGACGGGAGCTGGTCGCGCAGCCGGGCCTGGGAGCTCAGAACAGTTCGTCTTCACCCGAAATTGGGCGAACTGTGCGCCGAGGTCAGCCACCTGCTTGGTCAGACGGTCGTTTGCCGCTTGGAGTCGCGCGACGTCTGTTATCAAGGACCCAACGACACCAGAAACGGCGGAGGAGGAGTCCTTAAGGGCCTTTACAAAAGAACCCTTAAGATTTTTGGACTTGGTGGCCACTTTGTGGATGATGGCCACCGCCGCGTCTGCTCTCTCCTGCATGATTGATGATGTTTGGGGAACAGAACCCACCACCTCAGACTCACGTATTTTTTGCAGGAGATCCGCAATCTCCTCCTCCGCTACGTTTTCACCCTCCTCTCTAGAGCGGGCTTGAGCTCCCCTCCGAGAGAAGGGGGAGCTTGTCTGGCCCGAGATCGGTGTTCGCGACCTCCCTCGCTGGCTGCTGGGGACCTTAGGTGGCAACATGTCTTGGGAAGTGTCGCCATCCGAGTCTTTTGAGCGCCCGCGCTTGCGGCTCTCGGTGTCGCGGAGCTCCAACTCCATTTCTTCCCCTGAGTCAGCTGTAATACTAGCCGTTATGCTCGCGGCCCTGGAGCGCACTCGCTCCGAAATTCTTCTGCTCCCAGAAGACAAATTAACTTCTGGGAGCTCCTGCGAGATAGGCGTTCCTAATGAAGCTCCTGCGTCGTTTGATGTAGCGACTTCTACTTTTTTCAATTCCTCCTTTCTCTTCTCCTTCTTTTCTTCTTCATTGTATATTATTTTAAATTTATTATAATCCATAATTGAACCCACGAGTAGGGGAGAACTAAAGGTCCACCCGGGCAGAGATCCCCCAATACCCGGGCAAGCGTAAATTTATGCCCAACCGAGGGGTCCGCAGTTGCCTCGGCTGGGAGTGCGCTTGCGACTGAACCTCCCATCAGCCATGCATCCCATGGTCACGCACCAGAACACGAGATTCGGGGTAATTTATTATAGAGGTATTCTTCCTCGCAGTCCGGGCGGTTAAGCCAAGACCCTCGTTCCCGATCAGAGCCGTGAGACTTAACCACGACACTCCTTTCGGGATTACGATATGCCGACGGTGGCATCGAGACAAATCTCATACCTGCTCGGTGGCAGTGCGAGTGCACGCCGAGCCCGTCCTCTTTCTCCGCTGTAAACAGTGGAGAAACACCGACCCATGAAAGGGTCCCACTTAGGTGATTTTTTATTGAGGTTTCTTTCCTCACAGCTCCGAGAAGCGAAGATCCAACAGAGGGCTAATCGGCATACAAGCCCGCTCTGTTGGGCCGAGCCTGGATCTAGTGGCTGATGAAAATGGCCACCTCTTCTTGCCAGAATATTAGCCGTTTGCGATGACGCCCTCCTCGAAAGTAGAGGAGGAGAAGGCTGCGTCATCGCCAACGTTGCCCAGGGTACACCACGTGGAGGTTTTCTAGCCCGCACCCCTAGACAAACATATCCTGCATTAAGTCTAGCATTGTAGTTTGTTCAGATGTTTTATCGTCGCAATGTTTGCGTTTCAGTCTGCGAGTGATATGATCACTGCGGCCAGACTCAACATCATGAGGAGAAATATATAATTGAGAGTCAGACCCATAAGACATCGCTGGAGTATTCACTGAAGAAGGGTTTAATAATTTGGGAGGAGTGCGTTGTATCGACATTGCAGGTCAAACACAAACTATTAAGTTGTTGTACCTGATGGACTCGAAGTCGTAGACAGCGACCGTTAGTCGTCCGCACTGTATACACACCACTGTCACTCGGATGAGTAAAAAGGGTTGGCTAAGCGGAAGGCGCACTCGTGGTCGCGGCGAGAAGTGCAATTATCCCGATTTTACCCCGGAGACTACGTGTGCCGAGGGGCGGGGCCCGATGCGTAGGCGCAGTAGGTGGGGCTTGCAGCTACGATGAAACGTGTAGCTATCCCACTCGTCGCAGGTATCTTGCTTTAACACTTTAAGTTAACCTCCACGATGATCATGCGCTCCTAGTATCTTAAGTGAATTTTTGTAGCACAATTTTAATTTATTTTATTTTATTTTGAATAAATAACACAATAGCGGATAGTATTAACACGACCGAATGCTACGGTGTCCAGAGGGGAGCGGAATCTTGATGAGTAGTTTGTCTTTCAATGGTAACTAGGGTCTGATAATGGAGCTGGAAGATGGTCATAGGAACTCTGTAATAAAACGACGTAACCCCATCGAGTTTTGGCTCAAACAAGAGTCTGATTTGATGATGGAGCTGGAAGGGAGTTCAGTTCCCTGCTAAATTTAATCACGGCACAGTTGAAAGAAGAATGCTCCCGATTGTCATGTCTTGGGATTCAACTGTGCACAAAATGCAAGGAACTACTGTAAATCATGCTGTTATTTATCTTGGTTCCAAAATGTTTGCTTCAGGTCAAGCTTATGTAGTTTTAAGCCGAGTTCAGTCTTTCGAATCGAAGAACTTGAATACTCCAAGTTGACTTCGAAGAAACCTTGTCATATTGACGCATTCAATGAAAGGGATAGAATTAGAAAGGTTATAAACAAATAACCATTAATTACATAACTAATTGATATGTAAAGTTATTAAAATATAAAATATTACTAATAAAATTAAAATTATTATGCTCTTGTTGATAAAAAGAACAAAAAATTTAAAAATAATAATTAAGGTTTAAATTATCATTTTTAAAGAAAAATATCATTATATAGCTTCTTATCCTTTAACGATATTTAACCATATTCGTCTACGTCACAATAATCACATATCGTAATTAGGTACCTATTAGAAATTTTCATTAAATCCTAAAACTTTACACCTTGTATTAAATCTTTGCGTTTTTATCACATACCCATTTTTTTTTTCCAAATAATAGCGTTTAACATTGTGATTGCAAAAGAAAAATAATGAAGGTTATATGAATAATGTGTGTGTAAAGGTGTATAGTTTTAGGATTTCATTAGAATATCCAAGGGTTTTTATAATTACAGCACTGAAGTTAATCAGACAAAGGAAATAGAAAACAGCAAAATAATTATATGTATAAGTTAAAATGGTCTAAGATTTAACCAAAGAGGAAGATACGACTCATGGAAAACGATACATCCCATCGAAAGAAGAACTTTGCCGTTCATTGTATGGTAAGTTTATTATATAAAGATGGCATTAATAGTAAAATAAATAAATTAATTAATTAAAAGTAAAATAAATACATATTTTTTTCGTTCCCTGTGAAAGTATATTTTTTAATATCTTATTTTGTTTGTTTGTTTCAGAAAAAAACATCTCTGACTTCATTTCAGTAAAAAGTAAGTCCTTGTTTAACCGCCTTAAAATTAAAGACAGTTTTCTACACGAATACTACTACGTACTTTGTGGTCAAACAATGCTTCGTTTTAAGAAGCCAGAAAAAAGTTTCGGCACTGAGGGTAGTAAAAAAGAGCTATTAAGTTAATGCAAGACTCATGGAATAAACGCAGTTAAGGAGGAACAAAATCAATTTTATTACATTGCGTACAAGAACACCGGAAAATTTATCCTGACTCTAAAACACTAACGTTAAAAAGAAAAATTTTAATAATAATAATATTTTAATGTAAATTAATAAATAATATACTATTTTCGTGTATTTGAGTTTTAAAAATTAAGTTCTTAATTCCTCCTACAGTAAGTCAGTAAAAATTTGTATGTCAAAAGTTTGGCAACAAGTCGGCACGGGTTATCGTCGTCCAATCACAATAATATTTATTATTTAATTCAATAAGGTCAATCCGAATAAAAATAGAGGCTATGCGTATTTCATTTCGACAAGACAAGATTGAAGATTCAAGACAAGATTTAAAAAAAAACCTTATGTCTTGGGACATCCTAATATACATACATACGCTCACACACGTATCCGCAAGGGGTAGGCAGAGCTGCATTACATACCTATATTTTGATTAAGAATGTGGTCCAACTTACCTGCTACGGTGCAACTAAGGTGGCGTCAACTGTGCACTTATGAATTAAAGATGTAAACGTATTGAAAGTATATTGAAAGGAAAACTGAAAAATAGACAACTATAGAAAGGGATATTTCTTATACGAATGGCCGAGAAATATAAGCTAAAGCTTGAACACGTCGGGTTCGCATACCTGTAACTATACATCATATCGGAAAAAATCCATTGAAAATTATTAATATGAGTTGTCAAGTACTGAACCTCACCAATCCTTATTTCAGGCTGTTCCATAAGTTACCTAGAATATGTACACCACAACCATTGTTATCCTATTTTTAAAGTACGTTTGCCTTTTTTTCAAGATAAACCTTAAACAAAAAGTACACACTTTCACGATCTATCATTATTTCATTCGATTATCAAATTAAAGAATCAAGATTACCACGCAGAGAATTTCAGTACAGCCTCCAAATGGAAATGAAATCCCCGGGCATTGCACGAATGCCATGGGGCATGAAAGCATTTTCGTGTTATTGACGCAAAGCCAATGATATTAATTTTATAACGTCAGCACCGAAATGATTGAACGCTATACTGCTTTAAAATATATTTCTCTACGAATTTTTAATTTCCACCTTGATTTAGTAATTAATAATAAATAATTCAGTATATTTGTAAGTAAACATCTGTATCTTATGAGCAGAAATGTGAGCATAAACGCAGGTGAAATTGCGAAGAACTGTTGTCTCTTGCCGATGTGGTTAGTTACCAAAGTTTACCTAGTAGTTTTTGCGAAGCACATATGTATGTTACACTACCTTAATGTCGTTGATACCTTAATGAATACTCACTTCATACGTGGCGCTACGCAAAAATCGGTGTTCATTAACATGTTTTTTTACCCAATTGCGTAACAAGAAGGGTTATGCTTTGCGAATATATGTATGTATAAATATATCGCCTGCCCCTATTAACAGGATCGGTCGGATATGCAAATTTTGTTGATTTTATTTTTAGTTTAATATTGACCTTAAAAAAGCATAATAAAATGAAGAAACAATTAATTATTTATTATAGATATTTATGAAACTCAGCCTTTCAAATGAAGTGTCCAATTAAAATTATAGGATGTACCATATTCGACACTGTTAACAACCTTTTGTTACACGAAGTATGTCTGTAGTACCACATCCGATGTTTTTGTTACTTAGAATACATATCCAATTAGTCAGATGTGGTACTAGCTTTATTTTTAACTGTTTCTTGTAATGTAAAGTACATACATAGTTACAGATCTAACTTTACAAGAAATAAATAAACATCAGTTTTTTGAAAGCAATACGGGGACAAGAAAGCTCAAACTTCCAGTCATTAGCCTGTTCGACTTACATGGTACGCGTATATTTTGAGCTATTGCTAACACTCAATCCATTCGTATAAGCAATATTCTCCCTCTTCCTTTAATATACTCTCAGTTTTTAAGATTACTGCCCCAAAATGCCCGGTTGACGGCAATGGGCTTACCAGGTGGTAAATATGTAAGTAAGACTAAATTATAATCTGGTTTAATAAGCCTACCTCTACCTACCCCTTTGGGTATACAGGCTTGAGTGTATGTATGTATTATACTTATAAATATCTGGTGAATGTGCCATATGTGATCTAATTTGATCGATTTGTTTTTGCATTTATCGTCAGTTGAAGATACAACGTAACAAAAAGTGACCAAGCTACAAGAATGATTAATTTTGCAAATTTAGCACTGATATTTTGATGAGGTTAGTGACATTTTATTGAATTCGTTCAAATTCGAAACTTTAAATAATTGATGATCACCGTCTACAAAGAGTCACAAGAGACAAACCTACAATGTGACTTTTAGCTTAAATGGAGCTTGGTGATATAAAGTAAAGCTTACTTATGATTGATTGAAAAATTCAACAGTCGGATAAAATATCATCGGTGCAGTATTTTTAGATATCATTTTTACTTTCATGTTACTTTGAATAGAGATAATCTAATGGTGAAGTGGTTTATGTCGGTGTACATTGATTTCTTTTTGTGAACAATGGTTCGCAAATATCAGTCAATAAATAAATCAATGATTGCTACTGTGGCGGTGACGAGAGATATATTAGAATAAAAGTACTTATCTTTATTTATGCAGAGACGCGGTAAAATGGCATATTTCTTAAGTTAGACCTCTAGGAACACATCTGTGAAAACTGGATTCAATTTCATGCAGTGGTTTTTTGCTTGATGCTTGAACAAACATAGATACACATTTTTTTTAAACTGTTGTTTTGGCTTCTGTTGCTCTAATGAACACATTTTTGTTTTATTATATATAATAACATACATCGGTCTGTTACAATTTCTTGTATGGTGAAGGTATCAATGTGTATTATTTAAAGTTGTAGGTAGTTGTCGAGTGACATTGTATAATTACATTGTATAATAACAAAGTTCATTTTCACAAATTATGTATCGAAGTGCCTTTAGACCGGGAGCAAAACAATTAGTTAATCAAATAAAGCGATTGTCATGACGAATCCAATTAATAAATATATGAATTCAATCAAGAAATGAAAAATGATTAACATTATAAATTTTATATAGATCTATAATTTAGATTTAATGTTAAATTTATGTAAAATTTATATAATGGGACGAAAATATATTTAAAACCTTTTAAATATTTTAGTTAAATGCAATGAAAAACTTTTTTTAATTTAGGTCTTTCTCTGAAACAACCTACTTTCCTGCCAGGAAGGGGGCGTTGGCAGCTGTGCCACAGTTTCTTACTTTTGCAGCTATCATCGTTTCCATTTTGTTTTTGTTTTTGCATGTGTTTTAGTTCCAAATAAACGTGATTATTATTATTATAATTATTATTTTTTTATTATCGTGTTGGGGAGAGGTTATAATCAATATGATATTACATACAAACTATAAGACCTACAAAATTATTTTAAAATAAATAATTTCTAAAGTTCGATATAGATAAAGGTACTGATGGTAATTGAAAAAAAAATGTAGAGCCTATGTAAAAAAAGAGAGTGCAAGATATGAAAGGGAACTTTTCTATACCTTATCATAAAAGTCTTCACAACTTATGTGACTCCCACAAACGGTGCAGTGGCTGTCAGCATGTCGCCCAAATTAACATTACTACGTCTACTGTCAAAAATAACACTGTCCATTTAAGGATTGTAATAAATTATAGGTTTTTGTTTAGGATTTATTGTTGTTGTTGCTATGATCACTCCTTAATTTAAACGAGTTAACTTACTATTTTACAATTGTAATTTATTTATTTTGGAACTCTAGCAAAGGACATTTTTCTAGTAATTTCCTTTGTTGAGTAGAAGTTTCAACGTTATAAAAAGCATGATTTATTAGTATTTTTAGTAGTTTTAGAATTTCGTCAATGAGGATGTTTAACCATTTTTCATGAACTGTCTGTATATGTATGCAGCAGCTGGTTGGGTCACACTAGATTATAGGGCCTTAGGGATTATATGCCTTACATTATCCAAATTTTTAAATCCGCCTGTTTTATCTAAACCTACGCTTGAGCTTGATTGAGTTTTATACCTACCTATGTAAAAAACTGAGGCTAGTGCTTGTAAGATTTTATCACCTCAGTTTTATTTTACACTAAACTATTATTTATACTGTATTTTATACACTAGCTGGATCACTGCTTAATTATAGGTTGGTAAGCTAAAGTAGACACTTTAAAGCATATGTATTTAAGTACATTCAAATCTATTCAAATAGGATTTATGAAATTAGTAGTATAAAAATATGAAAATCAGATTAAAAATAGTGAATGGGAAGAACTTAGTATAGGATGTAAAATGTTGCCAATTCACGAGAGGGTTATGTTATTGACAGCAGCTAATAATTTCTGTAATACTTAATTTAAAACATATCTAATTCAACCACCGCGTCTATGAATTAGATATAAAAACGTTTTGAAAGTACCCTCATATAATAATTATTTAGTTAAAAGAATGAGGAAATATTTAGTTTCAAAGATCTTTTACGAATCGCCGCAGAGAAATGACAATGTTTAAATAAGAAATCATTTATATATAAGGTTAAAAAATCTTAATTCCATACAAGAATGCATTACGTAATATAAGAACTTGCCTATTGTGTGAACTACATTGTATGGTAAATGAGTATGCCAATGTAATATAATAAGGATTGTGAATCTTACAATGTTTTTAGACATTAGTGATACATTATTATATAAAAAGAAGCCTGTTGTACATTTTGGCAGAAGTTTGTAATTTACATACATATGTATACAGAAAAAACAAAATAATTAAAAGATATCGCTTTAGTACCCTCCGCTATAAAAACGTTATCGCTAATAATTGGCGAGTTGGGGGGTGAGGTTGACTAATTTCTATTGGCTCGTTCTAGGCCACGCCAAGTCAGTCACAATCCAAACTTTGTACTGTAGCTCAGCATTGTTGTGATGTTGGTCATAACTATATCAACAAATGCAGTTATGGAGAAATAAAAAATATATTATCAGCTTAGCCGTTTTTGAGATATTTCTAGTTATTATTATTTTCATTTTTTTAACTCATATTTATTGTTATAAAAATAGTGAGCTGCTTAATAACTATAATACAATAATAACTACAACTTTAATGTTCCTTTAACGAAATAAAAATACTGTTGGCTCTTAAGTTTCATATAAACTCTAAAACTAAACTCTACTAATCGATATTTAGCCCCAGGCCGTGACCAACGTGTCATCAGCTTAAGAGAATACGACCAGCCCAAAAGGGAAATTACCCCACCGCATGGACCGACAACTCAGATTTCCATTTTTTTTTTATATAAGCCTACCATAATGACTCCACTCTGCCTGATGGGAAACAATAAGTGGCTTCTAGGAGTGGTGGTGGTGGACGGCAGTGCACGTCAAAAATACAACTCTTGTATAGTACAAAATAAACTTACAAAACATGTTTTTAGAAATTTCCTTAGACGTTTTGTTACTTTCAAAGTACACAACGATATATAATTAAACACTCTGTAATCGGAAAAAGTAATAATCTGAGAGCATCGTTCAAAATGTATCATTTGGCGTACATATCATCATATATATAGTTATGCATAAGGTAGAAATTACTATCAAAGATTCATTACACTTTTTTTTTATACTACAGGGGGACAGACGAACAGACGGGTCACCTGATGGTAAGTGACACCGCCGTCCATGGACATATGCGCTGTCTGCCTTTGAGGGTGATGAGGGATGGGGGATGCAGGGAGCCGAAACAAGAGAGGAGAGATGAGGAGATGGAAAAAAGGAGAAAGGAGATGAGGGGAGAGAAAAAGGGGGGAGGGGGAATTGGGCCTCCGGAAACCTCACTGAATTCTGGGAAATGCAACGCAAGCGTTACTTAACAACCGGTTTTCTGTGAGGCCGTGGTATCGCACCGGTCGAGCCGGCCCATTCGTGCCTAAGCATGGATCTACCACTGAAAAATATAAAAACAAATTAAAATATTTCACCAATATATGATTAAAATTATTTTCGTCACCTACTTTTTATGTCGGATTGAATACAAAGCAAAATGTATGCTAAATATACGATATGTATGTCTAAGTCATGAATAAATTTGTTCAAATTAACAATTTTGGGATTCTGGACTCTCACGCATCCCTATCAGCGGAATCCTTTTACAGTACTCTGTACGCCACAGACGGGTAGACACGTCACGCTACTGATGTCGATGAGGCTTCCGGACCATGATAGTGAAATGCAATATCTTAATGGTCTAAAATGACCTAAGGTCCCTTATATATATGTTATGGTAAGTGACAACCGCCGCCCATGGACGCCTGCAAGTCTAGAGTCATGCTGGCGGTACCCGCTTTTAAGGGTGATGAGTGTAGAGTTGAGATAAGGGTCGGTTAAAAAGAAGGGAGATGAGGGGAACGGAAATAGAAGAAGGAGCTGAGGGGAGAGGAAAGAGGAGAGGGAGTTGGGCCTCCGTTACTTTCATTCATTCGTCGGCAGATATTGTTTGTGTACCGGTTTTCTGTGAGGCCGTGGTATTAATCGTTATTAAAGGATAGTACCTACCCAACCAAAATGTTATGTTGCGCAATTTCAAAAAGTACCTAGTAAATAAATTTACACAACGAACTCTGTGTAGTATACAAAAAGAAGACATATCTAATACAATTACGAATATTACTTTTTACGTCACTGAACGTCGTCACAAACGAGATTAGACTCTATCATTATAAAAACTTGAATATTCACTATGCAAAATTTTTGTTGCTTGGCTTATTAGATTTTCTATTTAGTGTCTGTTTACTTTATTTACCAAGAAGTATCCAATTGCCACTTTAAACATTGTTGTATATTGTATATGAACAAACTCAAGGGCAACAAACCCAGGGGTGGTAAACTATTTTATGCCATTTGCTTAGAGTTTGTAATGATGGAAGATAAGTATTGAAGGTATTCCTAACATACTGATAGGCTTTTGTGGAATAAAAAAATATGTAAGAGCAAAGGTTCGTAAGGCAGGGACATATTTTGGGTAACTATTTTTGCCCGATGTTGGGTGAATGACTTGACGTTTAATGACCTCTTAACTCTGAAGACTAATAACAGATAATTTATTCATACACAATACAACTAGATACATATTAATGACAACTAGAGAGATTGACGTGAATTTAACGGTTTTTTAAAGTCTCCTAGAAGCTGCTTCAAAGAATGCACTTAACGTTTTAAAGGAACTTTTAGTTTTTCTTAATTTTTGCTACTAATCTATGACAGTCCTGTAGAAGTATCCTTTTCTTAGTGAACTGTAGGTATATATTAAATTCAATAATGAATCAACACTAACAGTTAAGTGTGGGACTTGTGAAAGTATAAATTTTCACGATTTATAGTTTCAAAGTACTTAGAAATAATGCCACCTCAAGATTGTTTTTAGTACTTTCTTGTTAATAAAAAGAATATAGTTGAAATCTCCCTTACAAATTGATAAGCATATTCTCCAGAGTGAATGAGAATGGCGCCATTCACGTAGAAAGAGTCGTAAGTGCGCTGCCCGCCTTTGAGGGTGCTGAGGAATAAGAGGATGCGGTTAGGGGAAAAAGAGACGGAGGATTAGGATATGGGAAAGAGGAGAGGAAGGTTGAGGGGAGGGGAAAGAGGAGAGATTTGGGCATCCGGAAACCTCACTCATTTCGGGGAAATGCAACACAAGCGTTAATTCACAACCGGGTTTTGTGAGGCCGTGGTATCGCACCGGTTGAGCCGGCCCATTCGTGCCTAAGCATGACTCTACCACTGTACCTCTCAATAAAGGACAAGTGGAGGACAACCCAAAAACTAATCAATTATACCTAAATAACCCGTAGTGTGTATTTATGATAGTATTTTATTTTTATCATTTAATTTGATTTGGTTATAAGCCTTTTTTTTTTTACGTGTGGAAACCCCCACGGGTCTTCACTCACCGGAGCTGACGGTGAAGTGGTATGTCGGACTCGAACCGACTAAAACCACACGGTGTTCCGTCATAAGTGGGTCTATTGCAAGGGTACCTGGGTATACCCAAGAAGGGATGCTTCCAGGAACCCCTGCAGACCTTGGCCGCCTCTTTTCCAGGGCGGCCACACCATGGCAATATGTGGGGCATAACCCCTCCTCAAGTTTGAGAGGCGTGCGTGGAACACGTCACGCCACCGTCTCAGGCCTGCTTCTGCTAGGGCACGGGCAGCCCTACCCGTTACCCCCAGGCCAGCGCTCATGGAGGCCGGAGATCGTTGTGTGCTCTCCGGCGCCTGGTGCGTCTTCTGCGGGACGGGTGAGTATTTGTCCTCTCCCGTATCCTCTCCGCCGCCTCTTTAGCCAACATGACTTCCTCGCAGAATGAGGCGGCGGAATCCCACTCGCTCTCGCTTCGGACCATGGACAGAACCATGGTCGCCAGGGAGAGGCTTCCCACACCTAGAGCCGTCACGAGGTTTTGGCGCTGGTGCGCCCACGCTGTGCACTCCACAAGTGTGTGTTGTGCAGTGTCCTCGCGACAGCCTCCGCAGTGATGGCACGCAGACGTTGGCTCCCGGCCTATACGACACAGATACTTACCGAAGCAGCCATGTCCGGTTAGTATCTGCGTCAACCGGTAGGAGAGGCTGCCATGTCGCCTCTCTAGCCAATCCTTTATGATGGGCCTTATCGCCGAAATTGTGGCGTGCCCTGTGCTCGGTCGCTCGAGTCGTTCTTTCCACTCTACTAATAAGACCTGGTGGAGCTGGGACCGTTTTGCCTCGATTTCACAAGGCATGGGTCGCAACCCCCTTTCCAGCGCCCCCTTGCGCCAATTGTGAAGTGACGCAAGGACTTTCGCTTCCAGGTCCCATGGTGCAGATCCGGCTAGGAGACTAGCCGCTTCGAATGATATCGTGCGGTATCCTCTTATAATCCTGACGGCTATCACTGCGCTGCGCTGCGGGCGCCGTAAAATCCCGGCATTAAGGGCCGTCAGGTTCTCCGCCCATATTGGGACCCCGTAAAGGGCCATTGACCGCACGATTCCGACATAGAGTCTCCTACAGGAGGTGTCGGGCCCTCTTAAGTTAGGGAGCAGCCGCGATAGAGCAGCGGCAGTCCCTATGAGTTTGGGGGCCAGACTTCGAAAGTGGTATGAGAAGTCCCATCGACTATCTAGGACAAGCCCTAGATACTTCATCGAGGGCTTGATGCCGATGCAAACACCTCCCACGGTTATGCTGGATCCCGAAGGTGGTCTTTTTTGAAGAGTGAAATAAGTTTTGCGATCATGCAACTAATTGAAAATGAATGTAGAAAACTTAACGTGATTTTGCAACACTGTTTAAATAATAAAAAAAAAAGAAACAGCTTTTAGTTTTTATTTCGTTACTTAATATTTATGTAATATATTATACTATGGCTATAATGCACCATAGGTAATGATATATGGACACATGTATATATAGACATATATATGTGTCATTACTCTGGTGACACTGCTCCAGCTTTGGGAAGTAATCTTTCACAATTAATGAAGCTCCTGTTACCTTCAGATCATACAAGATCTTGTGTATATTAGTAGCCAAAACTACTACTACGTATAGTTTTCATTACTAATATTTGCTTTATAAGCGAAATATGAATTGTTATCATTTATTTCATTATGTAGATACGACATGAGTATTTTTCTTAATTTAGGGCATATAATTACATATTACAATAAACATCATTTACAGTACATGGGAAGTCTCACTTTCTTTAGTAAATGTAAAATCGTGTCTGCAGATTATTTTATTATAAAATTGTGGAAAAATAAAGCAAAATACAGCGTCTTTCCGGCACCCAGGGATTTACCCGGTTTGGCTGAGAAAGATAATTCCCATATATAATATAAGCAAAATCAAACGTAGAGATAGGAAAGAGGAGAGGGGGGATGTGGGGAGAGGAAAGAGGAGAGCGAGAGTTGGGCCTCCGGAAACCCCACTGATTATAGGGAAATACAACGCAAGAGTTTTTGGTGAAGTAACTTTTTTTGTCATGTCTTCTTGATTAACTTGGTTTATTTGCTCCTGTAATTATTTAAAATACTTTGTCATACTGCTAATGTCATACTCTTTTTTACCTATTACTGTTCCGTCAAAATACTTCTGTATCAATTAATCACCCATTCACCACTTCATATGTGGCCGATTCCCTAACACCAAGGCGCCTCCGCCATTTGTAGCCACTGTAGTAGTCACACGGTATGACTCGTTTACGAGAGATGTAGGAATCGGAAGCTTGATTATGGGGAAGCTAGAATAAAATTTAAATCTCTTCAAATATGTATCAGTATTAATAACCCCACAATTAATGTTATACAATGATAAAAATTAAAATATTTTATATTAATCTTTTTTCCACTTTCTACCGTCTATCGGATTTGTTCTTTATTTTAACATTCCAACTTGCGTTTAATTTTTTATTCAATACAATATCAAACATCTAGAGAATTCGGTTACCTTTTACATATCCAAGAGTGGGACGTGCGTTCGTACGTGAGAGAGCCATGCTTATACACAAATGGTCCGGCTCAATCGGAGTATTACCACGGTCTCACAGAAAACCGATAGACAAACAATGCTTGCATTGTATTGCCGAGTAAGTGAGGACGCAATTCCCCCTTTCCTCTTCCCGTCTCCTCATCCTCCCTCACCTCTTTCCGATGCCTCATCGAACCTCTCATCTTTTCCCTCCTGTTATACCCCCTTTTCTCTATCCCCTCCCCTACTTACCCTCAAAGGTGGACAGCGCACTTACGACTCATGAGTTGCAGATATCCATGGGTGGAGGTTGTCACTATCAGGTGAGCTGTCTGTTCCTCTGTCTGTTTTTTATTAATATCAAAATCAGGTTACCTAGTTTGCCAATAGACATTTTGCCAAAATGTACGTCCTTTTTTACTCGTACCATATACCATACCGTAAACCATTCCAAATTCAAAAAAAATGTTAAAAATCATTTCTCTGTATGCCTACGGTGCATTACAGCTGCAATCTAAAATTATTAAAATTTGTGAGTTTAAAAAGAAAATACACACACACGCAAGTATAAACTTTTTAGCGTCCGCCGTGTTCTGCTTAAAATTGCAGTTTAACCTTTAACTATTAACGACCGTCGAGTGAGTTTATTCTATTCGAATTTATAATGAAACACATTTAGTTATCTGAGCCTGACTAACAGAATATTTATTTATAAAACTGTTATACTACTAAGTTTGTATAAATTTTATGTGTCTAGCCTACCTCATAGCAGGTAGGTACATTTACATATGTACATTCATACACTCACGCTTTTATCAAATAGCAGATACTCAGAGGCGTATTTAACGCTTACATTTTTCGTTCAACATCACACATTATTTAGAATCCTCAGATCCTCCTGCTCATGCTAACGAGATCAACTACACCAGAGAGAAAAAGAATGTGAGTAGCTACGTATAGGTAGTAATAATACTTAATTACGTCTTTAAAATGATAATTTCATCGTCAAGAGATCACGTGTTTTGTGTAGGAGCTATAATACTATCTGAAGCAGTTACACTATTTATAGGCAGGTTGTTAGGAAGAATAAACGGTACCAATACAAGCGCTATTTGTATTTTGACACTTAATGGCTCCCTAGATATACCTAGTCTTGCGATAAATTTTGTTGGAAGGAAAAATATATTTTTTTTCTATTGCAAAGGTAATATAATATAAATATATAATAAATAATTGTAATGTGTGTTAGTTGCTACCAGCATTAAAAATCTATGTAGGTGAGTAATCATAGCCGGATAGAGCTTCATGGCCCGTTACTGAGTCTTGGCGAAAGGACCGTTCTTGGTTATGGAACAATGTATTGTTAAGAGGCTTAACCACTTTCTCAAGAATCGTATCTTGATACTCTTGTGCCGATGTTTTGACACCTTTTAACAAAAATGGGGCTTAGTCCCTCCTTGATAGCTAACAGCTCACCACACCATCACTCCTCCGTGGATAGCCAGATCTTTTTCATTGTCATTCATTATTGTTTCATTGTATCTATCTATAAATAGCCCTATATACAAACTTTGGACTAATACCAACTGAATGGAGAGTTTCAAAAATTGCATTTGTCATCCTACTGTGTGAATTACAGACAGAACGTAGGTATGGAGCAATTCGGTTCGCTTTATCACGCCACTCCATTTCAATGTCGTAAATAAAATGAAAAAAACACAATGAATATTCACAGAAGAATGACAGATTCCAAATTGAAATGGAATATTGTTTTTTTTTAATAAAAATATTATAAATACATTTTTTTTTTATGCGATAGGGGGCAAACGAGCAGACGGGTCACCTGATGGTAAGTGACTACCGCCGCCCATGGACACCCGCAACTCAAGAGTCACAAGTGCGTTGCCGGCCTTTTAGGTAGAGGTACGCTCTCTTCTTGAAGGTTTGAAGGTCGTATCGGTCCGGAAATACGGCAGGCGACAATTTGTTCCACAGGCTGGTTGTACGATTCAAAAAGCAGCAGGCGGTGGAGTACCATTCATCCAGGTGATGGGGGTGGAAATTTTGTCGAGTAGAACGATGGCGAATACCTGCGGCCGGTATAAGAATCAACAATTCTTCTGGACAACCCCTGTGATACAAACGATAGAGAATGCAGAGTAAAGCCACACCTCTATGCAACGCCAAGGTGTCAAGCCAATCAGAAATATCATATATATATAGTGATATTATATTATATTATTTTTATCATCTAGACTTGAAGTAGCATTTCCGACTTTACCTTTATTACCTACCTTATATAATTTTGCAACTAGTACCTATATATAATGCATTTTGGCATGATGCCTATATCAATGCACATAGAAAGTCCTTTTCTCTTTGTATTACGATGGTGACTAATATCTGCACATTTTCTCTGAGAGTACCGAATTATTATTACAATAAGTTAAAACAACTTTATTTTTAACATTAAGCCTATCGCAGTCTACTGCTGGATGTAGGTCTCTCACAACGGACACCATAAATCCCATAAAAACTTAATTATACTTTTCTAATATATATATAATATAAAAGGTATGTATATTGTGTGGAGACGAGGTAGGGATTACACCAGCACTCTGCTGCATTACTGCACAGGGTGTCCTAGGGGCAGTAAGGCGGGAACTGATCACTAATGATAACAAAGGCTAGTGTTCGTCTGCTGAGGATATGATCACTTTGACTCTAAATCGCCGAAATCCGCCGAATATTAGGAGATTTTAACCTACCCAGTATTACCATCAGACCATCAGAGGACGATATCTCGTTGACCACTACTAACCAAGTTAGTTCAATACTTAGTACAAACTTAATTGATTATTATTATCTAATATATAAAATTCGCGTGTAGCGGTGTTTGTTAACAAACTCCTCCGAAACGGGTGGACCGATTTTTATAAAATTTTGTGTACGTATCTGGTGGGTCTGAGAATCGGCCAACATCTATTTTTCATATTCCTAAATGATAAGGGTGACAATATACAGATTTTTTATGACAGAACAAAGTTTGCCGGTTCAGCTTGTATATGTATATAAAGCTTGCAGCCGTATAATCATTACACAAATAAGTTTACAATTTAACTAATAAAATGAGTTTTTTTTAACTTACAATAAGCACAAAATGGAATTAATATTAAACTGTAAACATTTTATATATTTGAATTTGACATTGTTAAGACAACTCCTGTGAATAATATAACATTAGCACTAAATCAACAGCAAAGTGAGAATAAAATATCAGCCACGCCAATTAGACGACATTTAAGCTAAGATCTTATACGTGTGATCCATTTATAAAACAGTGCATAAATAATGATAATGGAAACTCAACAAATATAAGAGTTATTAAGTATTCCTAAAGTTACATATTTCAAGCACAGTTTAAGGACGCCTAACATTTTTTTTTTGTGAAAAGTGAGAGTTTTTATAGTACTAATTTGTTTAAAAATAATGTGGATCCTCCTATATATGAATTCGTGATATAATGTTATATATGATAATGAATAAGATTTTTTTATAACGAATGTGAACATATAATTTGGAGTAACATTTAGGAATCATCAACATCTTAATTGGTATACTCTATAATCCTAAAAAAATAATTAAACTTTTCAAGAAAAATGTACCGCTTAGCATTTATGTCATTTATATTGTAAGAATTAAAAAAGTATTTTGTTTTCCATATGGCTGTCTCAGTTATTTGAATTCAGCAAGAGAAAGGCCGAATGCTATTACGTAATACAACCAACCATTTCTTCAAAACCTTGGTTTTGCAAACATAAAATGTTTCAAAACCTGTTATTAGCCGGCTTCGTATGGGCCATTGCTGTTCTCTGGTATTCTTACAAAAAAAAAATGTTTACAGGACTAATAATGTAATATTAGGTGCTCACTTCTAAGCTAGTTATTAGTTTATTTAATTGGACGTAAATTAATTAATCAGGACACTGAGTTATATATTGCAGGGACCAATTCTATTTTCACTGAACTGACGGTAAAAACTATTGGGGACAAAAATAAAAAGAAAAAAAAACAGAACCCGTCAATATCTGCCATCTTTATTAAATTCAATGAAAAACTGAAAGGATAGAAACAAGATTTAAATTTGAATATTTGATTTTGCTTTTGAATAATCTCAGTTGACAGTGTTCACAAACGCTGTTTAGTTGGTGATATAGGTAGAGCAAGAAAATCTCGAAGTGAGCAGATGCCTGCGACTTCGTGTGTGAGTGTAACTTTCACGACTAAGACGAATCTATTGACACCAGTCACATAAAAATACGACGGGCCATTTAGGCTCTAGGGCGTGCCAAAGAAATATACATACATACATACACTCGAAAAACATAACCCTCCTTCTTATTTAACTAAACCTGTTTCATATAAGAATATACCGGAGCATGGGCTGTTTTATCAGTGTGTGTGAATTCAGTACAGACGTTAGGTATATAAGCGGCTTAATTACCATTGTACCAGACATTTTATGCAGAATCGAAATAATAAAATTTCCCACGGTTATTAAGTTCGAAAACAAATAACAATACGAAGCTTATGTTTGAACGCGTCGTTGTAGCCGAGTATGACAAACACGATGTCTGCGAAATATCTACTGACTGATAGGGTACGACCATACTTACTTAAGAATTCCGTCATGTAGTTTTCGATGCAATACAAAATTTAATTCATCTCGGTATTCCTGTTAGTAGAAAATTTATTACAGATAAATATCTGTATTTCTGTCTAGGGAGATGAACACAGATGTAGATATATGGGTTAAAATTGTATTCAATGTCAGCGTGCCATAGTACAAAAAACATGCCTTGTTAGACCTAGGTAATATTCAAACGCAGTTAGCATTTTCTTCTAAGTACAACATCTGAAGGAAACTTTTCTTTATTTTGCGATAAAAGAAGGTAGAAGTACGCTCTTTTCTTGTAGGTTTGAAAGTAGTATCGGTCCGGAAATATGACAGGCTACAATTAGTTCCACAGGTTGGTTGTACGAGGCAAAAAGCTTCTGGAGAATAGGCATAAATATCTTGGCAATCGATGATGCGAGTCGCTCTACGTTGAATACAGTCAGGAAGCAGAAATTAGTACTGGGGTGCACCTGCATAGAGATGAACAGTATTCCATGTGCGGCCAAGCCTGCGCCTTATAAAGTTGCTGGCGGTGGGCTGCATTGAAATACTGTCTCGATCTGATACTTGTCAATTATTTCTTCTCGAGTGAAACTTCGTAAAATGCATTAATGATTTATATTATGAATACTCGCGACCGGCAGCTGCAACTCCGTGGGTGGGGCGGGCAATGGCAGCCTCCTACCCATGGAGAATAAAAAAGTTATTTTCGTCATTTTCTCCCCTTTTAAAATTTGTCGGATTATAGTTTATCTAATTTCTTGAAGGAAAAATAAAGTCAGCTGACTATAACATAGTGGATTATACATCAGCTGGCTGCTAGAACATTAAAAAAATCCCTCTCAACTAAAAGTTTACTTGGTTATGGTTTATATGCTAATGTGAATGAAAATTAATCAGTTTGCTGTATATCTCAGTAGAAAGTTTGTCAGTTGAAAGGTGTAACCATGACGACTTTCCCCTTGACTTACAGACAGCTAATTTTTTTTCATTATTTACTAGAACATGTTATCAATTCTCTTACAAATTTTCATCCTGGAGGAAATCGTTTCTTAAGTTATTCTCTTTATTTTTACAGATTGAAGCTATACATTTTTGCTTGCTTCATTGCAGCTAGATTATGGATTAAAATTACCTTCTCCGGATGCTATGCTATAGCAGAGCATATAGAAGATTTTTGGTAGAAAAAAGAGGTGGGTAATATATTGCTACTCGAAGAGAAAGTGAAACGTGGTCAGTCAAACATAGTGTTAGTATAGTAACGTTTCAATATAAAATAAAAATGTCTAACGTCATACCTTATTGCGTCTTTTGAAAAAAAAAAAGCAATGCTCAGTTGAAATTATTTGGCGAGGACAATTTAAATAAGTGCAGATATGTATTTAAAATGGGAAAAGCAAAGAATCAGGTGACCCGTCTGTTCGTCTGTCCGCCTATAGTATAAAAAAAAAACATTACAAGAAGAAAAAGATAAATCGAAATGGTATTTTACACGAAATATCCAAGAAAAATATTATCTCACAAGATCACTCTTTCTTCTTAATTTTTTAAATAATATGTTTATTGAACACTTGAAAAATAATCAGCAAGATGTTTCAAATTATAGTTTTGAACCATATAATTTTAAAGAAAGATTGTTAAAGAAATTTCTTCTTAATTTCTTTATTTCTTCAAATTCTTGTGAAACCTTTCAAAGGGATTATGATCCAATATGAAGTGGAAAATCAAAATATTTTAAATGCAGCTGCACGTATTCTACACGAAGAAATACATCAAGATAAATATTAGAAGTTACCGGATCAGATTAAAACAAAAAAAAAAACAGATGATGAATGCGAAATTCCAAAAATATTAATATTTGTTTGTAGAAAATTGATATCTGGTGAAAATTATCGACGGAGACAAAACAAAAGAGTAACAAGGCTAGCCAAATTATTTTCTGAAGATGTAATTTATGCTGTTTTTAATGGTCTCATTAAATTATCAAAACATAAATGTGGGGTGTAATTTCAAAACCCCCTATAATGATTTCGGACACATTTACATATTTTTAAATAAAAAAAAGTGTAAAATTTTACTATTAATACATTTATACGTTGACTTTCATAACCCACTTCAATATACAGCAAAATCAATCTAAAAAGTAATGTTAGTTTCAAATTCAGCTATAACGTCCTACGTCACAATCAAAATCCTCTAAAATGAAATCGACAAATCGCGGCATTCTAGTCAGATGACTTTTAAAACAATATGGTGATTTTCGTCGCATTGTTCAAAGTTCGTCGTGGATTTTAATTGAAATTCATAAGAAATAATGGAGGATTTAGCGCAGTTCGTAAAAAAATGCGATACTAAATATGCTCGGAAACGTTCACGCAATCCACAATCTTGGAAACGAGAACAGGAGCGCCGAAAAAGGTGAGTAAAATATTACCTAAAACTTACTTTGAAAGTTCGTTAAAAAGTTTTATGCAACATGTCGTAGAGCAGGTAATCTCTAGTTACTCTCAGTTTGTGAGAAATGTTGCAGTTTTTTTTTTGTAAATACTATTAAGTTTTCTTAATCAACATTGATGACTAAAATAACGATGATAGTTTAGAAGTTCTATATATCGACTAATCCTCACTACTGTCTCAGTAGTAGGTATATTAAAAAGGCAGATGAATTTTCATTAATTAACATGTATATTATGTTTTATAGTTTAGGATACAGAACTATGTAAAATAAGACTTTTTTTTTAATCAGTCACCGTTGAGTTTGGTTTCTTGAGTAAAATATTGGGTTATAGTTAGAGGGCAGAGGGGTAGGGAGGGTGGTTAATATTACTATTTTTTTCGTTAGTATTGTTTAACAATTATTTTAATTCCTGTAGATCTTATCGCTACGATGTTTTCGGTTTTAGTACAAGTAAGGAAAAATCGTTCACTCCGTATGAATGGAAACTGCCAGTATGTTGTTGTGTGTTCTTACTTTAGTAGTTCGCATTTAAAAGAAAATAGAGGAGGAGACCGAAAGAGTGTACAATATGAAGCGAAGAGACTGTCAGTTGAATGGTTCTTGGAAAAGTTTAAAGGCATTGAAAGTCACTATTGTAGATCGCAAACAAATAGAATTTATCTTCCGTCAGGGTTAAATATACGAAAGATGTGGCGAATGTATAACCAAGAAAGAGATGAGGATTTAAAAGTGAAGCAAATTTTTTTTTTTTTCGAAAAATTGTGAATACTACATACAACTTTGGTTTTGGGTCCCCCAGAACCGATGTATGCTCCACGTGCATTTCGTTACTAGAACGTCTGAAAACTGAAAAAGACCCCACAAAGAGAAATGAGCTGATGTTAGAGAAGCGGATTCACAGGCTTAAGTATAAAGCACTTTATAATATTTTAAAAGAGGCCAATGAAAGTATCAAAGTTATAACATTTGATTGCCAAAAAAATCAAGCACTCCCAAAACTACCTGATCAGTCGGTTTATTTTAGCAGACAGTTTAACTTCTACCACTTTGCTATAGTAGAAGGAAATTCAAAAGCAAAACTGACTACGGAAAATGTGCATTCATATTATTGGACTGAGTTGGATCATACTAAACGCAGCAACCAAATTATAAGTGCAGTTTATCACTTTCTACAAGGAATTGTAATAGATCCGCACGTGAAAATATTAAGGATAGTAAGTGATGGATGCTCCGGACAAAATAAAAAAAAGGGAATGATAAGTATGCTTGGGAAATGGCTATATAGTGAAGCACCTCGCAGTGTAAAAAAAAATAGAAATGATATTTCCCGTGGTAGGACATTCTTTCATTCCTCCTGACCGTGTATTTGCAAAAATTGAAAAGACACTAAGAACTAAAGAAGTCATTGTTTCTCCCTCACAATACACGGAGGTACTGCAGGAAAATGGAACATGTGTCAATCTGACAACGATACCAGTCTATGATTGGAAAGCTGCTTATGAGTCCGTGATAAAACCAACGTCATCCTGGCACTTTCCATTCATGAGGAGTATAAAATTTTATATCACTCGTACTAAAACCGAGAATATCTTGGTACAAGGAGAAGAGACCTACAGGAATGAAATTAATGCCAAAAAAATTATTACCAAGAAAAATTAAAAAATTACGATGATTACCCCTCTGATCATTACCCCCGATATTTTAAATAAAAAAAATAAACTCAAAGATGTGACCGATTTACTGCAAAAACATTTCGGTCAAGAATGGAGAAGCTTACCGGAATTAAAATTCTATGTCGATATTGAAAACCAACCTCAAATAACATGCACAGGTGAAAATACTATTAATAGTGACCTTTGTGAGCATGGTTTCGAAGACATAACTGTACATATTTGATTTAATTTTTGAAATAAAATTTAATACCGACACATTTTGTTTTTCATCTATTGATTTAATACGTTATTTAATACCTTAATACGTGATTTAATACCTTAGCTACATAACATATAGCATAACATCATCCACCGAGCAGTATAGATAAGATGCAAAACCCTCTACAGTAAGACAGTTGACTTTCAAAATCCGCTAAAATGAAAAGTGACTTGCAAATTCCTCTATAATAAACTTTAATATTTAATTTTTTTGAAAATGCACATAAATTTCTAAGATTTTTCACTTGTTTTAGGATTAGCGTGAAGTGTAAATCAAATTAATATAATTTATTGCCTTATGAATTATGTTTACTACAACATAATCTTCTTGTGAAATATTTCTTTAGGATGATTTAGAGGGTTTTGAAATTACACCCCTCAAATATGTTTTGATAATTTAATGAGACCATTAAAAACAGCATAAATTGTTTTGGCATGACTTTAAATAGTTTAAAAAACAGCAAAAAAATATTTATATTGTTAATCATTATCAATAATATAGGCGGTTTATTATTATCCAAGTTTTGTTACCAACGCAACGCTATCTCTAATTTTTTTTTTGACAGGCAAGGCAGTACACTGCTAGGCTAGAGATGCTGAACATCAGTAATGTTCCGATATTCCGAGAACCGATTTTCTGTCTCTAATAGATTTATTTATGATTAATGTAATTAAATCGAGTGTATGAATAGTTACCAGGGTAATTATTTCTGTTGCGGAGCGAGAACGCGTGGAACTCCGCCGTCTCTTTCTGCGAGCAAATTATGCTTGCCAAGGAGACGGCGGAGCGGGATCGGGAGAGGTTCAGAACTCTTCCGGCCCGCCAGGCCCGGGAACGGGCCAGGTACCACAGGCGACTCAGGCGCCGGAGATCGGAGAATGATCTCCGTCCTCCATAAGCGCAGGCCTGGGGGTGACATATGAGGCCATCTGTCACCCTAGCAGAAGCAGGCTTGGGTGGCGGAGCGGACGCTGCGGAGCGTGCGCGCCCTTGGGGGAAGTTACGGGAACATTGGGGTTCCCACACTGGAGGGGGCCGTCTACAAACCGTAGGTGGCCCGAGGTACGTCGGGGTTCCAGGGTTTTCCTTTCTAGGGTGTACCTGGTTCCCCGGCATCTAGTACCCAAGATGGCGTGCGGTTTTAGTCGGTTCGAGTCCGACATGCCACCAGTGGTATCCGAGGGGATTTCCGCACGGAGAAAAAAAAAAAAAAAAAAAAAAAAGGGTAATTATTTCTACGGCTAGTTCGTCGGCACGTACAGCATCAGATTGAAGCTACTTAATTATATTTACTATTTGCGTACAATTGATAGATTCCTGACTAAAGCAATCCCAAGAGCCCAAGGTCTCTAATCTGGTTATTAATGTTATGCTCAATTTTGTTTTTTTCATTACTTGTTTTTTAAATTGTTTTTATTAGTCTTTATGCACTATATATTTACTTAATGAGGCGTCACGCATACGCATAATAAACCTTAAGTTAGTGGTCAGCCAAGGAACAGGCAATTCTCTTGTAACTTTATTTGCAGTGGTGCAGAAAAATAATTGCATTAGCGTATGCTGGGACCATGTCATCCACAGGTTCAAACTTCTTTATTACATTCCAATCTAAAATATCAATGTCGTTATTGAAAAGAGTAGTATAAATATCAGCTAGAGGTCGATAAGATATTATCTTGGGCTTTCTTAAAAGTAACTTACACTTCATAAATGCATGCCCATAAAAATTCCCCACGTTATCAACGTAAACCCAACATACCGGTATATCAGTGCAAACTACATCAATGAGAAAATACAGCTCTCAGTAAAATGTGTCGGGGAAGTGACCACTTGCTTCAGTCCTGTGCATGATAAAAAAGTTTTAAACAGTTAACATATATTGAAATCACCCATGAGCACAATGTGATTATAGTCAGAAAAGGAACCAATCGAATCCATAATGGCTTTTAAAAAAGTTATATATATATGCTGCGCCAAGTACAATTACCCGATTATTTACTTTTATTTTTAACCACATTTGTTCCGTCGTTGGATGTGTACAATACAACAAAAACGCACATACAAACCACGCTTAATATAAAAGCCTGCGTCTCCTTTACGGCGATCATAGATTGACGTAGTACGTAGTTAGTATATGCTGTAAAGGTTAGTTCAGTTTGGACCGAACTCGTCCCTCTTCGACAGTCCTTAACCACGTCTCGTTAACAGCGAGTATGTCAACTTGATGATGCAATATCGCAGCCCCTTCATGGCTGGCATGGCAGGGATATCGCAGCCATGAGATCGTCATGTTTTGTTCCAAACCGGCGTTATAAAATCCGACTGTTATGATTTTATTATTAGTCACAACAAACTAAGTTAAAAACCTTTATTCACGATCTTCATGAACACTTTTCAACGAATAACTATTGAGTCAAAATAAAACGCAATGAGAGTCTTTTGATAGTTTGTTATTTTTAGATTTTTTATTAATATTGTGGGACAGACAAACAGACGGTACCCCTGATGTTAAGTGACAACCGCCGCCCATGGACCATCTGCAACTCGTAGTCGTAAGTGCACTGAATGCCTTTTAAGGTGATTAGGAGGGGGGAAAATAGGACAGAGGGATGAGGGAAGGGAGAAAGGAGAGGAATATCAAGGGGGGGGAATATGAGGAGGCTGAGGGGAGGGGAAATAGGACGGTGGATGAGGAGAGGGGAAAGGGGAGAGTGGGAGGTTGAGGAAAGAGGAGAGTGAGAGAAGGAGGAAAGAGAAGAGATAGATGAGCGGCGGAGAAAAGGGGGCCTAAGGAGAGGGGAACGAGGAGAAGGGGATTTGAGCCTCCGCTACAATGCAACCTTTGTTTGTCTACAACCGTATTAACCCGGTCGAGGCGGCCCATTTGTGCCTAAGCATGACAATGATAAATATAGTATATTTCTTTTATATAATATAATTGCATATGCTATTCCACATTATAATTTATATCTCTGGCAAAATTTGATCCAGATCCATTCAGCCGTTCTGGTGTGATTTAGTAACAACTATAAATATAAATTTCAGCATTTTGAATAATTTCTGATTAATTCATACAAAATTTTGGGACTTATAATGTGTTTCTATTTTAATGTATATATTAATACGTGAAGAGTGTTCATTGTAGACATTTTAAGACAGTATTGCGGACAAATATTGATCGATAAATAAGTTTAAAAGGGATCGCATTCTATTTGTATGTCATCGGCACATAATATGATTTTTTTACATTTTCCCAAAATTTCCACGGTATTGCACCAATCGTAGTAGCGGATTGATGAGAATTGATGAGAACTGATGAAACCCACGCCTCCATCCTCCATCATACTTGTTATTTTTTTACATACACTCTATTTACGTGTGCTTTTATCTACTCAGCCGCACGTAATATTAAGACATCGGAAGAGAGTATTGCTAAGTAGAACGATTTTTAGATATATATTTTTTTGAGTTCAACAGTATATATATGTATATAGCACATAAAGAATGTATACAGAATTATTACTGTAACGGTGACCATTAAAGAAGATCTGCGGATAACCAAGTTAAATCTAGTGGTTTTGCCTTGACCCCAATGACTTGGAAAATCAACTATCCTACTACAGTTCATTTAGACATTGCGACATACGAAAGGTACCTGGGATGAAATAGATGCCGTAGAAGGAGGATCGGGTGTTATAGCACTCATCGGGAGAGATCTATGCCCAGCAGTAAACAGTTTTTGTTTACTATAAGGTTTGTTATAATATCATATATATGCATACATGTCGTGGTCAGATCATAGACTCGATCATTCCATGGTGTGGCCAACTATTTAATGAAATGGTCGATGACATCATGATGTGGTCAAACCAGATCACTGAATAATCAATATTTAACGATATGATCAGTTTAACGCAGGACTATTTCATGATATGGACAAACGTTAATGATCATATAATGATATAATTACTTTATTACTGTTAGAGGCACTAATTTAGTTTTTGTTACTTAAATAGAAAACTTCGATAGAAAACTCAGAAATTTAGAATTTGTATTAAACATTTATGGAAATCCTAAATTAATAATACGCCAAACGTAGATTGATTGATTGCAAACATCATGAAAATAATGTTCATTAATATGATATAACCATGACATAGATACCTAATATGCGGTATCGTCGACTGCACAAAATACGAGAAAAATCTATTTCGGAGCAACTACAATAAAATAGAGTAATATTTTTCGACTGTTTAAGTTCAACACTAAGACATTATGTATGTCTATGCTAATGCATGTTTTAAACATGTTAAACAAAGTTTTCTATAACACTAAGTGAAGTTGTTAGTGGCATGTAGGGAGTTAAACACGTGATCTACTCACATCAAAAGTGTCTAGGGATCGAGTAAGTTCAAATATCGATTCATTTAAGTGTTGCAGGTTGTAATATACTGTGGCTGTCGCTCTGGTACTGCACAGAGCGTCATAAGCCGTCTCTGAAAACGCTATCGTATCATATACTGCTCAGAGAAATCATTAGAAAAAAACGTGGCAGCACCCCTAAAAGTAATTTTGGTGAACTGATTTTAAGCATGCCGAATCGCTGTGTTTGTATGATTTGTATCAATGGTAGGAACACACATTATCATTTTTATATTCTTTACATAAAAAAAATTGAAATCCTTATTTTTGCCTTTTTGCCATTTAATTGACAACATCAACTAAAATTAATTTCCATCAATTTAAAAAAATTGCAGTTTTTCTCAATTTTTACTACTATATTTCGAAATAAATATTAAGTTGTTAATTTAAACACAGGAATTAAAGTAAGAAGCCAGTCTGGAATACTAGATTTGGTAAATATAAATTGGATATTTTTTATAGAAAAAGTACTTGATCCCTAGAAACATTTCAAGGAATTGGTCAAATAATAGTAAATGGTACTAAAATTTATATTATTTTAGTATAAGATTTTTAATATTTTTTTTTTTTATATGCGATAGGGGACAAACGAGCAGACGTGTCACCTGATGGTAAATGACTACTGCCGCCCATGGACACCCGCAACTCAAGAGTCACAAGTGCGTTGCCGGCCTTTTAGGTAGGAGTACGCTCTTTTCTTGAAGGTTTGAAGGTCGTATCGGTTCGGAAATGCGGCAGGCGACAATTTGTTCCATAAGCTGGTTGTGCGAGGCAAAAAGCTTCTGGAGAAGCGCGCAGTGGTGGAGTGCCAATCGTCCAGGTGATGAGGATGGATATTTTGTCGCGTAGGACGATGGCTGAAACCAGCAGCCGGTATAAGTCCGAACAATTCCTCTGAACACTCCCCATGATACAAGCGATAGAGGATGCAGAGTGAAGCTACATCTCTACGCAACGCCAAGGTGTCAATTCGATCAGAAATATCTTGGCAGTCGATGATGCGAGTCGCTCTCCGTTGAATGCGGTCAAGAGGGAGAAGTTGGTACTGGGATACACCTGCATAGAGATGAGAACAGTATTCCATGTGCGGCCGAACCTGCGCCTTATAAAGTTGGCGGAACCGGAGTAAAATACTGTCTCGATCTGTTTAGCACACCAAGCTTCTTCGAGGCTAATATGGCCTTCCTCTCTAAGTGACCGCGAAACTGGACTTCACTTGATATATCGACGCCAAGGATTCCGATACTGGCTGATGCAGTTAGGGAAGTGCTCTCAAATTGAGGTGATACGACCAATGGCATCTTTTTAGCGGTGAACGCGCAAACCTGTGTCTTCGTGGGGTTAAACTGGACTTGGTTAAGTCGACCCCAATCTGAAACTTTTGATAAAAAAGTTTCGATTTCAGACACAAGTTTGGATCGGCGATTCGATGACGTTTACCCGAGAAATGTTAGCGCGGCCGATGTAAAGGGCATCACTCGTACTATCGTCTGCATAGCAATGGATGCTGCTAATCTGCAGCGTGTCATTGATGCCTTGTGGGACACCAGAATTAACAGACTTGGAGTCGGAGCATGCACCGTCAACAACGACCTTGATGCTTTTGTCTGTAAGAAAACTAGTGAGCCAATAGCACAGTTTCTCGGGAAGCCCATAGGAAGGAAGCTTCGCAAGAAGCGCTTTGTGCCAGACCCGATCGAAGGCCTTCGCCACGTCTAAACTAACGGCCATCGCTTCCCCCTTGGTCTCGATCGCCTGTGCCCACCGGTGAGTCAAGTAAACAAGAAGATCACCAGCTGAACGACCCCGACGGAAGCCGTATTGTCGATCATTGAGGAGCTGGTGGTCTTCTAAGTACCGGAGGAGCTGGCAGTTAATAATGGATTCCATTATCTTGGAAAACAAGGAGGTGATGGCTATGGGTCTGTAGTCGGACAGATCCGAGTGATCTCCTTTTTTAGGGATTGGGTGCACTAGAGCTGTCTTCCATGAGTTCGGGACTACACCAAGAGAATAGGAAAGCCGATAAAGGCGCGTTGAAACCGGTGCCAACTCAGGAGCACACGTCTTCAGCACGATAGGAGAGATTTTATCGGGCCCACTCGACTTAAGAACGTCGAGGGAAAGAAGCGCTTTACGCACTGCCCTTTGTGTAAACCGGATTTCCTGCATGTGGCTCTCGCACTGCGGTATGGTAGGCGGTGCGTTTCCCCCGTCGTCCAGGGTCAAGTTGGATGCAAAGAGTTTGCCCAGAAGATCGGCTTTTTCTTTAGCGTCGTGGGCCAACGAATTATCTCCTATGTGCAGAAGTGGAAGGGATGGCTTACAAAAATTCCCCTGGACAGCTTTGGCAAGAGACCAGAATGCACGAGTTTCGGAAGGGATACTCACTAGTCTCTCGCCAATTCTGCCGATGTGAGCCGACTTCGATCCAGCAATTACTCTTTTGAGGGACCTGGAGGCAAAGTTAAATTGCTTCTTTAATGTGCTGGTCTTTACATCCCGTGCTGTCGCTGCATTAGCCCATGCTTGGTAACATTCCTGCTTTCGGCGGGACGCCGCTTTGCAGGCTCGACCAAACCAGGGCTGGGACTTGTCACCTGTGGGAATCAGGGAGAATGGAATGAAAAGTTCCATACCCTGAAGCACAACATCCGCGACAGAGTCAGCAACGACATTGGGATCATCCGGCGAGAAGCAAACCTGCCTCCATGGGTAGGATGCAAAGAATGTTCGCATTCCATCCCAGTCTGCTGACCTATAATGCCATACGCAGCGACTGCCAGTAACTAGCGGCCGCAGCGAGTGAACGAGTGGCACCATACTCCTAATCAGGCAATGGTCCGAAGAGCCAAGAGGGGCCTCAACGGATACTTTGTAGCCGTCAGGATGTGAGGTCAGCAGAAGATCCAACAGTGAAGGCACGTGGCTTTCTGCATCTGGGATTCGCGTAGGCGTTGCTACCAGCTGCGTCAAGCCATATGCCAAGGCGAAATCGTGACCGATCTTCCCGCATGATCGGTTTTGCGCGAACCAAGCCATTCGGCGTGATTCGAGTTAAAGTCGCCAAGAATCACGATCTCTGCGGATGGGACCTGCTAGAGCACTGAATCTGTAGCCATTTGGACGTGGTCGATGAGTCGGTCCGTTTCGGCATCACCGCTATGAGACCTATAGAGGCATACGTAGATGCGGGGATGGTCGTCGCAGTCTACACGTAGCCATAAGATGGAGAGGTCCCTACCTTCAAGATTGCCGAGGCGGCGAGAAGTGATATCATCTCTAACGTACACGCATACACCAGCCTTAGGCATAAAGGAGTGTTCCAGTCCGTACCCAGGGTAGCAGAGGTAGGATGTGTCCGCTGGAGATGATATCTGCGTCTCGGTTAAAAAAAGCAAGGCCGGCTTTGCTGTCTCAAGGTGGTGGTGGACAGTGTCGAGGTTCGAATGTAAGTCCCTGATGTTACAAAAATCCACGGTAACGTGACAGGGGGTGCCATGGTATGCCTTCTCTTGCCCCGAGCAGATTTTGAGAGCGCAGTTGCCCCCCCCCCCAGAGTACGAGGGGCAGCCTGGGCGTCCACGCTCAGGTATAATCCGTACTGAGGGTGGACGTCCAGGGGGGGATTCTCCAACGCTAGCACTGGTACCCCCCTGGGGTATCCTTTTTGTGAACAGCGCTATCATTAGGGGGAGGTGGGGGAGGTGGGGGATTTTAGGCCTCCGGAGACCTCACTCATTCCGGGGAAATGCAATGCAAGAGCCACTTCACAACCGGTTTTCTGTGAGGCCCTGGTATCGCACCGGTCGAGCCGGCCCATTCGTGCCTAAGCATGGCTCTACCACGTAAATCATACACACATCTTGTCTATATTCGATCATTTTTATTTTATCTTTATCTAACTAAAATGAAAAAAATAAATTGCATTTGATATTTTTTTACTAACGATTGTAAATGAATTTAAAACAAAATGTATAAATTTTGTTTGAGTATAACTTTAAGACTATTCATAATCACATTTTTGCCCACCTAGGGCACCATGTAGCAATGAATGAGTAGACCGCTGGTCTTTCTGGGAGACAGTAACCGAGGCTTTCTAGTAATGATGGAGTTTTTATAACCGTGGTCTGGAAATCGTTAAAGTTGATAACTCCGTCGAGATCAGCGTCCATTCTTTTCAGCATTATATCAACCAGTTCCTGAAAGTGGTAAAAATAATGTATGCAAGATCAAAAAGTAGGTTATGAAAGAACAATCATGCTGCTTTAATCAATCCTTTTTACTCTATAGTTGCACAGGTAATTAATTAAATTACAAATGGGCATACATTTAACTTTAACCTCAAAAATGTATATAATTAAAATGCTTTCAGTGACTTATTTCCGATCTAGTCATACAATAGTGTGATCACGGCTATTTATTATCATCATAAGTCACCACTAGTTATGCGTTAACAGTGGACTTATGTAGTCTTATTGTATTCTTCTTTTGTAACTTAAAAAAAGAGGTTTGCACGTGAATAGGTGTGTTGTTATTAAAGTTGAATTAGACCCTTGTCTCATGAATTATCTGTTGTTACATAAAAATACACAATAAAGTGTGTAAATAATAATACTAGAATTGCCTAATTAGGAGTGCAAAATATGACTATTTTAGACACCTATTTAGGAAACTTAGTTTCTAACTTAGGTTCAGTATATTTATATCATCAAAATAATAATTACATTAGTTAATCAGGCAAAATACAAAATAAATTTAGTCGGTAACAATTGCCGGAGAAATCATTAATTACCTACTATATATATTATTACAATAGGTAATTTTTGTTTTTGGGATTACAGTCCGTTTTGGTCCTATCCGAGCCGTGTGTGTATAAATCCAAGAGGTGTTTATGTAACCAACGGCAATAGCTCCGCGAGGGCGCTACCAGTGCAACGAGCTTGTGAAAAATATTGGGGCTAACAAAGGCATAAGAGTTGGAGTGCCGCCACAGAAGTGACGGTATTTTTAAGCTCTCGGCCACGCAAGAGGACGCCTCTAGAGCTGATAGTGACGGACTAGTGATGTGTGTCAATTTATCCATTGAGGTTTGGCAGATATAAACAGTAAGTACTTTTGAACTATTTAAAGTTCCGTTCCCTATTAGAAGACATCAAGGGGACAGTTAAAATAGAACAGTTTAAACCAAATTAATTAGGTGTCTCTGACTTGGAAAACTTTGCTTTAACATTAAATAGTTTTGGACTTATAATAGTTATGTAAAAAGTGATATGACGAGGAACCTACATATGCTCGATTTTTATTACATAATTTGCCATTTCTAGGACTTGCTTTGGGTTAGTTCATTCGTTGCATAGGACTTAAACTTGTAATATATGTACATATATGTATATATATTTGTAGGTTATCATTTATTTTGCGATCAAAATGGAGTAGTTATTAAAGTTTAAAGTAGATACAAAAAGTATTATTCAGAAAACTTGAAAATAATAAAAAGAAACACAAAGATTCCTTAACTCAGTCATATATTGATACAAGAATGGAAACATTAGAAGATCAATCGCATCAATTCGTGCAAACCAATAGAAAAATCATTACAATATTAACTATAACAGATATGAAAAACAACATATTTCACAAATGAATTTTACGATAAAACTGTAAATATTTACATTATATACAAAACTGAATATTCATATCACATACAGAACTTAAAACTAAACCTAGTAGTAGTAAACAAATAAAAACCAAACAGTATCATGTCAAGTTGCCTAAGATTACTCTTTCCATATTTATACCGAGTGGAATACATTCCACGATTTGTTCTTATCTCCCAGTGGCAAAAACGAAAGAGTTGATCATGTCCAAGATCTGCATTATTTGAAAGCCCATCTTGTATTTGAAGCAGAACAATTGCTGCGACACAACCCTATCACTGCTTCAAGTTATAAAGAATTTCTGGCTGATAAATACTTATCTAACAGCATTTTAAACATGTATTTTAATTATTCAATAGCTAATGGACTCTAGAATTTAAATACTAGTGGGTCTCACGCTAAGTCTAAAATAATAAAATAAGAAATCAGGAAACAAAACTTATTCATACACCTAATTTATTCCATAAGTGGCAACACAATCAGTTTTGAAACACGATGTATCCGATTTATTTTATTTTGATTTATCCGAGCTAGTGTGAACATTGAAACTGTAAAGCCACCTTGTAGGTGGCAAATCGTCTTTCATCACTAGCACTACATTTCCTACGGATGGCTCTGTATTCTGGTGGGACCATTTGTGTCTTTAGTGAAATTAAAATAGATACTTGTTTGACTACCGACGCCAAAAATCCTGAACGTAAGATAAGGTAAAGGTAAGATGCAATCTCTTTAAAGTACTGATAGTTGAGTGCTAAAAATTTGATTCTGGTATGAGAAACAATGGTAGATTAACTAAAAAAATCCCTGTAGTCAATGGGCATGGATCATGTAATTAAAGCCGAAATGTCTAGAATTAAGGGCACGCCTCGATTTATGCAAAAAGACAGATGATTGAGAGATGGCTACCAATTTAGTGATCTCCTCAAGTATGAGAGTGCTGTTATCAACAACACGTCTCAAATGGTGTCTAGTAGATTTCAATCTAGCCTCCGAAAGTCCTTCGACATTCGGATATTAGGGAGGAATAAAGTGCCAGCCTGGTCCATTAGTTGCCAAACAATCAGTGATATCAGGTGCTACACCAGACCTTTCTTGGTTTAAAAGGATCTTTCATTCTTTATTTTCTCCTCTACCACTCCAAAGCTCTTTACAGTATTTTAATGCATGTAAATAATGACTCATTACTTTCCATAAAAGTCAAAAGAACGTTGAGTTTTGTTCTGTTTCTGACTTTAAACTTTAAAAATCGTCTAAAGTAAATTGCTATTACCACTCTTACTAGTTTTTTGAGATATGAAAATTTTAATAGTAAACTAATTTCCTGGCTTTTTTAAATAAGTACTACGTTTGATTTTCTCTCTTTTAAATTACTAGTCCTATATTATCTTTCTTATAACTATTATTCCTATTTATTACAGTCACTTAGTACTTTATTTTCACAGTTCATACCTTACAAAATCCGAAGAACTCATACCTCGAGATGCACAATCTGGAGGATTATGCTTAGAATGAATGTGTGATCTCTGAGTATTTTCCATTGTGGTGAAAATTTCAGATACCTTATTGCCGACAAACGTATTCCAACGACTCACATGACCTTCCAGCTATGCAAGTACCACTGAGGAATCGGTCTAAGCATTAATTTTATCCCTACCAATGCTCGAAGACGATCCATATATTTGTTTATATTTTTCAACTGACGATAATCTCGTGAAAGTTGAAAAAGATAAACAAATATTTGGATTTGTGTCACGAGATTGTCGATATGTGGAATATCGTTTCGACGACCATTGTTCCGATAGTCATATCTGCTCACGGATTAATAGCTAAGAGCTAGCTACTTGGTCTCTGTACCCGATTTCGGTGGTCTACTATATTTATATTTTTAAATGTATTTTTATTTATATGGGATATTTAAAAATATAGTATATACATATGTATATATGTATCAACTTGAATAAAGATAATAATACATAAATACATACTCAGGTCTATCTTGTAACAGCTGTAAATAACTTATTTTATATAGGTACTTGCTTGCTTAAAATATCAATTTTTGATGCATAATGGATTATTAGTCAATAGCAATTACCTGGACTGCTATGTAATTTCTAGTATATATACATACTTATAATGGTATTTTTATAATAATGAACAATGACCCAATGTCATTATTTAAATTAAAACTGGATTTTGAATAGATAACACAATGAAGTTCGTTAAACAAACTGGAAGTGCAAAATATGTATAAAGTTAATTAAGAAATCACCCGCAGTTAAACATGGTTCTCTTTTACCGAAACTGAATCCGAAGCGTGTGGTATTTAAAACTGTGGAATTGAAACAAATTTATTTTTACTCAAACAAGTTCTCAAACAAAATAGTGCTTCTTAATGAAGGAATATGTTTCATACATATTCCTGTAGCCAAATTCGTTAAAAAACTTACGTGGTCACTATTAATAACAAACATTACGAATTTACACGGCTTAAGACAAGTTTTAGTTTGCAGTAAACACAACTCGACATTAGTTACCGAAAAGGATAAGATTACCTTCAAATATATACTTGGTTATGGTTAGTGACCCTGACTGCTAAGCCAGAGGTCGTGGGTTCGATTCCTACCGAGGACAAATATTTGTGTGATGAGCATGACCATTTGTTCTGTGTCTGGGTGTTATTTAGCTATAATATGAATGTATTTAGAAGTATATAAGTATGTTTATCAGCTGTCTGGTTACCGTAGTACAAGCTCTGCTTAGTTTGGAATCAGACGGCCGTGTGTGAGATGTAACAAAATTATTATTATAATACAAAGGCACACAAATGGGGTTTTCAACCTAAAACACCAATAAAAGGCTATAAAGGAATAAAATGCTGTCAAGTGATAAAATAACCATTTTCTGAAACTAATGCTCCAAAAAACAAAAAAAAAAAACTTAACCATTACTGTAAACAAAAAGTGCTAGATATATATGAAAGAAAAAGAATGAAAGAATGGGCCAAAAATATTTTATTTCTATATTTAAAAAAATAGTGCAAAAAATATATTCTATTCTTTATAATAATTTTCCTCCTAAGCATCTTCTGAGCGTACCTGTTACTTGTCAGATTAACATTCAGCCATTGCGAGTTCTGCCTTCCAAGAAATTCAAGTTGTGATTTTCAAGAAATTACTACTAATACTAAAGAAAAACACGCCGATACTCTCGAAGTTAAGAAATTAAAAATATTCTTCATATAATCACACGATCATTCGATTTCATAAAAACAATTAAAATAATAATGATTACTGATACAAGTTTCAGGAAAGTTTAACAAGCCCTTTGATCAAATTGGACATCGTAAATGAAATTCATATAAATGTAAGGGTAAACTATCCTCGGAGAAATATGATTCCTAAAGATAATGAGTACAAGCAAATCTGATAGAAATGCAAGTTATGTCCAAAGTAAACAGTGGATGTAAATACATATTAATAGTTACAGATTGCTTTTATTTTGAAAAGCATTCTGTAACTACCTCTTGGGCTATCCCACTAAAAGAATAAGTAAAGAATTTGTGTCGAAAGCCTTAGGAACCTTTTTGGAAAAATGTTATAGTGATAAATTTAATAAATGTTGAAAACTCAAAATAGTAATCACTACTTTACATATTCTACTAAAAAACTTAAAATTTTTGAAAGGATCATACGAAAAAAAAAAACAATAATAATAATTAATATAATAATAGTTTTACTATAGAGCAGTCATTAGCATCAATAAATTAAACACATAAAGAAATGTTGTTACGAAGCTATGCTTATTTTTCAATAACTAACAAAAGTTTGTTATAGAATATATTGTAAGTTGACATTTTGTGAGAATCAGTAAATACATGGGGTGTTTTGAAAAAGGTCTTACTCCCTAATTGGCCCACGGAAATTTAAGGATCCTAACTAAAAGGATATTTAAGATTCCTAACATGCAAGACCTTTTTCTTATGAATTATTGATTAGAATATGTTATAGAATAGCCTATTTTAAAAAAAACTAAACAAAAAACTAAACATCCAGGAATATATCTTGCAGTAAAAACTATGAAACGAAAAGGATACATATTCTGCGTAAAATGGTTAGGCATGTCAGCGAAAATTCTGGATAGATTTTAATTAAATTATAAGTTTTGTTCTTGAATGAAGATATGGCTCTCGTATTCCAATAAATTATGAAATATAACAGTAATGTGTAAGGATATATTATATATATTATTACACGGCGATACTTTAACGTTATGTGATCGTGATCAGCAACTTTATCTTAAAGTAAAGGCTGTTCACAAACATGACACGTATTAGCGGTACAATAATATCTTTTTGGTATCCGATAGTGGTGACATTGAGTTTCTATTTGACAGTATCAATCTCTAATAAGTTGTTTTTTTAAATAAGAACAATAAATGTTATATCCAAAACCACGACGGCTGATGTAGTTTCAAGTTTACAATATAAACACCTGAATTAAAATCAATATTTAACGATAAACTTTTGAAGTCTGTGTTTACAAAAGGAATATTTAATTTTCTTTCATATCGTTTGCATTTTTTTCCCTCTAGTATTGCTAACATTTGAGAACATTTGAGTAAAATATGATATGTTTAGTTATTGGTGTAAAATATAGTTACTGTTTAATAAAAGACTAGTCAGTCATTATTAAACAGTAACTAACTTTTGTTCTTTTGATATATATAAACTTATATGATTAACTTGTTTAGAACTTGGTGACTTTTTTCTTATGGGAATGGGGAGCATTTTTTTTTAATAAAGCTATTAATATTAATAATTGTTAATTATTAAATAAATTAATTTTGATTATGTTATAAATATATTACTTATTATTCATTAAAATAACACGCATACTGAAAAGTATGCCTGTGTGTTTTAGATATTGATTTCTTCACACTTACGCATTATAGAGTCATATTAATAGGATTAAAAATTAAATACTTGTACTTTCTGCTCAGATCTCCCGAGTAAAGCTTACTACTTTTATCACCTAAAACTCATCACGTTAAAATAGTAAGGGTAACATGAATTTTGCATATCAAATCACGAAAACCAATAGATGTATATTTATTTTACTGCAACATATACAATAGTATTATCTAAGACAGTACATTCACATAAATATATATATATTTATATATATACCCGTATTTATGCAGTAATGTGTTGTGTAGCAGTATATATGTTATTACAGGGATAGGAAGTAATCCTTGATGAGTTTCCGAATAATGTTGATTAACTTTGCTCAGTGAATAGTTTCTGACAAAGTGTTACAAAGGCGCGCAGCTTGCACTATAAAAGACTTATCGGAATAAGTTGTAGAGGGAGTTTATAACTTCGAAAGTCATGTCTTCCGATGATCTCGAGTATCAACTTTGTACTGTACACAAAGTTCATGAAAAAATGCGAATCGTGAGGTAGTCAGGGGTAGTGATGATATACAATACAGTAAAAAAAAATATATGAGTATTCCAGCAAAATCGAATTGGAAGCAACTTGAGTCTGGAATGAAATTTGGAAACATGAAAAGGTTGCGTAAACCAAATGAATCTTATACAGAAGTTCTGAAGTCTCTCAAGCTTAGCAAGTTGGTCCTCATTGAGAGATGTGTCGTGCCCCTCCAATACAAAGGGAATATCCTCCGACAAAGTCATGATGATCAAGGTCAGAACATGATGATTATGCCTGATGAGCCGCGGTTCAATGGTTGATTTTAGAAAATATTTATGCGAAAGACATAGACATAGTGCAAGTGACGTAAAGTGTTACTAACATAAGATTTGATTTATATTGACTAACACATCAGGTTCCCTATATTAAAATGTGTATGTTTAGGTTAAGTTATTTATATAAAATATAATAATATCTATGGACCTTTGCAGCTTGAAAATAAATGATATTATTATTACAATATTCCTGTCAGTGATGATAGATCGATCCCATTACAATGTAGCTTGACCATTTGAGAGGACTGTGTCGGGCACGTACCTTTAAAAGGGCAAGATACGGCTTGACCACTTGATGGTGCCATTATAATATAGCACAGAATATTATAATAGCAATATGAAAGTTCGAGAATTTTCATATCACGCTTCAGGGTCATATTTTTTAGGAGTTAGAGTAGTTGCTACGTAGTTTAGCTTGTTTGCTAGATAGTTTTGATGTATGTATTATTCTATTGTGTGTAGGGGTCGCCACATTAAAAACACTACCAGCTTTTTTTTCCAATAGATATTTCTCCTAAGATCCTCATAACCAAATATTATTTCCCGAGATCGAAGCACCAGTTTACTATAAACATACGCAAATCGCTATAGCTATATGTGCCTACAATATTTAAACAATTCTCTAGATATCTCCAGGGTCCCACTATCGGAACTTGATCTTCTGACAAGGTGCCTGACTAGAAAGTGTCTAATTCGAAACAAAAAAAAATCTAAAAGAAAATGAAATCGCTCCAACCATTTTCGAATAATTATTTAACAACTTTAAGAACCTACAACATTTTTTATAGATCATTTAATTGAATTTAAGTGTAAAATGTTTTCAAATGTTATTAAAATTGTTTACTTGTTAAATAAACTCTATGCTAAACTCAAGCAACTGTTGATCAAAGGTTCAAGAAATTGAAACAGATGTTCTGAATTCACAAAAAACGGGCTTATATATATCATGTTTAATGTATTTTTGAAGTTTCGAAATACACATTTTATAAATAAATATATTTTGAAGTCTCTAAAACGAAACTAAAGGTCAGGCTATCCTTTGCCCTGTTACATTCCACCGATAACTACACTGCTATTTAGAAGTGTGATGTCTGTTTAAATGAACTTAACTTGGATAACCTAGTCAATAATAAGCTATTAGTCATTATTTTTTAGCAAAGAATTTTTTTTCTACGGACAGAAATTTTCAATTTGATCGATAACGTTATCCAAATGCCATATTTATACCACAGATAAAGGCACTTTTTTTTAAATATTGTAACCTGAATATATAATAGAACTAGTTATTATGAATCAAAAAATCACCCTAATATTGATAAAAATATGCATGTTCCCAACGCGTAGGTACTAATTTTATGTACTCATACTTTCTTCATCTACTTACGCCTTACGTCTAATGAACACCTAAAAATCATCACTTGTGTTGAGTCGACAATATAAACAAAGAGAACGTACCCTCTCTACGCACACAATTACGAACGCTTAAATGTGTGAGTGAAATGCGCTCGGAATTAGCTACACTTGACTGCCCGCGCTAGGAATAAACGCTCTCAATGCAATTATTGCAGTACAATAATTTTTAAAAGGTCATAGAAAAAAATCTTTGATTCAATGGTTTTAACGGAGTAGGTTATTTATAAAACGAAAACCAAATAAACAAATATTCATGCCATCCACATAGGCTTACAATAACTTGTTTTAACTCTAACCTTTTACGCTTAGTCACTAATTTAACTAGATTATAGAGAATTCTAGCGACCTTCGTCTCTGCCTTTTGTCTTCATTTCGAACACATTCCACCAGAACGTGATGTGCGTCTTCTCTTATTCCTCAATCATTACAATTCGGAGAAAAAATTTTGCCCATTAAATGTGCAATAAAATTCCGTGGAATTTGGCCGGAACGTAATTTTACAGCAGTAACAATATCAAACCTAGACAAGCCGGATCCAAGAAAAAAGGGTGACTTGCTAAGACAGGGTTGGATTTTTCTTATACCATATGGCTCTAACCAGCCTCTCACCCTCTCATTAAAGTGCTCTTTCCACCTCTCTGAACATCGGTTTCTAACTAAATATAAATAGTCAGAGTATAAGGGCATACAGGGGAAATTAATCCCATTTGTAAAGGCAATTTTGGCCAGGCGGTCGACTTAATCGTTACCTGGTATACCAGTATGTGAAAGAACCAGTTTGATTTTAACAGTTTTATTATTTTCTGTTAGTTTAATAAGTCAATTCACAATAATGTAGGTTATTGGTGCACCTCGGATTGTCGAAGTGCACCGAGCCAAATACAGAATCGCGTCTGCTGCTCTTTGAGTATGGCTAAATGACTTAACTGTCAGCCTCAAAACATTCTACATAAAAAAATGCTTCCGCTATCGGGATTGACTTGGCCATCATTACGGATATGTCAACATCGACCAATAGTTAAAAGGAAGAATTAATTTGAGAATCAAACCTGGCAACAGCATGGTATCCATTTTGGTCTTTTGAAGCATTTGTATAAATCTTGTAAAGTTATAGAACTTCTTGTTATGTACGTGTTACAAATCTGTTTAAAATTTATAATACTCTGGTGTTTTGGCTTATCAATAGAAATATCCACTTTACTAGTTTAATATGTGAATAAATTGATATATTTTTTAAATGCTCATGAATACAAACTAATACAGACTAATACAGGTTTACTTTTATTTTTTCAATCGCTATTATTTTGGCATAGTATGCTCAATTCATATATAATCCCGATATTGACATAAAGATAACGATTTGCTTTTTAGCCATAGTTTGACAGTAAGATAATCACTTCGTATGAACAGGAAAATAAAGTTCACATTCCTTAACATGGATACATGTACTCTTAATAAAGCCCCGCTTGCATAAAATTTGAATTTTATCTAATTTTCCTAAATATGTCTTGGAGCCATTTCCATTCCAGTGATTAAAACGGCTTCGCATAACTAATATATAAATACGTCTCAGAATATAGGGTGAATGCCCCATCCTGCCTGCGCCATTAGCTGACGCAGGATGACGACCTGGTTGAGGTATAGGTACTATTTTTATATCCCATCACTGTCTGGGGATAAAACCGAAGGAATAAAATATATTGAACAACTTCAACAATATTTCCTTTACATTGTCGGGTAAGTATTGAAACATTGAGTAAGATATATAGACGCATCGGGGTGCGGTGTCCTTGTGGCGTAAGAAGGTATTTAATTCTAGTAATTGGTTCCAGACTAGTTTTAGTGAAAAATGGGTCACTGGGAAGTGTGTAGTCCGATGTTATTTTTGTTAACATAATTCGACCGGCTCGTGTTATAACTTCGTAAGATTTTTATTTTACGCCACATCGCTTTGTGTGGTTCTACTATTTAGTGTTAAACAAAATTCCCTAAAAAGTCTATCTCTCATCTATCGCATTAATTTTTATGAGTATTTAATTTTTTACTTGTAGTTAAGCTAGTCGGGCGTGGGATTATGGAATACGGAATGTAGTTATAGTAAGATGGCATTTGGCTACGTGTTTCATAGGGCCGGATTCCAACAGGGCTTTGGTAAAAAGTTGCTGCTGGGATTTTGATTGATGATTATATAAGGAATTAGAATGATCCACTGCTTTGTTTATGCAAGTAATGAATTTATAATATACCGGTTGGGGGTTTTCGTAACTAAATGGAAAGATACAGAAAGTTTCAGTAAATATATCCCTATATTTACACCAATTTGCTTTTTTTTTTTTTAAATTGAGACGGGAAGTAATGTTATTATAATTTTTCTCCACATATGTATGTTGTAACTTTAATAACAATTTGATCGCTGCCTAAGTTTTCATTAATTGTCTTCTAGTTGAATGTAATAGCGATATTCACTGATAATATTTCTACGAGAGTCATTGTTCGGTTCTATATAAGTCCGGCCTATCGTTACGATAAATATTATACACGTTTTTTTTTTTTTTTTTTTTTTTTTTTATGCGATAGGGGGCAAACGAGCAGACGGGTCACCTGATGGTAAGTGACTACCGCCGCCCATGGACACCCGCAACTCAAGAGTCACAAGTGCGTTGCCGGCCTTTTAGGTAGAGGTACGCTCTCTTCTTGAAGGTTTGAAGGTCGTATCGGTTCGGAAATACGGCAGACGACAATTTGTTCCATAAGCTGGTTGTGCGAGGCAAAAAGCTTCTGGAGAAGCGCACAGTGGTGGAGTGCCAATCGTCCAGGTGATAGGGATGGATATTTTGTCGCGTAGGACGATGGCGGAAACCAGCAGCCGGTATAAGTCCGAACAATTCCTCTGAACACTCCCCATGATACAAGCGATAGAGGATGCAGAGTGAAGCTACATCTCTACGCAACGCCAAGGTGTCAAGTCGATCAGAAATATCTTGGCAGTCGATGATGCGAGTCGCTCTCCGTTGAATACGGTCAAGAGGCAGAAGTTGGTACTGGGGTGCACCTGCATAGAGATGAGAACAGTATTCCATGTGCGGCCGAACCTGCGCCTTATAAAGTTGCAGGCGGTGGGCCGGAGTAAAATACTGTCTCGATCTGTTTAGCACACCAAGCTTCTTCGAGGCTAATTTGGCCTTACTCTCTAAGTGACCGCGAAACTGGACTTCGCTTGATATATCGACGCCAAGGATTCCGATACTGGCTGATGCAGTTAGGGAAGTGCTCTCAAATTGAGGTGATACGACCAATGGCATCTTTTTAGCGGTGAACGCGCAAACCTGTGTCTTCGTGGGGTTAAATTGGACTAGGTTAAGTCGACCCCAATCTAAAACTTTTGATAAAGAAGTTTCGATTTCAGACACAAGTTTGGATCGGCTTTCGATGACGTTTACCCGAGAAATGTTAGCGCGGCCGGTGTAAAGGGCATCACTCGTGCTATCGTCTGCATAGCAATGGATGCTGCTAATCTGCAGCATGTCGTTGATATGCAGAAGAAACAGCGTGGGTGATAGCACACAGCCTTGTGGGACACCAGAATTAACAGACTTCGAGTCGGAGCATGCACCGTCAACAACGACCTTGATGCTTCTGTCTGTAAGAAAACTGGTGAGCCAATTGCACAGTTTCTCGGGAAGCCCATAGGAAGGAAGCTTCGCAAGGAGCGCTTTGTGCCAGACCCGATCGAAGGCCTTCGCCACGTCCAAACTAACGGCCAACGCTTCCCCCTTGGTCTCGATCGCCTGTGCCCACCGGTGAGTCAAGTATACGAGAAGATCACCAGCTGAACGACCCTGACGGAAGCCGTATTGTCGATCATTCAGGAGCTGGTGGTCTTCTAAGTACCGGAGGAGCTGGCAGTTAACAATGGATTCCATTATCTTGGAGAACAAGGAGGTGATGGCTATGGGTCTGTAGTTGGACGGATCCGAGTGATCTCCTTTTTTACTGATTGGGTGCACTAGAGCTGTCTTCCATGAGTTCGGGACTACGCCAAGAGAGTAGGAAAGCCGATAAAGGCGCGTTAAAACCGGTGCTAACTCTGGAGCACACGTCTTCAGCACGATAGGAGAGATTCTATCGGGCCCACTCGACTTATGAACGTCGAGGGAAAGAAGCGCTTTACGCACTGCCCTTTGTGTAAACCGGACTTCCGGCATGCGGGTCTCGCACTGCGGTATGGTCGGCGGTGCGTTTCCCCCGTCGTCCAGGGTCGAGTTGGACGCAAAGAGTTTGCCCAGAAGATCGGCTTTTTCTTTAGCGTCGTGGGCCAACGAATTATCTCCTATGCGCAGAGGTGGAAGGGATGGCTTACAAAAGTTCCCCTGGACAGCTTTGGCAAGAGACCAGAATGCACGAGTTCCGGAGGGGAGACTAACTAGTCTCTCGCCAATTCTGCCGATGTGAGCCGACTTCGCCCCAGCAATTACTCTTTTGAGGGACCTGGAGGCAAAGTTAAATTGCTTCTTTAATGTGCTGGTCTTTACATCCCGTGCTGTCGCTGCATTAGCCCATGCTTGGTAACATTCCTGCTTTCGGCGGGACGCCGCTTTGCAGGTTCGACCAAACCAAGGCTGGGACTTGCCACCTGTGGGAATCAGGGAGAATGGAATGAAAAGTTCCATACCCTGAAGCACAACATCCGCGACAGAGTCAGCAACGACATTGGGATCATCCGGCGAGAAGCAAACCTGCCTCCATGGGTAGGATGCAAAGAATGTTCTCATTCCATCCCAGTCTGCTGACCTATAGTGCCATACGCGGCGACTGCCTGTAACACGCGGCCGCAGCGAGTGAAAGAGTGGCACCATACTCCTAATCAGGCAATGGTCCGAAGAGCCAAGAGGGGCCTCAACGGATACTTTGTAGCCGTCAGGATGTGAGGTCAGCAGAAGATCCAACAGTGAAGGCACGTGGCTTTCTGCATCTGGGATTCGCGTAGGCGTTGCTACCAGCTGCGTCAAGCCATATGCCAAGGCGAAATCGTGAACAGATCTTCCCGCATGATCGGTTTTGCGCGAACCAAGCCATTCGGCGTGATGGGCGTTAAAGTCGCCAAGAATCACGATCTCTGCGGATGGGACCTGCTGAAGCACTGAGTCTGTAGCCATTTGGACGTGGTCGATGAGTCGGTCCGTTTCGGCATCACCGCTATGGGACCTATAGAGGCATAGGTAGATGCGGGGATGGTCGTCGCAGTCTACACGTAGCCATAAGATGGAGAGGTCCCTACCTTCAAGATTGCCGAGGCGGCGAGAAGTGATATCATCTCTAACGTACACGCATACACCAGCCTTAGGAACAAAGGAGTGTTCCAGTCCGTACCCAGGGTAGCAGAGGTAGGATGTGTCCGCTGGAGATGATATCTGCGTCTCGGTTAAAAAGAGCAAGGCCGGCTTTGCTGTCTCAAGGTGGTGGTGGACAGTGTCGAGGTTCGAATGTAAGCCCCTAATGTTGCAAAAATCCACGGTAAACGTGACAGGGGGTGCCATGGTATGCCTTCTCTTGCCCCGAGCAGATTTTGAGAGCGCAGTTGAGCCCCCCCCAGAGTACGAGGGGCAGCCTGGGCGTCCACGCTCAGGCATAATCCGTACTGAGGGTGGACGTCCAAGGGGGGATTCTCCAACGCTAGCGCTGGTACCCCCCTGGGGTATCCTTTTCGTTAACAGCGCTATCATTAGGGGGGTGGGGGATTTTGGGCCTCCGGAGACCTCACTCATTTCGGGGAAATGCAACGCAAGCGTTACTTCACAACCGGTTTTCTGTGAGGCCGTGGTATCGCACCGGTCGAGCCGGCCCATTCGTGCTTAAGCAAGCATGGCTCTACCACTACAAATTTTATTTTAAGCTGCTATCAGGCTCAAGCCAACTTTCACTTACTGTAGCAATGTGGATCTTTTTTTGGAATAGCAATTGTTCTTAAACCAATAACTTCTATTGAATGCTTGGCGCGTAATATTTATTTTATTACTGTTTCGATCACAATCCATCGAAATCAAAAATATTCTAATATTGGGTTCAAAATCGGCCAGTCTGCTATATATTCCACCACTACTAATATTAACCATTACACACAACACTTAATAAACAGCGTCATACATTATTGGGATTTCGACATCAAGGTCATCTTGAATTCTTTTAGAGGTACCAGGAAGACGTTTCTTTTTGTGGTTCTTTCGTACATTTTCATAACATCTGCTTACGACGACTTCTGACTAGGTGTGAAAGAATTTTGATCTGAGATTTTATTTTCTACGGCTGGTTTTTACTGCTGTAAATGCATGGCAATATATCGGGGTTCAGTTCAATCTACTACATATATAGTTAAAGCAAGCCTGTATGTATACTCCGCTATTAGTTTTCTAAACCTCTTCTCCTTTTGGCCGGCTGGAAAAGAGTTTAATAAAGACAGGTGTCGCCGCTACAGCTAACGCATTTAAGTAGTGTTGTATCACAATTTTAGTGATGGCCCGCATATTTTGGACACACTACTTTTGTTGCGGGGCATCTTATAACAGAATGACTTAGGTTCCAACATCGTGATCTCACCATAGAAATATCAGCAATGCGCTCAGTATTAATCACAACTTCGCCAATGCAAATTGTTTTGGCATTTTTTATTACATGAAGTGTAGATTTTCTCTCCCATCTTTCCTGTTTTAATTATCTTCTCTTTTTTTGTACTACTTTCCATCCATCATCCACAACGTCTATTCCTCTTTCTATAGGTTTAATCATTTCTGTGCCTAGCCCTTCATTACCTGACCTCTCTATCTTGTATTGTTTTTCTATAACCTCCTCCTCCTGTTCTCCCATAACGATCAAGCTACTGTTGGTAATATCGTCAATCTCAATGTCCTCTCTGCTCCCGATATCACTCATTGTATTATACGCGGTCCCCTTGCTTCTGTATCTAAGAAGTAACGGTAACCGCCAGTGGCGGCCAGCATCGATGTAATTAATGCAAACAAAATAATCTAATACTTATGACTTAACAGAGGCGCATACATTCACCTTGTCTCGACACGATGCTACTAATGTGATACTAATTCAATTGTACTAAACCTAAAACCTGAAAGCATAAATGACTCAAAAGTTTACTTGAATATCGTACGACGAATTTATTATGCATATTTTCTGTAAAATTGTATTCGAGTAAAAGTATAGAACTGAAAATATTTTACATTACCCACAGGGTATTATTTACTTGCTGTTTTTGTGTAAATTTATGTATTTTTTGGTTTAGTTTGTGCAAAACTTCAAATATAGACCATGGCTGAAGCCTTTGAAAATGGTAAAAAGTGATAAAAAAATAGTAGGATGACACCCATTGGAAAAGGAAGAAAATATAACAAAAATGAAAAACAAATAATTTACGGATAAACGGATGTCGTGAAGTGGAAGGGGGTGAGGTTTTTAGGGTAAAAAAACGGTTTATTTCGATTTCCGACAAAACTTTAAGTCCAGTGGAAAAAAGTTAAATGGCAAAGTTGTAGGTAATAAAAAGTTTTGTATTTACACTTTTTTCACATACTATGAAAATTTATTTGAAAAATTCAAATAACCAGGTTTTTAGTTTTTTATTTTTATCTTTTACAAAAAAAAATGGTTGTTAATTATAGCAGTATATTTCGATTTGCATTTTTTTTTGTTTATCAATATAACATGGAATCTTACATTTTTAGGGCAATTAAAGTTTAAATATTAATAAATAGCTCAAAATTGTACATTATGATTAAAAAGTGTTCGAGTCTTTTTCGTTTCCTTACATTTTCTGAGAACATTTACCACAGTAATGAATATTTTTTACACCGTCAGAAAGAAGAGATTGCAACGAACAAAACGATTTTTTAATAAAGCTGATATTCTGACAGGAGAATTTACGATTGAAAATTAGAGTGCTTTTTCGATATTAAGTCAAAACAAGGTAAAAAATAAATATTTAAAATCAAAAAATACAGTGTATTTGGTACATTAAAAGGTGTTTTCAACAAATATCGTTATTTTTGGAACGAAGTACCTTATGGGGCGTTGCGAAGGGGTAGCCTAGCCAGCAAAAACCATCAACGTTAAAAAAAAGCGTAAGATTTTTATGTAAAATCTATTTATGATGGCCATACAGTGTCTAATGTATAGTCTACGTGATGACTCTTATTATTATTGCATTTTGCAATCATTATTACAATTATTGCAATTATTATTGCAATTGCAATTATTATTGCATTTATCATAATTCATGTAAATAACTGTTTCTTTGTATATTATTATTATATATTTTTATAAATCATTGTTAATAAAATAAAGGTGTTAAGATAATTTTGTAAAATAGTTTTTTATATTTTTATCGATAAAAAAATCATAATAAAAAACGTATACCCAAACAATTATTTGCTTTATACTTCGAATAGAACTTGAAAATAATATTTTTATATTAAGGAACTTCGTTCCTATCTGGTGTCCCACGACACCACTTTTTTTTTGCAAAAGAAAAATCATCATCATCATCATCATCATCAGCCTATCGCAGTCCACTGCTGGACATAGGCCTCTCCCATTGCACGCCACTTCGATCTATTTTCGGCTTCTCGCATCCTGCTCCTGCCAGCCATCTTGCGCAAATCGTCAATCCACCTGGCCTGTGGGCGTCCTACGCTACGTTTGCTGAGACGCGGTCTCCACTCAAGAACTCGTTTTCCCCAACGGTCGTCGGTTCTGCGGCTAATATGGCCAGCCCATTGCCACTTTAGCCTGCTGATCCGGTGGGCTATGTCGATTACTCTGGTTTTCTGCCGGATCACCTCATTCCTGATGCGATCCCTTAAAGAAACACCGAGCATAGCCCTTTCCATAGCACGCTGAGCAACTTTAAGCTTGTGAACCAGCCGTACCGTAAGTGTCCACGTTTCGGCTCCGTATGTCATGACGGGTAGGACACACTCATTGAAGACTTTCGTCTTAAGGCACTGTGGGATCGCCGATGAGAAGACTCGGCGTAGCTTCCCAAAGGCTGCCCAACCCAGCTGAATTCTTCTGTTCACCTCGTCCTCATAGTTGTTTCTACCTGAATACAATGTCTGCCCGAGGTATACATATTTTTGAACAACTTCCAGAACGGCCCCGTGTACCACAATCGGTTCCGGTAGTACATGCTTATTGAACATGATCTTGGTTTTATCCAAGTTCATCCGTAGGCCGATGCGTACAGAAGAGTCAGCTAGGTCATTCAGCATCTGCTGTAGGTCCTGCAGCGTCTCTGCCATGATAACGATATCGTCTGCAAATCGCAAATGAGAAATGTATCCGCCGTTGATGTTGATGCCACGCCCTTTCCAGTGCAGCGTCTTGAACATGTCCTCCATTGCATTTGTGAACAATTTCGGGGAGATAACATCCTCTTGTCTCACTCCTCGATGCAATTGTATTGGCCTTGTTTGCTGGCTCTGTACTTGGACGGACATGGTGGCGGCTTCGTAGAGACATCTCATCACTTGGATATATCCATCTACTTGGCAACGCTGCAGGGACTCCATAACAGCCCAGATCTCGATCGAGTCAAAGGCCTTCTCATAGTCCACGAATGCTAGACAGAGGGGCTGATTATATTCTTCGGTCTTCTGTATAATCTGCCGCACTGTGTGGATGTGGTCTATGGTGCCATATCCTCTCCGAAATCCAGCCTGCTTCGGTGGTTGGAATTCGGCGAGTGTTCGCGCAAGACGGTTCGTGATGATTCTTGAAAACAGCTTGTAGACGTGGCTTAGAAGGGAAATTGGTCGATAGTTTTTCAACATTGTCTTGTCACCCTTTTTGAAGAATAAGACGACCACACTCCTACTCCACGCCTCCGGAGTTCTCCCTTCAAACAGGACAGCGTTGAAGAGCTTTTGGAGCTCCCTTATTACAGGTTTACCTCCAGCCTTTAGCAGCTCTGTTGTAACGCCATCCTCTCCAGGGGCTTTTCCATTTTTCAGCTGTCTAAGAGCCATCTCAATTTCGTCGGTAAAATAATAAACCAAAATACTAGGTTATTTGAATTTTCATAACTTTTGAGGTTATGTAAAAAGTGTAAATAAAAAAGTTGTAGATGTTTTTATTACCTACAACTTTGCTATTTAACGTTTTTCCATAGGACTTTTAGTTTTGCCGGAAATCGAGATGTTTTTTACCCTTAAAAATTCACCCCTTTCCACTTCCCGACCTCAGATCGTCCGTAAATATTTTTTTCTTTCATTTTTGTTTTTTTCTCTTCCTTTTCCAATGGGTTTCTTCCTACTATTTTTTTTTTGTTTCAAAAATTATTAACCACTAATAGTTTTGATGCTCACGTAACTAATTTATTCTTATGATATAAAGATTTCTTATTGAATTGATAGAGTGAACTAAGTAGGTTCCATGTCTAGAAATATATAGAGAAGATAGATAGAAATACATATGTATAAATTGTTATTATAAAATGCAAGAATAAATATCTCACAATATAATGACACAAATGTTAGGTAGGGAAACTTTTTTCTCATTTTCTTAAATCTATTTTTAAGCCTATAATGACTTCACTTTTTCTGATGGAAAGCAACAAGTGGAGTCTAAGAGTGGTGGTCACCATCCTTATTGTAAGTGTAATTACATGCAGCATAGTGACCCACACTATGGCGGCCTGGCGGGATACCTTTTCATGCCCCGTTATCGTGTAGAGAAAGGGAGAAAGTGGGACCAATTGGAAGAGCTCGTCAAAACACTCTCCGTGATGTTACCGACAGAGAACTTCCATCGAGGCGACATCTCTTCCCAATTGTAGAGGCTCAAAGGCTCGGTGACCCCAGGAGTATCGTTAATACGGACTGCGTGCCACTGCACTTAGAGAGTAACCGATTAAGATGAAAAATTGCTTAAATGTTATTGCGAATTACATAAAATATTAGTGGAAAGAGTTGCTACAAAAATTTGGTATTTGTTATATTATATAATGTGCGACCATTCGGGTCTACAGATTTATTATATAGGGTATTAAACATATTGTTAGGGCTTGGGAGCAGTCCATATTAAATAATACAGAAGTTCCCATCCCAATTTTTTTTTTTTTCAAATTCGTTTGTTCCTGCCTCATATAACTGGGTTTTGACATACGCTAGAAATGTGCTCTAGGCCACCGCCCGCTGTGAACTCGTTTGTACGTTATTCGGTAACCGTCTAGACCACAACGTCTTCAAAAATTCCTATGGAACAGCCGGTCTATCCAAGTGTTGCAAGTTTCTATAAAACTGGGACAGGTTCCGATCTCTCAATTCTTTATGCATCAGTAATTGTTTTAATTACCGCTTTTGAGAAGCTGACTAGCTCCGTCTTTAACTTTTCATGTTTATCATATGTCGTTGACCTTTGCCACATATCGATGGTCTAGCATGCTGAATACGTGGTAAAACTTCGTGGTGTCGGTAGTTACATTATCGAGAGAGCAGACCCTCCATTTGAACAAATCCCAATCCTGGTTCTTCAGCCTAAAGGTTTTAGGTCATCCATCCATCGCCTATTGGGTCCATCATTTCGATCTTCAATCACTCGTGCCTCTTATGTGGGATGTATTACAAGTTTGCAATCATCTGACTTAAACCTATTTTGACACCCTTGGATACCTAATTTTAGCCTTCGGAGATAAACATGGAAGTGTATAATAAAGGCTAATAAAGTCAAAATTAGATTAAATAGTATAAAACGAACTGAGACAGTAATTGATTGAGACAGTGTCACTCAGAATCATTTGAGGATTTAAACGATACCTCATACATTCAATGGTAGTATTTTTCTTTATCCAGAAAAGAGTCTAACCTAATAGTCCAAGAGCCGGTAACACTGAAAGTCCCGTCATAGCGGAATCAAAAAATTTTCATTCGAATAAATAGAACATAAGTATAGGAATAAATTAAGCTCGGTATGCGTGGATTACTATTGCCGAAACAATGTAAAAAAAAAATATTAAAAAAAAATAAAAATGTTTTACCGTCATAGCGGATATAATTTTTTTTTATGTATTCGACAGTAAATTTTATTGGCTTTTAGAAAAAAATCACGCAAACCGCTTTTTCTTGCCAGAAGGGTCTGGCATACTTATTTGAAGTGCCTGATGAGGGCTAAAATTTCTCTATCATGCCGGAAATTTTGCTATTGGTTCGGGAAGTCTCTCACTAGAGACCATGGTTCTATCCATGGTCCAAAGCGAGAGCGCGTGGGATTCCACCACTTTATTTTGCAAAGAGGTCATGTTGGATAAAGAGGCTGCGGAGAGGATACGGGAGAGGGCAAGTGCTCTCCCGTCCCGTAGAACACGCAGCAGGCGCCGGAGAGCACAAAACGATCACCGGCCTCCATGAGCGCTGGCCTGGTAACTGGTAGGGCTGCCCTTACCCTAGCAGGAGCAGGCCTGAGACGGTGGTGCGACATGTTCCACGCTCGCCTCTCAAACTGGAGGGGGGCTAGGCCCCTCGTATTCAATGGTGGTGGTGCTTCTTGCAAAAGAGGTGGCCAAGGTCTGCAGGGTTCTTGGAAGCATCCCTCATAGGGTGTACCCAGGTCCCTTACAATAGACCCACTTGTGACGGAACACCGTGTGGTTTTAGTCGGTTCGAGTCCAACATACCACTTCACCGTCAGTGTCAGTGGGGGTTTCCATATGAAAAAAAAAGGTAGCTCCTAGAACTTCTGAAAATAGGGAAGCAAAGAAGAAGTGGAAAGAACATTGCACCAAGTATCGCAATAAAAAAAAAGTATTACTGAACATTACTAATTCGTGCATGAGAGAAAATACACCAGATTCTGATGTATCTAATTCATTTGAAATGCCAACACCTGAAGTTGCTGAAATGATTCGAAAGAAAAAATCTAGAGAGAAGATGCTAAGATATAGAATGAAAAAGAAAAAAGATGACGAAATCGGATTCCTGAAGAAGAAAATATTGAAGTACAAGAAACACTTATCGCGATTAAAGAAGAAAGTAAATACAGAGCCGAAAGATACACCCAACACTAAGTTACAGGCAATGACAGATACAGTTAAAACTGGACTTAGATCTGCTTCGTTAAAAACTGGGCCTAGTTCTGCTACAGTAAAAACTGGACTTAGATCTGCTTTGTTAAAAGCTGGACCTAGTTCTGCTACAGTAACAGTATTTAACACTGGTGATTATGTCCTCGTCAAATTTCTTGACAGGAATATGGAATATAGATATGTGAGCGTTGTTGACGAGACTGGGGAAGAAGATGGCAAAATCCGTGACATTCTTAAAGCTCTGTGATAATAAAGGCCAAAAATTTAGATTAGATAAAGAAGATGTAAGAGATGTTATAGTGGATCAAGTGATACAGAGACTCCCTAATCCAAATATAGTTTTAAAAGGGAATAAAATATTCTATAAATTTGATTCACCTATAGATGTTTTTGAAAAACAATAATATTCTTGATTCTATTTTTTTACCTAGTTCTGCTATATTTAAGTACTAACTAATTATCTTTAATCATAACGAGACTGACTTTATAATGTAAGATACGAAGTACAAAAACGTTCTTTCAATACATGTGATTTTAATTGATACTACTTACATATTATAATTTCAGAGTTAAAAATTCAGTATGAGTAGAATAATTTTAAAAAACTGTTGATTTTTTGTTTTTTTTTTATTGTTAAATTACTTAATTCCTAAGCTCTAAAGTCTTATGACAATAATAAAGATTTAATTTTGATACTGAAATGGTATTTTTCATTTAAATACAGTCCCCTGACATAAGCAACAGTCCCCTGTATCGAACATTTCAGAAAATGGTCAATATTTTCAAAGTTTTAAAAGTTCAGTAACCATGTCCCTAATTCATGCCGCACGGGTTTTTGCCATTTCCATGGTCCCTTTGCATTAGAATCGTGCGGTCCATGGCCCTATATGGGGCCCCAATCTGGGCAGATACCCTGACGGCCCAAAATGTGGCAATACTACGACGCCCTCAAAGGGTTATGGCTGTCAGGGTCATAAGAGGTTACCGCACGGTCTTCTTTGAGGCGGCGAGTCTCCTAGCCGGAACTTCGCCATGGGACCTGGAAGCGAAATGCCTTGCGACACTGTATTAGTGGAGCAGGGAGGCACAAGAGGAGGGCTTGGGACCTGCATTTCGGGAAAACGAGGTGCAACGTTTCCAGCTCCGACAGGTACTCATGGCTGAGTGGAAAGAGCGACTTGAGCGACCTAGCGCAGGGCACGTCACTATTGTGGCGGTAAGACCCGTCATGGAGGATTGGCTGGAGAGACGATATGGCGCTCTCTCCTATCGAATGACGCAGGTACTCACTGGACACGGCTGCTTCGGAAAGTACCTGTGTCGTATAGGCCGGGAGCCAACGTCTGTGTGCCAGCACTGCGGGGGCTGCCGCGTAGATACAGCACTCCATACGTTGGTGGAGTGCTCTGCGTGGGTGCAGGAGCGTTCCCACCTCGTGGCGGCTATAGGCGTGGGTAGCCTCTCGCTGGAGACCATGGTTATGCACACGGTCCAGCGCGAGAGAGCATGGGATTCCGCTGCTTCATTCTGTGAGGTAGTGATGCAGGCCAAGGAAGCGGCGGAAAGGAAACGGGAAAGAAGTAGCACTCTTCCGTCCCGCAGTAGACGCACCAGGCACCGGAGAGCGCAAAATGATCTCCGGCCTCCATGAGCTCTAGCCTGGGGCGATGGACAGGGCTATCCGTCGTCCTAGCAGAAGCAGGCCCGAGATGGTGGCGCGACGTGTTCAGGGTACACCTGAGGCCCCGGCCAGAAGACTCCATGTCGGAACACTGTGTGGTTTTAGTCGGTTCGAGTCCAACATATCATCTTACCCTAAAGGCCCCGGTGAGGTGATGACACAAAAAAAAAAAATGAAAAAAAAAATGGTCCCTTTGCATCATTGATATATCGACGTAAGAGTCCTCGTGTCCGAGTACACAGTTCTGTTAATTTGACTTTTGTGTGTTTAAAAAAAATGTTTTAACAAAAAAAAACGACTTAAAAGCGACGTAAATCAAAAATAAGGTTGTGTGGTTGTGAGGTAGTGATGCAGGCCAAGGAAGCGGCGGAAAGGAAACGGGAAAGAAGTAGCACTCTTCCGTCCCGCAGTAGACGCACCAGGCACCGGAGAGCGCAAAATGATCTCCGGCCTCCATGAGCGCTAGCCTGGGGCGATGGACAGGGCTATCCGTCGTCCTAGCAGAAGCAGGCCCGAGATGGTGGCACGACGTGTTCAGGGTACACCTGAGGCCCCGGCCAGAAGACTCCATGTCGGAACACTGTGTGGTTTTAGTCGGTTCGAGTCCAACATATCATCTTACCCTAAAGGCCCCGGTGAGGTGATGACACAAAAAAAAAAAGAAAAAAAAATGGTCCCTTTGCATCATTGATATATCGACGTAAGATTCCTCGTGTCCGAGTACACAGTTCTGTTAATTTGACTTTTGTGTGTTTAAAAAAATTGTTTTAACAAAAAAAACGACTTAAAAGCGACGTAAATCAAAAATAATTATATAATATTATATAAGTATTTTATATTACAGTTTTAAAGCCAGTGCCAAGTAAGCACTACAACAACATTACTACAATAACAAATTAATAAGTACACACAAAAATAACAAACGCTAAGCTCATCTAAAAATAATACAATAAATGCATTCGATATAATGAGAGGCCGATCTCACTCGCTTTCATCAATCCCAACAACAACGAAGCAATAATAATTAGATACCGGTGATCGGAAACCAAACCAAAATAAGAAACTCAAAGAAATAAAAGAAAAGTAAAACTCTCCCCTAAGCCGGCTGGTCCCGTGGAGGAAAGAGACCTTTTTAGAGTTTTTCAGCTTTCTCAGATCGGGTTGCTCTCTTAAAAATGAAATACAACACCCAAATGCTTAAAACATAAAAGTATACACCACCTACTTTCACACACAAAAATTGGATTCAGAACTTAAAACCAAAATCAGAAGAAATAAAAACCAGAAAAGATATCATGAACTGCGCCACAATTTTTTACAAGCAATTACATGCATAATCTATTTCTATTTCTTCTTTCACCACTAAAAGTGATACAGCAATATCAAATTCCCAATAGAAGCAAGGATTTGCCGCCAGTGGATAAGACGGAAGTCATCGAGCACATTAAAAAACTCAGAGCAGGTAAAAACCCTGATGCTATTAATATTATCTCATGCTGCTTTTTAGAAAGCTCTGAAAAAATGCCGCATAAACGAAAAGTGTGCAAGAATACTGAAAACCATCTACGAGGGTACCGTAAGCCAAGTTAAACTAGAAACACGAGGTCCCCCAAGGAGACCCCTCACCCAAGCTGTTCATAACGGTACTACAACACATTTTTGACAATCTTAACTGGCAGCCGGAAAGGATCAGAATCAACCAAGATCGACTTACGCACCTCAGATTTGCGGATGATATTGTCTTATTCGCTGAAACAAGTAAAGGATTAGAAAAGAATTATAAGCACTTTAAATAAAAAAAGTGAAAAAGTAGGCCTCAAAATGAAAGAAACTAAAACTAAAATACTGACAAACAGCCACACAAACGCTATATACCTAAACGGGAAGAATACCAATTGGATATGTGGGCAATTACATATACTTAGGAAAACAATTATCATTTTAAGACAAAAATGAGGAACTAGAGGTTGAGCTATGAAACAAAAGTTTTGGTCCCTGAAGGAAATGCAAAAAAGGAAATTTCCCCTTCACCTAAAGAACCTTGGACACCTGTGTCTTACCTACTCTCACATGCAGTTTGCCAAACGTGGACATACAGCATGAAAATAAAAACTAAACTAGTAGCATGCCAGAAAACCATGTCAGAAATAGGAAGTATACAAAAAGTAAAAAGCGAAAAATTAAGACGAAAAACGAAAGTTATAGACGCCATACAATATATTTTAAAACAGAAAAAATTTTCAACAACGTACATTTTTGCGTCGCCATTCGAAGTTTCATGTTGCATAAAAAGTGTTTTAAGTAAGAGAAGGTAAGTTATTTTACGTAATTATTTTATATAATTACTGATAAATGACATAATTGTGTATAATTGTAATTTAACATTATAAAAGAGTAATATATAAAAAAAAAATGTTTTTATTAAATCCAGTAGTATTTATACCATTGAATAGTGATACATGTAATTAAGAGTATCTAAAACATATATTTAATGCTCTTGATAGTTTACAAGCATATTTTGATGTGTAGTTTAATGTATGCACGATTTTATAAATTCAATGTCATGTGCTGCAAAGTTTTGCGTGCGTCCGGTGGCCGAGACCATTATGTGACGTCCCACAGTTCAATACCTACTTCCATTGCCACTGATGATTCGTCAGTTTCCGCGTTATTAGCGAAATCGAATCAAGATCAGAAGAGCGCGTCGCCGGGTTTAAATGTTTTGACTGATTTTTGGGTAAACACTAAGTTTGAAAGTCAAACAATGTTTGTGTCGTTTGTGTTAACATATTCTAAGAAGTTATGGTGTTATAAGAGTGAATATGATATATTTTCGATTCTATAAGTGGAGTGCGAGTGGTGCTACGTGAAAAAGTAATAATAATGAAAAATATTCGATGGATTATCCAATTGGTATGTTATTTTATATTAAAATATATATATTGTAGAAGTTTATGAAACAAGCTTCAAATCGATATATTATAGTTTATGTCATTCGCTCAACGCGTTATCATGTAATCATTATTTTTTGAGGGTGGGTTTGCGACAGGTGATATATTTACTTAAAAAGTGGGTTGAGCGCAGTAGAGGATAAAAGACTAAGGATTAATTAATGGAAATAAACAAAAAAGTGGGAATAACTTTTCAAATTTACGTTGTATATACAAAGTATTGCAATGAAAAGCAATTGACGCGTTTTTTTTTTTATATTTCTAATCAACTTTTACTATATAAATTATAATTTTTATGATTACGAAGTGACAAATAAATTTTGATTACATTCAATTAAGGAGTCTTCAATTGTCTCTACTCTAAACACGTTTTATTATTTACAAGCTAGAATTATAAGATTTTTGGCAATCTTTAAGTGACCTGTTTTTGCTCTCCAGTATAGTACAATATCAGTACTATATTTTTTTTATCAACTTATTTATGTCGCTTCCTATTAAAAATACGCTAAAAAATACTTTACACATATCAGGCAAAATATTTTAATTATATTTGCTACATTATAGCAAATACAAGTTTTTGAATTTTAAAAAATCTAAATAGTTTAGTCAATAAATGCAACGCAGAGCACAAAGAAAGTGTTTATTTCGTTTTTGTAAGTTTTTTCACGAAGTTGCGATAGTGGGGAAATATTTAAAATCAACAGTAGAAAAGTTTCGCCGAATACCGGCGAACGAATGCCGGTTTGATTACAAACTAAAAGTAGTTTTTTTTACATTTATCCATTGAAAGATCAAAGGAACTAATGAAATATGTAACTCTTTTCAATTGGACCGTTATAAAATGTTACTCAGAAAATGTTTATTTGTAAAGTTATTATAAGTACTGCCTTTATTAAAAACAAGTTTAGGTTTACAGTAGGTTTCATGTTTTGACAATTTAAGTGAAATGTCTCGGTACCGCTACTTTGAGCAGAAGTCAAGAATTGCTAAAGCATCACTGCCTCGACGTACGAGGCGGCGGTATCCTATGCACTCTCGCTCTGGACCATAGACATAACCATGGGTTCCAGCGAGAGACTACCCACACCCATAGCTGCTACGAGGTCAGCAAGGTGCTGCACCCACTGATAGCACTCCGTGGAGTGCTATATATCGCATACCACCCTAGAGATAGTTGTGATATTAAGTAGTTTAAAAGATTTAGCTAGGCTTTATGTATAGGAATGTATAATAACTCAATATATTTTTTATGTTTCAATACGGCAGTGTTTCTATTTAAACTGTGAAAAAAATCTTTAGTCAACAAACATTGGAAAAACCATTAATTCAGAATTTTGCCTACTATAATTAGCTAGTTATTTGTTTAATTTTGCACTACGCGCTATCTACAGCTCCTTCATGAGGCTGTCGTTAAAGTGGGCAGGCAGACGACCTCTTCCCGCCCACTCCCCGTACGTTCGACGACATCAAGATAATTAATTGTATTAAATAGGAAGAACAATGTTATATGTATGTACATATATGTATGTATATTGATGATGTTCCCTACATTCTTGCCCGTATTGTATTTATCTATTTATATACATATGCATATTTTTTAATAATAATGTTGATTTTATACCACCATATTCACCTTAACTTTTTATATAATACAACATACCAACTATATCAAACTCTGTACTTGTGTAGCGGGTACAGCACGCAAAGACATGTAAGGTTTGATGGGGTTAGAGGGACTAAATACATGCATGATTTATAATCGAATTCGCTTTTTAGCAATAAAGGAGACTGACTACTTTGTATGGACTTTTGGCCAAAGCATAGCAATTTAATGATGATATATCAATATAAATTTTCAGACTTAGTAGAAAACATTATCATATGAATATTATCGTTCTCAACTTAAAATCATCAGTTTAATTAAATAAACAAATAATTCGACCTTCAAACCTTCAAGAAAAGAGCGTACTCCTACCTAAAAGGCCGGCAACGCACTTGTGACTCTTGAGTTGCGGGTGTCCATGGGCGGCGGTAGTCACTTACCATCAGGTGACCTCGGACCAGGTCTGCTCGTTTGCCCCCTATCGCATAAAAAAAAAATAAAGTATTTTTGTAGTAGAGTAGTGTTTTTATTTTGAGACAGTTTTACATGTTTATTTTTTTTTCATCATCATCATCATCATCATCATTATCATAAAAATTATTACAATCTAAAATAGGAACTATAGATTCATGGTAACTAAAATGAGAAATAAACAATTTTGATTATATTGAGATAAATTACTTCCCTCCTCCTGAATACCGCATCGTTTGTACTTTTATATCTCGTTGTGCCAATATTGCGTTGATTGGACATAATATGCGTCTCGTTGCGTCTCGTAACGGTGTCGCGAGTCCATAGATTTTATCTCATCTAAAAATATGCGTACCGAGCTAAAAGAAGTTTTCACTTCAAAAAAAAAAAAACAATTCCCAAATGATAGAAAAAGAATGTATACAGAAACTGTCCTATGTAGAAACTGGGCCAATATAAATTTAAATATGTCATCATATCGCTACAATAATTATAACATTATAAGTATATAGATACATCTGAACCACCTTTAAACAACGTAAATCAGTTCTAATTAAAGTGGATGTAACACTATGAACTCAACAAGATGAATACCTATTTTACGTTTGTGAATACCGCTGTGTTGAACTACGCCCATATTTACATATCACATAGTTTCACGTATTTCTACGAGGCATATGTGCCTTAAATAAGCCTTAAGAGTACATCTAATAAATGATTAATGAAATAACCGTAGACCATTGTCGGAGGATTGGGCTCTCATTATTATTCTCCGACCCGTACCTTACACAAACACAAAATTACACTGACAATAGTTTATTGTTACACAAGCACCAATGAGTGCCAGTAAGTACTACAACATGCTCAAAAGCCAAGTCAGTCAAATAACCGTCATTCGTAAATATTATAAACCGTCTATCAAGAAGTAAGACATACTGCGGCTTCGATATAATTTTCAAACTAATCAGGTTAGTATTACAAATTGTAGCTAATCATGAATATTACTGATTATTGTAAATAAATAAAAAGAAAACCATAGATGGGGCATCTTTATCTCATACGGTTAGTTTAACATATTTACAGCAAATACTAAGTATTTCACCCGCGACTGCCGCCAGTTTGTAATATTTCGATAAGGATTTAGGGTACCAAAATACTTAATCCCGTTACTAGACGAGCAGTCAGTAACGTGTTAATATTTTTTTAAAGCACTTCATTAATGCTAAATGCACATCCAAAGATTCTCGGGCGTTAGCATTAAGTTTTGGAGCACCAGAGTGATCAAGAGGTGGATTTAAAAATGCAACAATACTAAGAAATCGAGTGAGCTCTAAACAAGTGATAGGTGGCGATTAAAAACAACACAATAAATAATAAAGAAACAGAAGCTGACTAAACTTTCTACATCTATTCTGAGAGTAAAAATGACAACTCACAATCTATATATATATATATATATGAGATTTCCACAGATATATTGACTCATCACGATATCTATGGAACTCTCGATAAAAAAAAATGACATTATCATTCTTATATGAATGTATTAACTGATCAAAATCTGGGAATGTAGCTAACAACAACGAATTAAAAGTTTTAAGTTAAAACTATCCGAAGTTAGAAAAAAAATACTAGGTCAAGTTTACAACTACAACTTTGTACAAAACTTTTATAAAGCAAAGCAAAGAGGTGGTACTTGCATAACAACAACAAAAAAACAAAGAGTTGTCTTTGCCTATCGTGAATCCCGGAAAAAGTCATGACTTATGTAAGTATGTCGAGTAGGTCTGATTGAAGTTAGTATAATAAAAAAATCAAAGAAATAGCAAACACATAACATGCTAGAAAGAGCCTAAAATATAAATAAATTACAAAAAGCTTAAAAAACACAAGTATTACTAAATTAAACAAAACAAAGAAATGTGCGCTTAACAAAGGAACTGGTATTGTATTTTGTGAACTGTATTGCTTGTCTGTAGAAATAAAAGCCGATCGCAACCAAAGTTAATACGCCCCAGTGAATCTCCAACAAGATGACGTGCTCGACAGATATCAATAGTACCGAACGATCTACATATCTCTCCTATAGTCATTCGGCTTAACAACTTTGTTGATATCAAAATCATCGATGTCATATACAACTGAACTAGTGAGGGAATAAGTTTACGGACCTGTCGGCTACATAAGATAATTTACTTTTAATACTTATTGTCTTTATTACAACATATTTATTTTACAAAAAAATGGTAATTTAATTAGTGAGGCTCTTATGCACCTCTTATTACCCTGAAGAGACATAATAATATAAATATAATCATAAATATAATATAACTGACAAAAATTTATTGTAATATACTGAGATTAGTAAAGGAATATAGACTGTCAGTAATCAGGCTAATGGGATTGTTCTAAAATAACCCAAAATTAGTCAAATTAGCCTACTTTCAAATTAATCACAAACTCGTTTCTTTTTTCTGATGGTCAAAATACACGGTATAGAGAAGAAGATCTAAAAAGGTCGGTCTCTCGCGTTACACGGCCGATAAGTAGATATTGATTGCTGAATTGGAGAATATAAACTTACCTAGAGAGTTCTAATGGTCTTCCTATAGGTAAGTTTATATTCAGGTATTCTTTTAATTTTCCACGTTTTCTAATATAATTTTTTACACTTAGGCACCGAACAGAATTGAACGTACGTAGCTTAATGCTTTTTTGTTTTGTTTTTTTATATATCAGAAAATTGCTAAATCTAAGGCATAGCCCACGTAAGCATAGTAGACGAGGTTATTTACAGAGTTCATGAATTTATGTATGTGACCTATTGTAGTAAACGGAGATTTTATTTTTCGTCGATTTTATCAGTCGTATTTTTCTTCTGTTTGAGACGAAAATTGAGATTCAAAGTTCTTTATTTCGAAATAATTCACAGCTCGCGAGGCCAAATTTGGAGTAGTGATCTAATTATTATTATTTTTTGACTAAAACTTTCTTATTGAAGATTTTTGTGTCTTTAAGAAAATAACATAAAAAATCCTAATAATGATATTACTAACCATTTAATTAATTATATTTATTTTTTAAATAATAGTCATATTTACTTTAATAAAAAATTTCGTAACTTGTTAATTTGCTATTGTGTTACATCGTAAAAGTGACCACATTAATTGCCTGTTACAACTTTATGGTATGTGCTAGAAGTGACAGTGAAACAGGGTACCTCTATGAATTTATAGTTTACACTGGAAAAAAAGGAAGGGACTACAGAATAGGACTAGGAGCTACAGTATTCAAAACTTTGTGCCAATCGTTGATTGATCATGATGTGTGTAATATCCATGTAGCATTGTCATGCCATGTTGATCATTTTATCGCCTCATAAGAGCTATTGATTTTTTTATACGAACATAATACTTATATACACCATAGCAACAGTCCGATCAAACAGAAAAAAATACCTAAATTTACAAAAAGTTCAGTTGGATAAAGTCAAAAATGTCGTGTAAATGGCGCTATTGGGTTTTTTGGATAGATATTTTGATGTTTTCTAAGCTGATAGATATATTTAGAGGTTTTTTGCGATGAAAGGTAACGTATATCCTTTCCCAAAGTCTAGTCTACCTCCGTACCGAATTTTGTGAAAATGCGTTCAGAGGTTTAGTCATCAAAGCTAGAAGATAGAAGAAAGACAGACAGAGTTACTTTCGCATATATAATATTAGTTTAATATAATAGTTTAGTATAATATTAGGGAGTTTTGTCATTTTTGGGCAATTTAATACAGAAATGAAATACGTGAAATAGTTTTAGTAAAATATTATAAATTGTCACTCAGTCGTTTCAGAAAAGTCTGATTCGAGAGAGGAGTCTGACGTATCAGCGACATTTATAATAAAACTGAAATCAAGATCACACTGTCTTAAGGACTCGTCTTCTATTTTTTTCACGTGCTGGCAAGTATTGAACCAAATATCTTTATTTACTCGATCAAAAGCTTCATTTAGAATGGGCATAACTGATGTAAAATTTTAATTGACATTGCGGCTAGCAACATCGTTTTTGATAATACCCCAAATGTTTTCGATTGGGTTTAGATCCGGATGGTAAGGAGGCAATAGAAGCACTGTGAAACCATGAACAAATCGTCAACTTTGTATTTGCGAAAGTTTTTTTGGTTTTCATTATAAGGTCATGGTCATAAAGTGCAAGTTAGCGTTATGATAGGCTGCACTATCCAAGACTAGAACGGCATTTTTTGGGAGATTTGGAATAAGTTTCTCCTTTAACTTTAGCTGTGTTAAATATTTAAATCTAAACATTTGAATATCATGTCTTTCCGATAGCACCTGCCTGTTATTTTCAGTTTTTCTCCATTTATACCCCAGATTATGTAATAATCTTCTTAAACTTGTTACAAACCCTTAAACTGTATACGGTCTCTAAAAAAATTATTCAAATTGATAATGACCTCACTTATAATGACATTTTAAATAAATATTCAGTAGAGCAACTTTGCCTACGAGTTTGTTTTTGCGCAACGTAGATTACACTAATCATGTGCATCAAACCTCTGTCGGTTCGCGACTGAGGTTCAAGTTAAACCCCCCGCACCCCGCGATCCCCTCGCCTCGAAATTAGCAGGGCGCGTCTTCGTGGATGGCATTATCTATACCTACACTGATGTTTCTTTATTTTTTCGACGCACGAACTATTTTTATTAAGAAATATTTAATTAAAAAATAAGCCGCCGAACAATTATTATTTCCAGGTGTGGTGAAACGGGTGACAATTATATCCACGCAAATGAAAGAAACACTGATAAACAGTATATGGACATGTTTCAACAGCATGTCCATATACTGTAAAGGAAGTACTCGTAGTAAGATAAAGATGTCAGGGCAAGATGACGCGATTACATGATCAATAGCCACTATATAGATGATAGAAAGACATACCTTACAAATAACTCTCTACTGAATGCTTCATCTTCACTTTATGCTTTACTATTTATGCTTGGAATTATATGAAAATGTTACCTCCTTCGTACCACTACCGTTGGTAAGTCTCGAATGCGGCTTCATTCAATCAGGCTCTACAGTTCAAAGCCGCACTCATAAAGAATATTAGTAGGGATTTTTTCTTTTGTGTGTGCATTTTCTTCAAAAATCTTATAAAATTACGTACAATTCAAAAGTTTAAAAATTAGTTTTATACGTACGTAGATATGTACGTGGGAGTCACAAGTTTATAGACTTATTAGGTACCAGCTTTTGCCAGCAACTGCTAACGCGTGGAATTTAGAACCAATTCCTGATGTATAATGTAGCCTATAATTTGAGTAAGACCTCTAGTAATTCTTCTGTGAAAACTGCATTCAATTTCACGCAGTTGTTTTTACGTGAAGCGTGTATAGATATATAGACAGACTGACAAAAATATTGTAAAGTACATACATCAGCCTGAAACATTTTTAGTATATACATATTATAACATGTAAAGATAAAAGTTACAGTTAAAAAAAGGTAAGAAAAAAAAACATTTATTATTATAACTAATTTGTAATTTCTAATATTTTAGATATATACAAATAATTGTATATATCTAAAACCATCTTATTTTTTCTAAACTATTATATATGTATTAGGCGCATATACATACATAGATACACTTACTACACATTCGTTGTATGCTTGCCTAACTGAAATGAAACTGAAAACTTGTTTTGATAATTATTGGAAGCAGTTTTCAGCCATTTTGCTTAGTTATTAATATGAATTTTATTTGAAAAAGTATATTATTTTTATATGTATAATATATTTATTAGCTAAAACATGTGTTTTACGGCACTTCGAAGAATACAGAAGGGAAGTATTATTGATAGGTAATACAATAAATATATATAGTTAATAATTTATTGGAATGAACCTGCCTTGATACTAGAACACCAGATGGGAAGTGACCATACAGACAAAGATAAAAGATAATACAGGTACACGTCTATTTAAAACAAGTATATTCGGTATTCTCTTAAAGGTTCGAATACAAAATTAAATTATTAAATGAGTTATTTGATAGATTAGCAAAAATAATATATAAGAAAATTCTTGATAGACGTTTTTTTCTACAATCTATGGATGAATAATATATTTCTATAAGTATTTTTCTATTTAAATGTTGTAGCAATAAATGTATTTAATTCGCAATCATACTACGCTAGCAGGTTGAAATAATAATCATGAGCAGACAACAAATACGTACCTAACTCTCATTAACTTAGCCATCATATGCAATAATAACGTAGTCCGATGCACAAAGGCGGGATATTCGGTTATTACAGTATTCCATTCAGAAACTGCAGCGATAAATGAGCTTTTGCGGTAACGTGCACGTCTATCGAGCAACTAACAATTTAGTTTCCAGGTTGGCATTTGATTAACGGAAGCTCTATACCAGAATATTAATACCTTGTCATGTCTAATCCTAACGACGTCAACGGGTAATATTGACCTTTAATTAATTTGATTATACATATCTGGATGTATTAACATGTCTAGATGTAGCTTGACATGCATATTTGTTTATCTATATAATATAGATAAACAAATATGCAAAATTTGTGAAAAATCAAATATTTGTATATAAAATAGAATGAATAATGAACATTTAAACATACCGTTACAAAAAGAAACCAAACTCTGTTCAAATTAATCTTTCGTTATTGAAAGTTAGGCTTTTTTAAAGTTAGAAGGTTTCTTTTAAGTTAGGAAATTTTAGTATTATAGGCCCTGTGAATGAGCAACAAATATATTTAAGAAAATTCTCACTTTTAATAAAGAAATCTTATTTTCAAAGTGAAAAAACGATCTTTAAAATTAAATAATAAAGGTAATATTGCGTAAGTTAGAAAACTGATATTAATAGTCAAAGCGCCAATATTTTACTTACATAAGGTTGGAATCTGTATAAATGGGACATCCCTTGGGATATAACTGAACATTTTTCAGTTGAATTTAAGATATTCACACCTTCAGATGCATATACCTTGTTATGGCGTCACATTAAAGTTCTTATTATATCTGACATATATTTATTTACACGCTTATATTTTTCCACTTGATTGTAAAAATGTACATTGATTTACTTTTTACAAATACTCAAACTGAAGGTTGTAAATTTAATCTAATTTTGTTCCAAGTTTTTAACTAGATAGCGTTGTACCACGGGTTCTGAATCACGCTATGGTTTGTTACACGAAACTCTAGTCAACGCAAATATTGTTTTGAGTGAGTTAAATAAGATGGCTTTAGAATTGAATAAAATAAGATAGCTAACTCGGTGCGTTTGGGTGTCGTCGTTATATATACCTACATGTCAAAGAGTAAGAATAACATTTAAAACACAGGTATGACAATAGATAATGTAATTGTAACCACATATTTCTGCAGCTTTGTCTCTTGTTTTGGCAGGTATCTTATATCTTCTGGATCTACAAATAAGTTTGATTGGACCTTATAACTGACTGTATATATTTCATCTTGATATAATGACAGTCTATCTTCGAAACCACATAAGAGTCCCTCATCTAATTTGTTGCTATATATTCCGTGATCGGAATGACACTGGTTATGTGGTTAACAAATTGAAGGGGTACCGGTATCAGCGATATAGTTGGAATCTATCTCTGCTAATTAATGGCAAGGAAATTTCAAAAATAAAATATTCCTTGCTAATTTTTGCCACCACCTTCAATGATTTAATACTTGATATAAATCAGACTGTATGCTGTTGATGGGTAAGGTTAGTTCTAGCGATATTTGACCTAAAACTATCAAGAGTGTGCTACTCTGGAGTTATTAGATGTAGGTTAGGTCAGGGAGTTTTTAGTTTTTATGCGATAGGGGGCAAACGAGCAGACGGGTCCCCTGATGGTGAGTGACTATCGCCGTCCATGGAAACCCACAGCTCAAGAGTCACAAGTGCGTTGTCGGCCTTTTAGGTAGGAGTACGCTCTTTTCTTGAAGGTTTGAAGGTCGTATCGGTCCGGAAATACTACAGGCGACAATTTGTTCCATAGGCTGGTTAGCAAGGCAAAAAGCTTCTGGAGAAGCGCACAGTGGTGGAGTGCCAATGGTCCAGGTGATGGGGATGGATGTTTTTTCGCGTAGGACGATGGCGGAAACTTGCAGCCGGTATAAGTCCGAACTATTCCTCTGAACACTCTCCATGATAAATGCGATAGAAAATGCAGAGTGAAGCTATATCTCTACACAACGCCAAGGTGTAAAGCTAATCAGAAATATCTTGGCAGTCGATGATGCGAGTCGCTCTCCGTTGAACGTGGTCAAGAGAGAGAAGCTGGTACTGGGGTGCACCTGCATATAGATGAGAACAGTATTCCATGTGCGGCCCAACCTGCGCCATATAAAGTTGCAGGCGGTGGGCCAGAGTGAAATGCTATCTCGATCTGTTTAGCATACAAAGCTTCTTCGAGGCTGATTTGGCCTTACCCTCTAAGTGACCGCAAAAATGGACTTCGCTTGATATATCGACGCCAAGGATTCCAATACTGGCTGATGCATTTAGGGAAGTGCTCTCAAAGCGAGGTGATACGACCCATGGCATCTTTTTAGCGGTAAACGCGCAAACCTGTGTCTTCGTGGGGTTAAACTGAACTAGGTTAAGTCGACCCCAATCTGAAACTGTTAATAAAGAAGTTTCGATTTCAGACACAAGTTTGGATCGGCTTTCGATGACGTTTACCCAAGAAATGTTAGCGCGTCCGGTGTAAAGGGCATCACTCGTGCTATCGTCTGCATAGCAATGGAAGCTGCTAATCTGCAGCATGTCATTGATATGCAGAAGAAACAGCGTGGGTGATAGCACACAGCCTTGTAGGACACCAGAATTGACAGACATGGAGCATGCACCGTCAACAACGACGCTTCTGTCAGTAAGAAAACTAGTGAGCCAATTGCACAGTTTCTCGGGAAGCACATAGGAAGGAAGCTTCGCAAGGAGCGCTTTGTGCCAGATCCGATTGAAGGCCTTCGCCACGTCCAAACTAACGGCCAATGCTTCCTCCTTGGTCTCAATCGCCTGTGCCCACCGATGAATCAAGTAAACGAGAAGATCACTAGCTGAGCGACCCCGACGGAAGCATACGGCTATCGTCGATCATTGAGGAGCTGGTGGTCTTCTTAGTACTGGAGGAGCTGGCAGTTAACAATGGATTCTATTATCTTGGAGAACAAGGAGGTGATGGCTATGGATCTGTAGTTGGATGGATCCGAGCAATCTCCTTTTTAGAGATAGGGTGCACTAAAGCAGTCTTTCATGAGTTCGGGACTACGCCAAGAGAGTAAGAGGAGGAGGAAAGCTGATGAAGGCGCGTTAAAACCGGTGCCAACTCTGGAGCACACGTCTTCAGTACGATAGGAGAGATTCTATAGGGCCCACTCGTCTTAAGAACGTCGAGGGAAAGGAGTGCTTTACGCACTGTCCTTTGTGTAAACTAGACTTCCGGTATACGGCTCTCGCACTGCGGCATGGTCGGCGGTGCTTTTCCCCCGTTGCCCAGGATCGAGTTGGGCGCAAAGAGTTTGCCCAGAAGATCGGTATTTTCTTTAGCGTCGTGGGCAGCGAATTATCTCCTATATGCAGAGGTGGAAGGGATGGTTTACAAAAGTTCCCCTGGGCAACTTTGGCAAGAGACCAGAATGCACGAGTTCCGGAGGGGAGACTCACTAGTCTCTCACCAATTCTGCCGATGTGAGCCGACTTCGCCCCAGCAATTAATCTTTTGTGGGACCAAGAGGCAAAAGTTAAGTAGTTTCTTTAATGTGCTGGTCTTTACATCCCGTGCTGTCGCTGCATTAGCTCATGATTGGTAACATTCCTGCTTTCAGCGGGATGCCGCTTTGCAGGTTCGACCAAACCAAGGCTGGGACTTGCCACTGGTGGGAATCAGGGAGAATGCAATGAAAAGTTCCATACCCTGAAGCACAGCATCAGCGACAGAGTCGGCAACGACATTGGGTTTATGCGGCGAGAAGCAAACCTGCCTCCATGGGTAAGATGTAAAGAATATTCGTATTCCATCCCAGTCTGCTGACAAGCCATATGCCATATGCAAGCCATATGAAAAGGCGAAATCAGGTGCCAAGCTGAACAGATCTTCCCGCATGATCGGTTTTGCGCGAACCAAGCCATTCGGCGTGACGGGCGTTAAAGTCACCAAGAATCACTATCTCTGCGGAATGGATCTGCTGGAGCACTGAGTCTGTAGCCATTTGGACGTGCTCGATGAGTCGGTCCGTTTCGGCATCACCGCTATGGGACCTGTAGAAGCATGCGTAGACGCGGGGATGGTCGTCGCAGTCTACACGTAGCCATAAGATGGATAGGTCCCTACCTTCAAAATTGCCGAAGCGGCGAGAAGTGATAGCCTTAGAAACAAAGGAGTGTTCCAGTCCGTACACAGGGTAGCAGAGGTAGGATGTGTCCGCTGGAGATGATATCTGCGTCTCGGTTAAAAAGAGCAAGGCCGGCTTTGCTATCATTTTTGTTAACGGCGCTATCATTAGAGGGGGTGGGGGATTTTGGGCCTCTGGAGACCTCACTCATTTCGGGGAAATGCAACACAAGCGTTACTTCATAACCGGTTTTCTGTGAGGCCGTGGTATTCATGCTTAAGCATGGCTCTACCACTTTGAGAGGGTCAGAGGGTCTTGGCGGATAGAGCCAAACCGGCTAATGCACCGTCAATCAAAATCTTCGACCACTCCTGTGGAACATCGGGTACGACTGGGTTCTTTTAGGGACTTTCCCTCCTGGGCTGGGCGTAATCTGTTAAGCCGACATTGGTTACAGCCCGAGGGGGGAACTTTCAAGAGGCGTCATGTCTGGCTAGCAGGGGAGTATCGAGGCACTGGGCGTACAGTTGGGTTCCGCGTCCGGCGCCTCAATTGTGGTCAACTCGGTCCTCATACCGATTGGCCCCATATAAAATATTTGGGCCTGATAATTGACGGTAGGTGGCGCTTCGTCAAGCACTTCCTACACCTAGCTACGAAGCTGGTGGGCACCGCGTCGACCCTATGGCGTCTCTTGCTTAATAAGGGTGGTTCAAGACCAAAATACAAGGGGGTTGTCCGGTCAATAGCACTGTACGGTGTATAGGTGTGGGCGGAGGCTTTGTCCGCCTAGAATAGGGTACGTGTTTGTTGGCCTCAGAGGGTCTTGGTGGTCAGAGCTATAATGCACTGTATGAATGCACCGTATCCACGAAAGCGGCGTGCGCGTTGGCCGAAACTCCCCGTGGGATTTAGGAGCAGAAGTGCTCACCGAAGTCTATCGGCGAATACCGGGCCCTCACTGCCCTGAAGAGGACTCTCTCGCTTCCGGACAGCCGCGAGGAGGCGACGGCTGCGTGGGTATAGACGCCGCTTTATTGAGAGTCACCCGAACGTGGTGACCCGTTATTGCGGGCAGGCGCTAGGAGGGGTCCGGATGAATTACTAAAGCCGTTCCCGGACCCTTCTTACTTCAGGCGCAGTATGGAACACCGTTTCGTTTTAGTCGGTTCGATTCCGACACACCGTTCCACCGAAAACCCCGGTGGGAGGGCGGCCCGAGGGGGTTTCCACACGTAACTAAAAGACACCTCAAGTTTTAAATAGTCATCGTCGCTAAACTAAATTCTTGTACAATAAACAGGCTATCCGTTTGCTTGCTATAATTAAGATGTTTAGTAATTAGTTTGTGCTGGGCTTCAATAGCCTGCTCCGTTCGTTTTAGAAGATTATACTCTGCTTTTACTATTGACGTCTGATTTTTCCAAAGAAACATTAAGTGTTTCTCGTTAATGTATATAAGCTCAATGTCAAGTTGTTAACTTACTAGCAAAGCTCTGGTCGAGAACTCAAAATAAATAATTTGCTACGGAACCGACCACGTAGACAAGGTCGTGTCGTGTTCCTGGCGGAGCGCCAAAATGTTGATTAAGCAACAGTTGGTTGTGATATTGTAGCAGGCTATAATCGTATTGCACTTGTAATCATATTTTAATACAATTGTTTAATCTTTTTGCATGACTGTTATAGGTAATTTGAAAAAAAATTTTTGCCAATAAGGTTGCATATTATAATACGAAATAATTTGTTGCTGGTTTTGGATAAAATGTTAACTGGACCGTAGTAAAGGTTTAAATAGCGCCGAATTGAGAAATGTTTTGTAGCCTTCGCAAATCCTACCATACTCATAAAAAATACGAAAGATAATGCTATACAGATGAATTGTGGATGTGGCCTGTGCTCGTTTTGCTGGTGATTTGATTGACTTGATCTACTATCTTGCTAAGGTATTCTGTTTTACATCTCTAGTTTCCACATGGATGTGGCGTTATTAGCGGTTTGTATGTCCGTCAAACTTGCTCTGTTGTTTAAATTCGAGGAAGTCAAGTAATCTAAGTTTTCAATGTCTTCAGATATGCATTGTTTTATTTACTCCCACAAAGTAACGTTAAAGGCTACATGTCTTTTGATACTAATGGTCGTGTTCCCATTCTTTTCAACGCTGCTATGAAAGAATTACTACTCAAGTCCGAAACTAACTCTAAATATACTGCCTTAGAAACTATGCAGATAAACAAGGAAGAAGCAAGAATATAAAAAAATATTTCTACCTAACACAATACATAAAATATATAGGTACTAGCGGAACCGACAGACGTTGTCCTGCATGATATTTCAAGCGATTAGGATCAATATAGATAAATAACCTAGATACCGACTGCAGCGCCATCTGCCGGGCTGATTTGTGAATCTAAACCATTCCCAGATCCCCTTTAACACACACAAAAAATTTCATCAAAATCTGTCCAGTCGTTTGAGAGAAGTTCAGTGACATACACACTCACAGAAGAATTATATATATAAAGATAATATATATAGGTATAAAAGATTACTTTGTAATACACAAAACAAAAAATATGCACTGTGACAACAAATATAGCAAAATGCTCCTACAGTACAGCGCAAAGCAAAAGTGCTGATTTTCAGGCAAGTGTCAAGATTACGTTACGGGAATATACAAGTTACAGCCATATCTATAGTAGGATAGCCACATCAGTGTAGTAGTGAGTTATTAAACAAAGGGGTCGAAAATTGTAAATGCCTATAATAAATATCCTTTATGATCGATGCAATAATTACGATCGAACACCTTTTGCTGATCTAGCAACCTAACGCGGTCGCCTTGAGAGCGCGGTGACATCAATGCATATTCGGACAACTACCAGGTGCATTCGTACTTATTAGCATTTTAGCGTAGCTTAGTGTAGTCACACTTGTCATAGTATGAAACGTTTCTAAAGTTATCGAAGTCTTTATTTTAGCATCGAGCCTAGCAGCAGCCTATCGCATTTAGGAAACGTACCCTAAATTTTTTGGTCCTTCGGCCTTCGAAAATCAAGGACTTCGCTATCGGAAAATTCAAACAAGTCGGAAAATGAAAACAGTGATCTGCATATATAGTGAACTATCTAGCAGCGTCCGTAAAGCAGCAAGTACTGACGGCACGCAGTACACCTCACAGCAGTTCCAGCAGTACTCATTGGAATACGCGTTTTGCAGCAGTAAGCCTAGAGATAAGGCTCTATAGCAACATCTACGTCGAGAGCATCCTCCCTCCTCGGTCCAGCAGCGTAAAGTAAGATCATTCTATCACTCTTACTGTCTTTGTAGTAACAATCTCAAATTGGAGAGTTTGTATTTCTCTCAATCCAAGATTGCGGAGAGCATGAAAAGTATGGTCATTCATTTAAAAAAGGATAGCGTAGAGCATAAAACTCTTGATTATTGTAAGCGTAAACTGAGTTACTTGCGAAATACTGGCGAGAGTGTAAGGTAAATCATGAAAAAATTGTTCCGCTTGAAAAAAACAAATAACGCGTATTTCGTTAATTTGAAGAATGACAAAACGGGTGAACGTCAGCCCTCGGCCCATGAGCAGGAAGCTATGGCTGGCGTTGCGATGCGTCAGTCTAAGCAGCAAGCAGCAGCAATATTTCCCGCTTCTGTATCGAGAAGTTCGAATAGTTCAAAATATTGATATGGAATCATTAGCTGACAAGTGGGAGTGTGAAGATGCCCTACAGATATTACAAAACCACTGGAATGCCATTGATAATCTCCACTGGGATATCATAGGTGAAACTAAGGAAAACCAGGAATATGAGTCCCATTATACTAAGCAGGAATGTACATATATGAAAAAGTCAGTGAAAAAGTCCATTAACTCAAAAATGTGGTCTACCTCACATGAATCAAGCTACCCCGATCATGGAAATCCCTATGTTTACGGGAAACTATCATCAGTGGGTTTTGTTTAAATAATCGTTTAAGCCATACACAAGTATACATCATTGTCAAACGTTCAAAAATGTAATTCCTGAAAGGCAAAATAAAAGGTGAAGCCGAACGTATGATACAACACCTACCAATAAGTTCTGAAAATTACGTAGTCTGTTGGGAGATTCAAAAAAGTCGTTGTGATAACAAAAAACTTATTTTACATCGCACGTAAATGTATTTTCAAATTTACCTAACTTACAACAACAATCATTTTTAGCTTTTAAGAAATTGCATGACGTATCTTTAGAAAGTCTACACGCCCTTAAAAACTGAGGAGTGGACATTCATACGTGGGAACCTTTGATAGTATATATCTTGTCGTAAAAGTTAGACAGTGACTCTTATTCTGAACACATAAGTGTCATTACTACTTAGAACTCTCGGGAGTTACCTATACTTAAAGAGTTTTTTGATTTCTTGCAGAACAAATTTACTAGCCTAGAAACAGCACGCCGGCGACAAGATATCCAGCTAAAAATTCATACACAATTAACATCTAACTAGCCCTTCTACGTCATTCCCTATGACTAGAAAACTTAATTATTATAATAAATAAAAAAAAACGATAGCACTTGGAAACAATCTAAAGAAATAGCGAAATCTTTGAACATTTCGGGTTACAAATGTCCGGTTTGTTGCGACGAACATTATTTGTATAATTTCAATACATTTTTAGAATTACCGTTCGATATTAAACTTGAAACCGTAAATAAGTTGCAATATTATACAAAGTATTATTATTATTTTTAGCCAAAATGGCAATAAATTTTATTCTACAAAACGGTATCGCAATTGTTCCATAGGTCACCATACCGTCTTACACGATTGTTCTACGCAATTTAAACCTACTTTCAGTGCAAAAAAATAAATACCTAATAACAATAATGATACCAAACAACAAAATAGCAGAAACATGCATGCCTCTCAGCAAGAAATTAACAAAATACTTTTAGCAACCGAGTAATTGAAAGTTACATTAGTAGACAGCTCGCAGATTGTTTTGCGGGCCCTTATCGGTCAGGGCTCCCCAATATCATTGATTACTGAAAAGGCAGCCCAACTGTTAGGTTCAAAAAGAGCGCAGTACAATGGCTTTGGTTTTGGCATCAGAGACATGGACAATAACAGCAAAGAAAAGCTGAATATTGCAAGCCAGTTAACGTACACAAGCTATAAATTTAATACCGATGTTTTAATTATTAATAATTTAATTAAAAATTTGCCCAATAAGTCTTTTACAAACCCTCGTTGGTCACATTTAGAGCACATAAACTTAGCCGATCCTGAGTTTTACTCTAGTCGCCCTGTAGACTTATTACTCGGAGATGACGTGTACGCGCTTGTTATGTTAGGCGGTACTATAAATGGCTCAAAAGCAACATCGCCGTTAGTGCAGCAAACCAAGCTTGTGTTGATATTGTGTGGGGGTGTAAATACCTTTCACTGCAATGTTGTTTTAAATAGTACAACAGATATTCATCAGTTCTGGCAGATTGAGGATATTCATGAGCAAAACGAGATGTCAACCGAAGAGCAATATTGTATTGACTATTACATCTCAGCCACTAAACGATTAGAAAGCGGTTGTTATGAGGTTAGGTAACCGTTAAAACAACTATTGAATGAAAAATTAGGATCATCAAAGAAATTTGCGGTAGATAGATAGATAGATACTCTTTATTGTACACGTTAGGTATCAAACAAAGAACATAATAATAGGTGAGTACAAATGGCGGTCTTATTACAATCTGCGATCTCTTCCAGACAAAGAAAGAATACAGTACTTTACTGTCCAAGATAGAATCGAGTTTAAATAATAGATCATTATGTTCGTGAGGATATCGATTTCCTCACCCCAGCACATTTTGATTTATGGAAACGATGGCAAACTGAATATCTCAGTCAGTTATCTGTACGCAGCAAGTGGTTAGAAACCCAAAAGAATCTTGAAGTAGGTGACATGGTAACTAAATAGCCTGTCGATCGGGTGGTAGAGGTCCATCCAGGAAAAGATGGAATTGTCAGGGACCTTAAAAACCAAAAACGGTTACATCAAATGTCCTATACTAAAATTATTTATTTTACCTGAAGCGGAGAAAGAGACTAGCAAAAAATGTCAACAAAATACCGAAGCAATAAAGCTACTAAACGATAAATTTCCGTATAATAGCAAGCGAATTAACAATTGTTATTCAATATTTAGCATAGCCCTAACGTTTTTATTTTTAATGAATATCTAATTTCACATCATTGAACAATAATCAAAAATTATTTTTCGATGCCCTGGGCAAAATACAGCTTATTAGGGATCATTGGAAGATGGTAACTTATTACGATATATCTGGCACAATTTACTAAATATCTCGAGAAAACCTGCAATAAAATTAAAGATCAAAGTTATTGACATATCATCATCCTTCAAATACAACTCGGGCACAACGAACTTTAGTATTATAATTAGCTCTTGTTCAATCAACACCTAGGTCGACCTCGGACTCGTCGCGGACTTATAAACGAAGTAGGTGCTATATCTAATAAATTTTTTGGTATACTTCATCAGGATTTAGCAGAAAAATACCAGCAAGACATTGTTTTCGTACGTAGCAAATGACCCACGTCGGTCAGTTATATAGGTAACAAAACGTCGGTCTCAGAGGAAAAGTATAATATACTAAAAAGAACAGAGGAAACTATTACAAAATAGGACAAGATAACAAATACCTAAATTATTTAGATAATATTAGAAACACATTACAAAAGGAGATTGATGTTGTATATGTTCAGCAAGAGTTAACATTAGCAACCTTAGCTACCATCAACATGATTCACAATATAAAGCAAATACAGAAATACAATACAGGATACTTTAACTGATATTTATCACGGCCAGACAAATCTACATCTATTTTCACCAAACCAACTTCGTATTCAATTACAAATTGTATCCAGTCAGCTATCTAAAGAAATAGTGTTGCCGGTCGAGAACATTCAAGATAATTTGTATAAAATATACAAATTACTGAAAGTTTTAGCTAGATTAACTGACAAATACTCTATATTATATTTGAAATTAGCTTATCTCTTATTAGTAGAGATACGCTCCAGCACAATTCGATGCCAATACCAGTTCAACTTAACACTAAGATAACTAACTAACTGTAAAACCATTATCTGAATACATAGCGATCAACTTGTGGAGAGATAATCACATGTTAGCAAGAGCCATAGTTACCTACAAAGCTGTGAATATTAAAAAGATACTTATCTTTGTCATATGCATGAGCCCGTTATGAGCTTGAGTTGACAATAAACGGATTCGTTTGATCGACCTTTCTACCTATTTTTACTTCTGTTGTAAGTCATACTCTATAAAGATTATATGTGACAATGACCTACAACCGCACTAAGTCAGCAATGCCGGTCTTATTCAGCTTACAAGACAGTGCATTGTTAAAGGTCATGACATAACACTCTACGCTTATCAGCAACCAGAGAGTACGAACAAGCTTAAACTAAACATACTCGATACAAAACTTAAGCCCTTTAATCATTTAATCAATAACCTTACGCTACCTATCCAAAATATAGAAACATTCGATTGTAAGAATTCACATATAAACAATTACTGTTTCATTAACTTGTAAATCATTTATCATGGTGTATTGTCCTAACATTCATTATCATAACTCACAATCACGTAACTCTTTATATTGTATTATATAAGTTATCTCATCTCATCTTCTCCGCTCGGGAGCATGTGCGATGCAATAATTACAATCGAACACCTTTTGCTGATCTAGCAACCTAACGCGATTGCCTGGGTGCGTGGCGATATCAGTTGCATTCGTTCTTATTAGCATTTTATGGTAGCTAAATCTAGCCACACTTTTTATAGTATTAAATGTTTCTAAAGTTATTGAAGTCTTTACTTAAGCATCGAGCTTAGCAGCCTATCGCACGTAGGAAACGTACCCTACAATTTAAATAACTAAAGTTTATATTAATAATATATTTTTTACTTGAAATATAATAAAATATATAAAAAAAAATAACAGATTATAACATAGGGCAGAATTATACAATTTGAAATCCTCGCACAGATTTATACAAATGCATGTTTTATCGGTGTTTCGTCACTATTCTTTTGTCTATGAAAGTAAAGGAAAAGGCACTGATGGGTGAATTAATTGGTTACTCATAGCAACAAATAAAGCAAAAGAAAGATACAACGAAAAAAAAATAAGGCGACGTATCCATTCATCCTTTTGAATTATCGCCTTTTACTTGACTTTACTGATATGAAACTCGTAAAGTCCATACATGTGTGGTATAACGCTGGGGCTGGGTTGTTTCGGCAGTCAGGTAAATTAATTTTCCGTTATCTGTTGTAGCTTTCATTTAAGCTGCGTTTTAACAGCGTGGTTTCCTTGAACTTTCCTTTTTGGGATATTAATTTAATAATTTGCTATTCAATTTAACCTTTTTGACTCACTTAATGCCCGTCTTATGAAAATTGAAATACGAGTTTTTTCTGTAAACGAACTATAATAGGTTAATAGGTCTTGAATAACATTGCTATCTGCATTTGTGCTTTCGTTTGCATGTATTTTAATTTCTTCGTCTATAGTGTACACAAAAAGACACTGGCTTAATCTCAATATAAGCTCTAGGAGATCTTGTTGCAAGTTTGGGCCCTTGGAATGACAAGTGATTGTAATCTTTCCTTAACAGTTATTTTCAAGTTCTCCTACTCCGAAAATAACGCCTTTACATTGCTGCCGCTTTATTCCTAGCAGTTGTACTGCTATCTGATTACTTAGAGTCTTAGTAATCCAAGAGCCCTTATCAATCAGTGCTCGCATTAAATGCTGGGTACTATCGGTTGCCTAAACTTTCACTAAAGCTGTCGCTAATAAAATCTCGGATGCTTTTTGTTGGGGTGCGTTAATGTATGTTATTATTTTGCTATGGTCGTCTTTTCAGTTCAAACCCTCGGCTTCTTCTCTGAAAAACACATTATTGTGGATCAAATTGAAGTGATCCTTGAAAGATACCCACTGGTTAAAATTACCTGAGAATACAGGGACGTCGAAGTTGTCCACATTTTTGAATTGGCAGCTTTTCTCAAACCATTATACGTACGTTCATGTTTTATATTTGTATTGATTCGTATACCTCATCCACTTCAAAATATAACATTAATTACTAATGAAAATTATCTACCATCATCCAGTAACCTTGTAAGACTTGTGGGCAGAGTTGGAAGACTCTTATTTCTCGGAAAAGGACTCGAAGTCTAAACTTTCGACAGTTCTTACAAATTATCTATAAATAATAATTGCTTATGTAACATGACGTCTAGCCTACTGTAGGTTTCTTTCGCCTCTTTGAGGTAACGGTGGGTAGGAGTGGAAGATTTCCTAGGGTGGATGTCCTGCTGCTGTAGAAGTCTGCCTTGCTGCTGCTGTTTTAGTCACTCAAGTAGGGTTCTTTTCTTGTGAACTTAACTGCTCATATACTTCGCAAATTGATACGACTTCATTGTTTGCTCAAACTCAAAATTGACAAAATACAAAATACCCCTTTTTCATACGGCAAAAGCTATCTAATACTACAATATTCAGGTGCTCGCGATGTTCTCAACGGTTACAAGGAACCACTATGTACGATATCGCGCTAGTCGCGATGTGCTAAATGATACTTAGGAGTTAAGTTTTAAAATATTGGATCTTTGGATCTTAGCTTTGTGTTGGAGGGACAGGGTACCCTTTACTCCCCGGTCCCGGAATTTGATACTATAAAAAAATATTTGGCTCATTTCAGCAGATGGTCTACAATGAGAGGGAGAGGGGGCTATTAGTAAACCCTAAAAAGACTCAAGTTGTTGTTGTTGGTAGCTCTCACCTTATAACTAAACTTGACTTCTCGGTACTTCCACAAGTGTATTTTAAAGGTATTACTATTCTTTTAAATAAAAGCATTTAGAATTTAGGGACACATATTGACATAATCCACTCATGGAGTGTTAAGATGATACAAAACATCAGTCTTAAACTATACAGCTTCTGTAAGAGAATTACGTTATTTCCTTCTAACTTCTACTAAAATTTAATCGCTCAATCTATTTTTCTCCCTGTTGTTGTCTATATCAACGACAGCTATTTCGATCTTAATGAAGACCAAATAGATAATCTTGAGAGAATTCAGTACTTGTGTAAAACATTCATACTTGGTTAACGTAAATATGATCATGTTTCCAAATTTAATTTTGCTTCCGATTCGCCTTTGCCGGAATTTTCATATCCATTCTTTACTGTATAAAATCTTGTATAACCACACTACCCCTATCTTCCTCGGGAAATGTTTCGCATGTATTCATGACACATTTGCAGCGTGCAATCGTGGGTTGTAAACATACGGGTCTGTGGTCCGTGGGTCACTTACCAACAGGTGACCCGTCTGTTTATCATTCCTGCATGTAATTAAAAAAAACTACACTTTATTTAGTTCAATAAGACGAAAGCACCTAACAAAAAACAGTTTGTAGTTTCGATGTAATATACATACCTTGTAAGTTAAATAAATGTTTTTAAAATATAGTCTTTTGGTTAGCAAAAATAATTCTAAAACATTTTAATTAATATGTATTAGATTTTTATTATTATTGAATTAGATTAAAAGCGTGACAATTATAGTTGTGACACTAAGTAGGCGGGCCCTATGTCCGCCTACTTAGTGTAATCGCCAATAGCAGCGCACTATTATTGTGACGACTGTTCGAAAACGCATGTCTGAAGCTGTTAACGGAGCAGCGAGCTAAGCGTCCTCTTTCTAGGACGTCTAGCGGCGGACTGATTTAAATTGACTCAAGGTCTGAGTTTCATAGTAGTTTTAAAAAAATATTGAACAATAATAGCTAGATAAGTTGAAATTTTAAAATGTATATTTGAAAAAATATGTTATACTCTACTATAATATGAAGATATTTTTAAATAAAATTAAGAAGGTAAAATGAACGAAAATGATAATTTTATCGATACTGAATATTTAATAATTTCACATTGTTTGAAATTCAATTTTCTTGTGAAAAACGCATAAAAGAGGAAATATTCGTAAATAATTATGGTCCTTTCCTTAGTTATACCCTATCAGTAAGTTAAATATTTTTCTTTGTTAGATTTATCAGTGAATTAAGATAATTTAAGTGAAATCATTACAACTTCTTGATAAAATTTAGAGACTATTAATTGCAAAAAACTTCTAATTGAGCAATTTATAGACCATAATATCTCTTACAATTATTCGGCATTTATGTAGATACCTATTTGTTAGGAGAGCGGAAGATTACAATTAAAGAGTTCACAAAGTACAGTTTTGAGCCACATCGCGCATGAAAAAGTAAAGGCTCCGAAGAACAGTTGCAAAGGCAATTAATTACTGAAAGTTAAATACCACTATTTTTGGAACGAAGTTCCTTATGGGGCGTTGCGGAGGAGTACCCTAGCCGGCAAAAAACGTGCGTAACGTTAAAATAAGCGTGATATTTTTTTGTATAGTCTATGTATGATGACTATACAGTGTCTAATGTATAGTCTACGGGTGACTGTTATTATTATTACAGTTTGCTATTATTATTAATGTAAATATCTGTTTCTTAGCATATTATTATTATATAATTTTATAAATCATTATATAATAAATGTGTTAAGATAATTTTGTAAAGTAGTTTTTTTTTTTTTTATTTTACTCTAGAAACTTCGTTCCTATCTGGTGTCCCACGAAACCACACATCTATTTTTATTGCAATTATTATATGCGCCTAAACAATTATTTTCTAAAATATTATGATATTTTAAAATATTAAAAACAAAAAATATTTTAGACAAGGAAATATTACATACGTGAAAATCTCTTTTTTTTTAAATTGTATTCTTGTTAACCTCTCCAACTAAGTTGAAAAGCGGTATTGCACTTCAGGGGCTTGAACCTGCAGCCACTTGATGGCAAGTCCGATGCCTTAGCTATTACGCTACCGCTTATCAATATGACGGCATTTGGAAAAGGGATTGGCCAAAATCAAATATTTGTGTCATTTAAAAAGGACCAAACTCTGTTAATTTTACATGAAATATTTTATTATGTACATATCTTACCCGATTACTAAAAAAAGGCATTCTAATAAAAATAAATTAAATATGGAATAAGATTGATTTAGTCAACAAAATATATATATTATCATGTACTCATGGTATTTTGAATATTAACGCCATCTGGCATCCAGTAGTTAAATCACATATTTATATGCATTATTGTAATTAAAAACAGTATTGTGTAGTTTTGAAATTAAAAGTAAAGTATACGCATTGAAATAATTATTAGTTTTATCCTATATACATCCTATATCCTATATATATACCTTTAAGAGTGGCCAAAGTTTTAAGCTATTGTTTCTAGAAAGTACGAGAGTTTAAATTTTAGTATTATGTAGCATTCTAATAATGGCTCTTACTGTAATATTTTTAAACATAGTTTTGAAAGCGCTTTCATTGAATGTAAGCTATTGCCAAAAGTAAGTGGAAGCGAGGTAATTACTTCCAAAAGTGGCGCAGCAGTATTCAGAGTAACAAAATAAGTAGTACTTTTTTAAGTATAATTTAGATGATTACCAAGTTTTTAACTAATAACACGATTTTTATATATTAAGAACCTACTAAGAAGAGGAAAATGACAGCTTCCGTTGTTTGGATACTGGATGCTAGATGGCGTTAATAACTTCTGGACCAATTAAGCTGTTTCTATTCGAGTAAAAGAATCGGCTGTGTACAGTGCATTATACAAATATATAAACTGGAGGAAGCTGAACCCACCATATATTCAATATTAGTAATAATGTTAGCAACAAATCACCGCTAGAAGAGTTAATCAAAATAATTAATGAAAGTATTTAGCGAACGGAGGAATTTAAACTTAAAGTTCATCTGTAAAAGTGCAATAACACCAACAAACCTACATTTTGTAATCTAAACTCACATTATAATTGCGACAGTAATTCCATATATTTACGACTCCATGTATTTCCATATATATATGTATATATATATACCTTTTGATTAAATTTAACAAGAGGATACTTCGAACCCTGGGAAAGGATATCGCCTAATATTTACCACGCGTGGTACATCGATAAAAGTAGCCTGTGGGATGCGAACGAAATCTAATCAGAATGTAAATATAAATTTAAAATTTGGTTGCGCTGATTTTTTCTTTACACCTTTAAGGTGGCATGATCTTTAACCTTTTAATTCGTAATGTTAAAAATACTCAATGTTCGAAAAATAAAAATGCTATACGTATAGTTTATTGAAAAACGTTTTTTTTTTTACCTGATATCGTATTTATGTAAATCGGAACGAATCTTAAATAAAAATAAAAATTTGAAATACCACGCGTCGTTTGACAGTTGTTAGCGAAAATGGCGCCAACACAACAAACAGCAGGACGCAGGACGCAAGGTAATAATAATTTATTAATATAATTTATTAATTAATATATAATATAAATAAATTAATAATTTAATTTATTCGGCTTTTTAGCATGGCTTTAGTAATAGGTACGCTGTTTCTCAATGGAATTAGTAATGGCAATGCTGTTCATATGTCACAAAACGTTGGTTGGTGGCTGTGTAAATAAAAAGTAAAAACAATATAAATACGCATGTTGAGTATTTTTAACTTTGCGAGATATTGAGTAAAGTACTTAGTTTATACTGTTAAATATTCTATACAGCGCGAGAGTTTTTATGAAATTGTTATTATTTATGTAGTGTATATTCTACATTGCGCATATTAGATACTTTTAATAAAAACGTTTTATATAAATTTTCTATGGTATTCACATTTTTTGCATTGTTGTTAGAATGTTTCTTGCACGTGTATTTTTTGCTTGCTTAAGACTGCGCTAAAATGGGAACGGCTAAGAAAAATAGTGGCACTAATAACGCCCGAAAGGGCAGCTTCTTTAAGCTGTTATTATACAATCTTGTAGCGAGGCTCGCCATCGTTTTGACTCTGATAGCTCTGACGTTAGTTTAGAACCAAATTCCATCATCGCTCGAAAAACTGAACTTATTTGACAGTTCATATAGTGATATACCTACAAGCGATGCTAACAATGTCGTCTTATCAGATGAAGACATTGTTCCTTTAACATTAATAATATCAAAAATATTTCCTGTGAACGAGCCACCACAACAACAATATTATATATCCATATCAGCAATATTATCACCTTCAACTCCCATTATAGCACAGCAAACTAGATCTAAACGAAAAGCTAAAAATCCAGCGGTTGGACCATCAAACATTGCAAAAAAGTTACACCTTTAGCTTTCAAATGGGAATCGGCTAAATTGAAATACCAAGCTATTATTGGTGCAGTATAATTTAGCTCAACCTTCGATGCAGATAACAAATCTCCACTGGATTTCTTCAATTTATCTTTTTCAGAAGACATTTTTACTATTATTATTGTGAAAACACAAACCTTTACTCAGTACAGAGCAACCAGACGGTCAAGTGTGTCAATGTCACAAATAACTGTTGGTCTAAAGAGTTAATATTTCTACCAATTGCAGACGTCATGCCGTTAAAAAGATATTTGATATTTGTGTAAACAACGCTTTCCTGTTATATCGGAGAGATTCAGGGCATACAGAAAGACGTTACCACTAAAAAGCTTTAGGATCCAGATTTATAAAGAACTGTTATAGAGGGAAACAGTAAGTCAGACTGAACCTGAAGATTACTGGTTTGAAAATAAAAACCGTAGTAGCCCCTAGGCCTTATGAATCAGTCGGGTACGACAACATTGGACATTTTCCCATTTTTCTTCTTATGATAGGTGCAAATATTGTGCAAAAAATGGTACTCATAGTATGTACTTATTAGAGTTATGAGTTAGAATTTGAATTGTAAGAATTCTTATCATAATAGACAATTTAAATATATAGTAGTGCCATCTGTCTCGTTTACTGAGAAATTGTAGTAAAAAAAAAAAAAACACTTTTTCCGACAGACATATCCAGATTCGCGTAAGTCAGCATGAATTCATAAAACCTTTAACAGTATCAATGTAGTGAGTACAGAATGTGTTGTATTTGTTAGAAATAAAAATTAAGATGGCGCTATCTCCCTTTAAGCCGCGTCAAGTCCTAAATGCATTTAAATATTACGTTTCTTGTTATAAAATAAGTTTAGAGTATACAAAATAAGAGTGTAACACAAGAGTGTGCACAAGAGTTTTTACAGCAATTAATTGATAGTGCCTTAAAGCTGAAATTATAAATTAAATCTACTAATAAACTATGAATTAATCTAGCATACACTCCAAAATCTATCCGTATAAGCATTGTCAATATTTTTCAATTGCCTTCTCTACTCATATACAGCGTGAATGTGTGTAGTGTTGATCTCTGAAAGTGTTCGTAGGATTTGTACTCATAATTTTGAGTTTATTATACCAAGTTTTAAGAAGAAGTCTAATATTATTTGACATCACGCTACGATTCTTGGAAGTGCCTATATACCTACCTATAGGTACCTGAGTTTATAAAATGCTCTCTTTGCTAATGAAGCACTCGTATATAAAGTAACTATAAAACATTACATAAGTCTCAGCCAAAGCACTCCACCACCTTTTAGAAAAGGTTTAGAATTGTTGTCAAAATTCTGATTGACATATGTAAGTGTATAGTAATGTCGAAGCGAATGAAAATGTGTGATTTTTTTTAAATTACCCCTAGACAGTATTGCATACGTCGCTGACAATCCCGACCATGCTACAGGTAGTGCTAATTGGTAGTACGGCGGACCATGTTTGTACTAACAGTTCTAACTTTTGAAGAATTTTATTTAACAAAAAGAAGTCTAGTAATTATAGTAAGTCGAAAAGAAGAAGTAGACAAATTATTAGAGAAATAAATTGAATTTCTTGGGAAGTGACTTTCGAAAGTATATAAATTACTAAAACAGTTCAAACTTTTTGTGTAGTAATCCTATCGCAAGGATGTTTAGGGGCCAACCATTAATCAAAAGATGTTCTTTTTAAAAAAATTAACCTCCCCTCCCCCCTTTGCCCCTTGGTGATACGTGGTGGTTAGTATCTACAAAGAATCTATTTTTTTTATATTATCTTTAAATACAGAAATAAAGTATAATCTAATTTTATTCTGAAATTCAGCACCATGATAAAAATGTCTATACAGAAATTATAGTTTATATATTATTAGTTTATTTTGTTTATAATACAATATAAAAAGTAATAATATTTCCTCATTCTCTTCCTCGTTGCCTTTGATTGTACGTTTGATTTGACATTGTAAATACTTTGTCTTTTTGAATGAGAAACACTTATATTATCAACCTTCTTGTTGTGTCCCCCTTTGCTTTTAACATCATTTCCTTTTAGAATAATATCACCCAAGAAGTCATGCTTTTTTTGAAAGGCTGTAAATAATCTTGGATATACAGCTTAGGCTTCGCCTCGTCATCGCAGTTTTTTAAGGTCTATATATTTTTTTGTAAAAATTGGCAATCGTTGTGCATAAAAATTTAGCAAAATATGTTTAGTTTGAATCATTTGATTTTCCTTTACATGTTCCATTTCTTTTCACTGTTACAGTTTTCGTTCCTTGTCGCAGTGGGATATTAAAATTTTACAGTCGTCTTTCATTGTGTATTAATCTGTTTTTTTTAATACTATAGCGGGACAAACAAGAAGACGTGAACTTGCAACTCAGGAGTCACAAGAGTGCTGTCTGCCTTTTAGGGTAAGGAAAAGGGAGGAGGAGAAGTAGGGAAAGGGCTAATGGGAAAAAGGGGAAGAGAAAGGGGGTTGGGACTCCCGTAATGTCACTCACTCGGTGTGTGACATCCCTGTGAGGCTGCAGTAATATTCCGATCGAACCGGTCCATACGTGCCGAAGCGTGGCTCTCCAAGGTTATGTTTGTTTTCTTAATTTTAGCAATGCGAATATCCTTCATTTAAAGTTCGAGTTAGTTGTCGTTTTAGACTTGAGTATTTGGTTGGTTGTAATCTGTGAATTCAATGTCCAAGGTGCTTTCAATATAAAGTCGTGGTGTTTTTAATAAGTAATGGTGCCGAAGAAAAAAAAGGCAAATAAAGCTGAGCTTTTCCAATTAGTACTAAGTAGCAATCCATTAACTATCACTTCTCGGCAACAAACGACTGGAATGTCCTACCAGTTGGTAAACTCTACAGATCTTTTTTTTTTTTTTTACTACAAGAAGCCATGTGATGATAGACGAGGACAGCAAGGATAGGAAAGAAATATTGCGTATATAGATCGATTGGGATGTATAAGCGATAGTTCAAGGGCCTCAGGTTCGCATGCCTATAACTCGAATTGGCTGTTGTCGGGAAGTCCGAGTCCCCTATCTAATATAAATAATAAATACTCTACACATCTCACACACGGCCGTCTGATCAGAAACTAATTAGAGCTTGTACTGTGGTAACCAAACTGTTGATGAACATACTTATATCTTTCTAAGTACATATTTATTATAGATACATTACACCCAGACACAGAATAAATAATCGTGCTCATCACACAAATATTTGTCCTGGGGGGAAATCGAACCCACTACCTCGGCCTAGCAGTCAGGGTCGCTATACCAACAGGCCAGTCAAGTCAATATATCTAATATATATTTTACTACTATCTATTAGAACATTCTAATACCACCATTTATTACTATTTATTATTTAATATTCATACTTGTGTTCTGTATTAAAACTGTCTTTTTTTATGTGATAATATGGAACTGAGTAAACGGGTCACCTGATGGTAAGTGAATACCACCGCCCATGGACAGCAACTCAAGAGTCAAAAGTGCGTTGCCGGCCTTTTAGGTAGGAGTACGCTCCTTTCTTGAAGGTTTGATCGTCCTATAGGTCCAGAAATAAGGCAGACGACAATTTGTTCTACAGGCTGGTTATGCGAGGCAAAAAACTTCTGGAGAAGCGCACAGTGGTGAAGTGCCAATCATCCAGGTGATGGGGATGAATATTTTGTCTCGTAGGAGGATGGCGGAAACCTGCGGCCGGTATAAGTCCGAACAATTCCTCTGAACACTCTCCATTATACAAACGATAGAGAACGAAGAGTGAAGCTACATCTCTACGCAACTCCAAGGTGTCAAGTCGATCAGAAATATCTTGGCAATCAATTATGTGAGTCGCTCTCCGTTGATTGCGGTCAAGAAGCTGGTACTGGGATGCACCTGCATAGAGATGAAAACAGTATTCTATGTGCGGTTGAACCTGCGCCTTATAAATTTGCGGGCTGTGGTCTGGAGTGAAATACTGTCTCGATCTGTTTAGCACACCAATCGTCTTCGAGGCTAATTTGGCCTTACCCTCTAAGTGACCGCAAAACTGGACTTTGCTTGATATATCGACGCCAAGGATTCCAATGCTGGCTGATTAGGAAAGTACTCTCAAAACGAGGTGATATGGACAATGCCATCTTTTTAACGGTGAACGCGCAAATATCTGTCTTCATGGACTAAGCTGGACTAAGTTAAGTCTACCCATATCTGAGACTTAAACAACAAAAATCAGTTTTATTGTGACATTTAACTAGGCATTACACATACGTATTCTGCATTAGAAAAAAAAAACAGTTCTCTTAAAATCAACTTTTAAAAATAAAATTTTAAAATTTACCCACTTTTCTGAAATTCGCCATTTTACTCTCACACAACTTCGAATAAATATGAACTTGCATAACAAAAAACGAATCGAGTACCTTCCTTTAGAAGACTTTTAATAAATAGGTGAAAATATTGTACCGTAATAACAAGTAGAGGCATATGGGCGACATGGTTTTGACTTTCTAAGTTAGAATTAAAAAGTATTCAATAACCAGTCATGTTTTACGACACAGTTATGAAAAACATCATCGCACATTATTACGATATAAGCAAGGCATTAATCTACATCTACATTCAGTAAACTTATCATCATCATCATCATTATCAGCCTATCGCAGTCCACTGCTGGACATAGGCCTCTCCCATTGCACGCCACTTCGATCTATTTTCGGCTTCTCGCATCCTGCTCCTGCCAGCCATCTTGCGCAAATCGTCACTCCACCTGGCCTGTGGGCGTCCTACGCTACGTTTGCCGAGACGCGGTCTCCACTCAAGATCTCGTTTTCCCCAACGGTCGTCGGTTCAGCGGCTAATATGGCCAGCCCATTGCCACTTCAGCCTGCTGATCCGGTGGGCTATGTCGATTTTCTGGTTTTCTGCCGGATCACATCATTCCTGATGCGATCCTTTAAAAAAAACACCGAGCATAGCCCTTTTCATAGCACGCTGAGCAACTTTAAGCTTGTGGACCAGCCGTACCATAAGTAATGACGGGTAGGCTCCGTATGAAATGACGGGTAGGACACACTCATTGAAGACTTTCGTCTTAAGGCACTGTGGGATCGATGATGAGAAGACTTGGCGTAGCTTCCCAAAGGCTGTCCAACCCAGCTGAATTCTTCTGTTCACCCCGTCCTCAAAGTTGTTTCTACCTAACTGAAATGTCTGCCCGAGGTATACATATTTTTGAACAACTTCCAGAACGGCCCCGTGTACCACAATCGGTTCCGGTAGTACATATTTATTGAACATGATCTTGGTTTTGTCCAAGTTCATCCGTAGGCCGATGCGTACAGAAGAGTCAGCTAGGTCATTCAGCATCTGCTGTAGGTCCTGCATCGTCTCTGCCATGATGACGATATCGTCTGCAAATAGCAAATGAGAAATGTATGTATGTATATATGTATGTACGTTGATGTTGATGCCATGCCCTTTCCAGTGCAGCGTCTTGAACATATACTCCATTGCATTTGTGAACAATTTCGGGGAGATAACATCCCCTTGTCTCACTTCTCGATGCAATGGTATTGGCCTTGTTTGCTGGCTCTGTACTTGGACATCTCATCTCATCTCACTTGGATATATCGCCAATCTACTTGGCAACGCAGGGACTCTTGAAAACAGCTTGTAGATGTGGCTTAGAAGGGAAATTGGTCGATAGTTTTTCAACATTGTCTTGTCACCCTTTTTGAAGAACAAGACGACCACACTCCTACTCCACGCCTCCGGAGATAAAGTCGGATCTAAGTTAAATATGGCTATTAACATGAAAGTTTTACTATCTAATATCGACAATGCTTTCAAAGTAGCCAAGTTCCGTTCTGTTGTTTCAATCATTTAAATGTTGTTTTCATGTCGATGGAAATGATTAGAAGAAAAAGTGTGTTGCTGCGGCGGACTATGATCTAATAAGGCAAGTATTTAAGAAAGAGTATTTCAAAACTAGGCGTAAATTTCGACTCATGTGGGATCTAACTATAAACTTTTAAATCGAAAATGGTCGTTATTAATTTTATAAATTGTAGGATATGCCTTCGTGACCTTATCATTTACTTACCGCTTATTCGTGACGGTGTGGAAGATAGCTCGTAAATCACATTTTTAACTTAATTTTTCATGTTTTTCTAATGTATCATTTTCTTACACTATACACGCAATCCATGTTTATTTTTTTTTACTTTGTAATTACCAGGTCCCAGGGTCAAACTTAGTTATAATAAATAAACACAATGAACTTGTGCTAATTGTTTTTAAAGTTTAAAAACACCACCTACCAAGCTACTCAGTAAAGTAACATTAGTTAAATACACTGTTTATACGCACTTAAATAATAATAACGTCGCTAAACTTCATTTAGCACTCAAGTTTATAGTTATAGCCCTTTAGAGAGCTTAGTTTATTTTCATCTGAAATAAAAACTGACGAAAAAATAGCTACTGCTACACACACTATATACAGTAAGAATACATATAATAATTATGAATTTGGTAACAGTAATGCAAACGTCAACATGCGCTAGTGATTGCTTATGCTTAGAAGAAACTTGAAGCCTGTTGGATATGAGAACATTAAATCGTAATAAATTACCGTTATAGAGACAACTGCAGGCACAGATGGAGAGGAACATTTATCAAAGCTCTAATGATGGGTTGTTAAATCTTACGAGTGCGACACCGATCACTGTTTCTAAATATTGTCGTTGTGTTTTATTAACCAACTTACCTACATGCCAACTAATATTTTATTTACTGGTGAAATCAAAATAAAATAAAAAATTATGTTACCTTGACAGCTTCTTCAACGTCGTCATCTCTAGAAGCTTTTGCTAAACTTTTCTTCATTAGTTGGTACATTGTCTCTCGCCTAAGATAACCCTCGCCCAGCAAGTCGTAGCACTGTAACATATGTGCTAAATATCAGATTATCAGCAACTCATTACTAGCAGTCTTAGAGCAGTAAGGCAGAATTCTCAGCATAGGATAGCTGTATAGACCCTTTAACGTGGCCAAAAGGTGCCATGATTACAATTATTTAAAATAACGGCTGAAGGTTTATTAGATGTTAACAAGGCACTCAAACAACGGATACAAAGAACATCCAGACTCAGAACAAAATTTGAGGATTACACTAAGTGTTGTCCCGTGCGGGGATCGAGCAACAACACTCGGCGCGGCAGCGTAGTGACGAGGTGACCACTTAAACCGCTACGCCATGCGTGCAGTCAATTTTAAAGATTGGGTTATAGGCTGTCTAAAAACGAATAAAATAATTTACCTTTGTTGTTTTATGTTTGTACAAACTAAGTTATCATTAATAGCTTATGTTTTTTTGCTATAGTTACAATAAAAAATACAATAATATTTCCATTGATTAAAAATTCTATTTATATTTTCAGTTTTCCTGTATTTTGTTTTTTGTTTTTTTCGAAATTGTTCGATTAACATATTTGCTAAAAATACGAATGAAGATATTTTCTTTTTGGATGATACCTCTCAAAATTGTATACCAGTTCCTCAAACAGGCTTATTTTATTAATTTATTTATAAACTTTCTGCACATTTTAATACATAGGCGAACTTAATGCCTAAGACACTCTACCAGTCGGCTTATTAGTAATGCAGAGGAATAAATAAATAGGTTAACAATGGGAAATTGCTTATTAAACCTAACTTGCTCATGTTCATTCCTAAACTACCACAGAAAACTACTATTTTGATAGAATACGCTGTGTCATTATGGCATGGTTGACCAAAAAGTATGTGCTAGTGTCCCTAAGTATCAAAATGTTTCGATTCGTATTCAGCGTAAACAGGGACGACCCTAGAAGAAAGGTTGGTAAAAAAAAAGTGCGGGTACTCACGTAACAGCAGAGCACCTTTAAGTGTGACTTCTAAGGTTAAATATAAGGTTTACGCTACTTTTAAATCGAAACAAATTCCTTTAATTTTGATGTTTTGTTGGATTATTTTAATGTTTGCTGCACGTCAGTTGATCTGCTATTGATTGTAATAACACAGTGAGATCTAACCAATATTTTTAAAGAAATTAAAATAGTTTATAAAAGGCAGCGAATGATACCTTCTATGTTTAGATATTTTTATCAAAAGAATTCAATCGAAAAAGTAGGTGGGCGCGTGAGATAGAATCACGTGGATCTTACCCCATTTCCGATTTCAAAAAAAAAGTTAATTAAAATTATTGATAAATAAGAACAGCAATGTTACACATAAGGAGACATAATAAAATTTAAATTAGAATACGATATTGATCAAGTTGGTCCATACTGCTCGGCATCGTAAATAAGAAAGCTGTGGGCTAAGAGTAAATGGCGAAAATCTCACAAACTTACGATTCCCCGATGACATCGAATTTGTTCGTTAAGTCTTCCCAAGAAATTCAAATATTGCTAACAGCTTTTGATACACACAGCAAAGAGGTGGGCTTGAATATGAACATATCAGAAACTAAGGCAATGACTAACACTGAACTACTGACTAACACTGACCGAAAGAAATAATAACAGCAAACAACGTCTCTGTTGATGATGTGGATGAATATACATATTTGGGTCAAATAATCGGGAAAAACAATATGTCTAGTAAAGAGATTGAGAGAACAGGTCATGCATGGAAGAAGTACTGGGTCTGTAGAGATATAATAAAAGATTAAAAATACGTCTGTCGGTTAAAGGAAAGCTATTTAATACCTGCATACCAGCTTTTTTTTTAAGGTGTGGAAACCCCCTCGGGCCGTCATCCCATCGGGGTTTTCTGTGGAACGGGGTGTCGGAATCGGACCGACTAAAACCACATGGTGTGCCATGCTGCGCTTAAAATAGAAGGAAACCGGGAGCAGCTTTAGTAAGACATCCGGACCTTTGGGTAACTCTCAACGCAAACGCCAACGCAACGCAACGCAACGTCCAGGCACCCCAGGACGTCGCCTCCTCGCAGCTCGAGCAGCAGCGTCCCGAACACCCGCGGCCACACTCAGGGTGGTATGAGGAGCGGGTAAGCGCGCCTACGCCACCCGGTCCGAGTGGAGAACGTCCTCCCGGGCCAACTCTGCCGCCTCCTTCTGCGAGATAACCTCGTCACAGAAGGTTGCGACCGCGGTAAAATTCCTGTCACTACCGGCCATGGAGCGTATGACGGCCGGTAGCGAAAGATCCTCTCCGAGGGCCCGACGCTGCGCCGCCCAAGCCGGGCAATCCGTGAGCGTATGCTGGGCCTAGTCCTCATTGCAGTCGCAGCCGTGCCCGGAGAGAACCTGCCCTGCCCACTCGAAGATGACCGGCTTGAGCGCCTCCACGGTGGAAAAGTGGGCCGTTTGCCACTACCCGCCCGGAAATCAGTCGTCCGCCGATAAACTTCGGCGAGCACTTCCGCCTCCAAGTCCCACGTTGGAGTTCCAGCCAGCGCGCACACCGCCTCCGTCGACACGGTGCGGGAACCGCGTATGGCTCTAACCACCATGACCCTCTGAGCATATTCTGGGCGGTCAGAGCCTCCACCCACACCGGTGCACCGTATAGTACCATGGACCGAACAACGGACCGTGTACAGCCGTCTTTTGGCGACGCTGGGTCCACCCAAGTTGGGCTCTTGCCCAATTTGGGTGGACCCAGCCGCTTCGCCCATCTTTATACTTAATTTAGTATGCATTAAATGAAATATATTTGCCATTCGTATTTTTATAAACACTTCTTGAAATTATTGTTAATGATAAAATTTTAATAAACTTTAACAACAACTTTTTGATAGTAAATGACTACTACCCATAAACATTTGTAAAACCAGTGTCATGATTGGGACATTGAAAACTCTATCCTACCCTCTCTTTTGATTTACTCATCAGCTTTAGTTAGGTCACTAACAGAGCTATGTATAGCTTCTATGAAAATGGATATGACATTTATGTAATTATTTTTCATTTGTTACTACTTTTAATACAAAATGTTCCCTTCATTTGCAAGGATATAGTAATGGATGTATTTAGCTAAAAAATCAGGTTCTCAGATATTGAGGTATTACATGTAAAAAAAAAGATGTTTTTGCAATCGAAAAAGTAATTACTAAAGTATAAGTGCGCGTGAATGAAACCATTGGTATACGCTCAAATGGTTATATATACATATGTACATATAAAGGCTGGATATATGTTTTTAATTACTGCATTTGTGGATCCTACATATGTTTTTATACTTTCGACATCATTTTGATTTAATATGACTGGACTGTATTATAAGTACGTATTATATATGTGTATCTCTTAAAAGATATTCTAATTTCCAACTTACAGTGAATGCGTAAATGATACGTTCGTCAAGAGAACCCCGAAGATATAGAGACAGAGCTTTGGCGAAGGTTGCCATGGTAACATACGGGGAAGTACCGCGGTCCAGGGCAACCATTACACGCTCCATCATATATGCATCAGTCATACCAAGGCCGTTATGGAGTACGTCCCTGAAGTGACTTCTGTAAAATGAAAGATAAATTATTTTTTTAAGTATGTTTTTTAAGTATGTCTAAAACAAAATTGTTTTCTGATTCAATGTTATGGAGAAATTACAATATAATCATTTGTATCTTGCGATACAGAACGTATTGCAGGAAACCGAGCTGTCATATACCATTGGAATATAGATACCATACTATGAATAAGATTAAAATGCAGTTATTAAATTCAATTTCATATTTATCAAATCTTTATTTTACGAAAGTTCTCAACAATTATTTGAAATCATCAAATACATGCAATGTCACTGCAACTATAGGTTGCTTTATTAAGGATTTTGCCTCCAGATGTTAACTTTACATTATTATTTCTAAGACTTTTCATATTTTGTATCTATAAAATTTAAGAAAAATCTCTTTGGTTATACTGTTTGTATCTGGCTGGCTTTGATATTAAAATTAAATATAGGGCATTATGAAAAAGAACAATGAAAAGTAAACAACACTGTTCAGGCATTTTTAAATTGTCTGAACAGTGTTGTCATTGTCATGTCATATCATTTTCTGTTCACTAAAATGAGTAAAGCTAACGAAGAAATTCGATACAATCTAAAGTTTTATTACTGAAAAGGGAAAAATTTAATATTTGCAACAGCGTGCTTTTTGTGTTAAACAATTTTAAATAAAAAGCGATTCCTACGTTAGTGTACGACACCTATTTAGAATGGAATACAGTATACGCCGCGTAAGTGAGTGTCTAAGTATTAATTAAATCAAAGCTTGGATTAAGAAGTTCGAACAAACGAGATTGACAACCATATAAAGCAAACAGGGTGACCACGTTCAAGAAGAAGCGATGAGAACTTTCGGGTTGTTGAAATTTCTGTAAGGATCAATCCATGCACTTGGACCTCAAACTTGACAAGTCTCAATCCTCAAATTGTATAGGAGATGAAACCAAACGATTACATTCAACGTAAGTTATAAGTTGACAATATGCTCAACTATTCTCTAGCCTTGAGAATGTTTTGTTTACGGAGGAGGTCATTTTCACATCAATGGGCACGTAAACAAGTACAATTATCGATATTGCAGCAGGGAGAAACCCCTCTTTTTTTTTGTACGTGGGGAAATCCTCATGGACTATCCTCCACCGGGGGCATCAGCGGAGGGGTGGGCCGGACTTGACCAGCTAAAACCACCACGCTGTTCCTTCCTAGCACCTGCTGCCGAGGGCCGTGGGAACACGAGAGCAGAGAGAGCCCCCCCCCCCCCCCCCCCGCCTTAAACAGCGAAGAACGTAATTGGTCCATATTTCTTTGAAAATAATCAGGTCAATAACGTTTAACCCATTTTAATACTAAGGGGACGAATGTATGTATATAGGTATTATTCCTGTAATTACTGGCTACACGCCGTATTCTTCTAACTATTTTAATCAAAACGACGGTGTATTATTATATATTAGGTCTGACATGAAACATAATGTAACTATTCCCCCAATGAATGACGCTAACTGCATAGTCTTGAAATGCCATAACGAATACGCTGTAGTAGCTATCTATCGCTCACCGTCACAAAGAAATACCGATGGATTTGACAGCCTTGATCAGTGCCTCACATCTTTAAATTCGATTAAGTCAGTAGCTGTGATAGGTGATATTAATATAAATATATCTCCAAATAATAGGGACGCTAACAGCTCTAAGTATCTGGATATGCTGGCATTTCATGGTTTCCTACCCACTCACCAACTCCCCACTCTAAATGGTAGTTGCATTGACCATGTTGTGCTGAGATCGGAAAGACATGCTTCAACGTGCATCCTCAATTCTCTTATAACTAATCATTCCCCGATTGTTTATTATATATTTAGTTTAGATTTAAAACTAAAAAATAAATTGCCTCAAACTGCTTATTTAAAATTAGACTATCCATCGATAATCCAAAAGCTATCTAATATGGATTTTGGTACAATTTACACTGCTACAGACTCGAATATTGCGATTACTGGTCTATCAAACAGTATTTCTGAAGCAATTACAGCTCATTCTAAAAAGGTAATTATCCCGAGTCGCAAACGCACTATAAAACCATGGATGACTCCAGGATTGCTAAAGTGTATCAGGCATAGGGATAAGTTGCATAAAAAAGTTATACAAAACTCTAGCAACGCCATACTCCAGGTAACTTACACAAGATATCGCAACTATTGCAACAATTTATTACATAAATAAAAAATAGAATATGAGTAAAATGAATTTAATAAAAACAAAACAAATCCTAAAGGTACGTGGAATGTAATAAATAAAATTGCCAATTTAAAACAACCGTCACCCCTACCCTTTTCCCTGCTGTGTCTGAAGCAGGATCCACGTGACTCGCTTAATACCGTGAATAATTATTTCTCCAATATTGGCTCTACATTAGCAAACGCTATTTTAGCCAGACACACTTCTCATGGGGCGACCAACACACTTACAAACCTACATAATGAGTTTCATTCAATCAGAGACTCTATGGCGTTATTTGACACGGATTGCTGTGAGATTGAGACCATCATCTTTAGCTTAAAAATCGATACTGCAACAGGCATAGATAATATACCGGGCAAGGTGATCAGGGATTCAAGGAATAGTTTAGTACCAGCACTAACATTTGCCTTTAACTTATGTCTGAGAACTGGTACTTTTCCAGATATTTAAAAAAAAGGCTCTTGTGCACCCTATCCATAAAAGTGGCAACAGAGACAGTGTCGATAACTATAGACCGATATCCGTATTAACTGTGTTGTCCAAATTACTTGAGAAACTCTTAAACATACAGAAATATCTTCAAAATAACAATCTCATTGCCCCAAACCAATTTGGTTTTATCAAAGGTAAGTCTACGGAGGATGCAACTTTGCATCCTCCGTAGACTTACTTTTGGCTTGCCGCAAGGTAGCGTCCTCTCGCCTACACTTTTCCTAATTTATGTAAATAACCTATGTACTAAATCTCACCAAACTGCAGCATTATATCCTACGCTGATGACACAGCTTTGGTAGTACATGGCAGTACTTGGGAAGAGACTCAACACTATACAGAGAATGCTCTTAGAGAAGTAATGATCTGGCTTGAAAATAACCTCCTCACGATTAACATAAATAAAACAAGTTACATTACGTTCTCTCACCGAATAAATGTCCAACCTCCGCCACATTTTAGTATTAAGGCACACACTTATTCTCAACAAGTTGTGTTTGTCCTATTTTGACACGAGCAGATACAGTAAAATATCTTGGTCTCATCATAGACAGACACTTGAACTGGTCGACATACATATAAATAAATTAACAGCCCGAATAAGAAAGCTTATACCGATTTTCAGAATACTTAGGCGTTCTGCAGGCTTAGATGCCCTGTTATGTGTGTATTATGCTCTGGTCCAGAGTATACTACAATATTGTATTATCACATGGGGTGGTGCCGGGACGACGACACTACTGCCCTTAAAACGGGCTCAAAGAGGTATACTGAAAGTTATACTTGGCAAAACAAGGAGATATGGTACTGATCTCCTCTACAGCGAGTGCCCCGTACTCACAGTGAGGCAACTTTTTATCAAGTGTGTACTAATCCGTAAGCATAAAAGCACTAATTTGAAGCCGATTTTAAAACGCAATAAAACCAAAATTTATTCTGTATCGCCACATAGAACAGCCCTCACACGGCGGCAATATAATGTCCTATACAATGCTGCAAATGCTGAGAATAACATAAATCCACTATCGATAAACAAATTCAAAACAGTTATCATACTCTGGCTGAAAACGCTTAACTACGATAAAACGGAAGAACTTGTATGTAATCAAAGATTTTAAGTAATTTGTAATATAAATAAAAACAGACACACATACATACACACACACATACACACACATACACCCACATCCACACACGCACGCGCGCGCGCACGGATGCACACACACTCAAACACATACAATCAAATCTTTTCATTCTTACTGGTAGTAATTAATATATAAAAAAAATATATAAAAACATTTGCTGTTATTTAATGACTTTATTAGACACACACATTTTATAATATGTACATAATATTGTAATCGTAAACTCGAGTTTAATTTGTATTACATTTTTTATTATTCTTTTTATTTTTTATTATTATTACAAAAAAATATATATATATTTTTATTATAATTCATCATCATGTTGCTCCTAATTATATTATTAATTTATAATTTTGCTATAAATCAATTGTATTGCATGATATTCCTATAATGTTTTTCTTAGCAATTTATTGTTTAGATATTCTTTAGATATATGTTTTGCATTGTAAAACAAATACCAATAAATTTGTATATTTTCTCTGGGTGGAAGGCGCTGACGACTGTAACACAATTTATATTAGTACGGTCGTCAACGGCAACCTCATATCTAATGTCCCTTGGTTTATTTTAATTCGAAACGATAAAAACATTTACTAATAGAACTTTAAGTTAAGCAATTTTAATCAAATTCTATATTGTAAGTTAACTTATATCAAATTACTTTTTCTGTCAGTAATGGATTTAGACATAAGATCGTAAAGCAATGCAATGTAATATATTATCTATTCTTAAGTACTTATGGATGGCTACACTTATTGCATTACGTATATAAAACCTGTAAAGATAGTTGTATTCTGTGTGTGAAATAAAAATTATTATTATTATTAAAAAATAGGTACATTATTATTTTATGAGAATGTTAAATACAAAATGATCAAGTTCGAGCATAAAACATTATTAACTGTAGGAATAAATCATATTCTATTTACTCTCATTTCAATGTTCTGCCGAGGGCAAAATTATTCCTATGACTGTGATAATATACGAAAATACTCCTTTTATTTAACTGAAATGAACCATGAAGGTGAAACATTCTCGCGTTAAATCGAAGATGAAAAGTACCAACTTGTATTACTAATTCATTTTGTTGCGTCTTATATTTTATATACCTACATCGTAAGTATTAATAAAGTATTAAAGCTTCCTTACTGTTGCATAGTAAATTCATAATTTTAGAACCAAATCGATATTAATATCATCAATATCGATATCGGTGTTCTTAGACACAAAAACGTTTCCTTGAAATCTATAATTTAGTTGAAGTATATTTTAACTAAATTAAAAAATAATGTATGGGATATTTGTTTAAAACTATAAATTTTGCGTATAAATACATTTTCCGATACCGTTGACATGTTTATCGTACTAGAACACAGGCAGATAACTCATGAATGTTTGTATACTGAGGAGTAGTTTACACCTAGAATTGTTCCCTAAAAAATGTTGAGGGTTTACCTTACTCGCTAAATATTTAAAATACATGTGGAGTAACTATTCTAATTCCTTAATTTTTTCGTCTTAGAGCTTTCCTCGGTCTTCAAGAAAGCACACTTTATAAAGATTACAAGAAAATATTAACGCTTAATTAAAACATCTAAACAAAAAAGTATCCTATAGCACTATAGGATACTTTTTTTACGTGGCAAATCCTCATGGACTATCCTCTGCCGGGGGCATCAGCGGAGGGGTCAGTACGAATTGTCAATTTTCCAAGCAAGCCTGGAAGACGACAAATCTAGGTTTATTTCCGATAATTCAATTCAATTTGATTATGAAAAGTTAATTTTGGGTCATTAATATTGAATTTTAATACAGAAGGGTTTTCAGGGTGCCGGTTGTTAATAACAAAGATATATTTTTCATTACCGATTTGGTACTCTGTAAGTGTGAGCCAAATATAATTCTGGGAAATTCAAGAGTAGAATGAATAGGTTTATTTTAGATAGGCGTGTACCATATTCGTTTTCATCGACACTTTTTGTCAGGTGAGATAGAATAGAAACGCCTATTGTCTCCTAAATCAATAAAAATTATGTGCTGTTACCTTAACTTACCGTACCTTACCTTAAAATTAGCTATTATTTTTTATCATCTTTTACTATGAAACCAGAGAGGTCCTTGCTCTCGTCTTATATTTAATTTATGAGTAGCCACTAATTAGAGATAATTATAGTGCAGGCAAAGGCTATAACTAAAGACATTATTTAAAAATGATAAAAGCCATGTTAAATATGAAACTACCTACTACCCTATTGAACAGTAGTTTGAAGTTTGAGTTTTAAACTTATGGGAGGTCAGTTACACGTAGATGTAAAAATGTTGTCATATACCTTCTCCTCCTGTTTTTTTTTTTTTTTAGGATTGATAGAAGAGCCTAATCTGTTTTGATCGATATGAAGTTTTTCCTGCACAAAGAATTAGCATTGTTATTCTACGTCCCAATGCTACCAACCTTCTGGGAGCGCTACCAGCAGGCGGCGATAAGGGTTTGTTATATGATGTGTGTTTTTAAATAATCCCATCTTCTTAGTTATAATAAGTTGTTAGTAGTAGGTATAATATTATATAAGTTTGGGCTATATAAGGAACAATAATTGTATACCGCTGTAGGGCCAGTTTAAAGGGTTTTTTTTGTATACGTGGTATAATCTGTGGAATTATAAGTACACACAAGCCAGATTCAAAATACTCGTGTTGTGTTGGATAGAGTATTTATTGGGAATAATACAGGCTATAAAACATCAGACTACAACTCTTAGGAGCGGATGAGTGAGCATAAATGTAGGTGAATTTTCTGGATACTGGATAACACTGGCAGGTCTGTGCATACTTATATACGTTTCTTACTCGTAATCAGCTATATAAATCCCTTTCAAAGTAAACTCCATCAAACACTGAACTAACTCCTTTTCAGTACCAATGACATTATATATAAAAAAATCATGATGATCGTGGTTTAAAAGTTTAAACTTAAACAACTATACAATTCAATTCACTTTGATATTCACAATATTATGTAAGGCAATTTTGAAGATCTTACGTGAATGCACATAAAACGAGTGAGCCTAGCTTGTAAAAGAGAAAAACTCATGTTTTGTTAGAATTGCGGATCACTAGATTATGTAAGCAAATTAATTGTAAATTTTATAATGCAAAGGGGTAACAATAGTATAATACAAAACATCTTTATATTTTAATAAAATACTAAATATTTTATGTTACCTTTTAAAAAAATATTATTTATTCTTAGTCTTTCAGACTTGTACGTTGGTGGTATATACAGCGGTGGTATATACAGCGGTGGTATATACATCATATTAGATTAAAACGAATGATATTCGTATTGCGAGTTATTATTTATAGATATTTTATACTTTGACGCCTAAATACATAATAGGTTATCAAGAAATTTTGCATACATGTTCTGAAGGGCACAAAAAAGGACGCAGGGTACTTTCATCCCGAAAACCCGTACCTAGTGTTTCCGAGGGATAGAATAATAACTTATAAGTGACGCTAAATACCTATTTATTATAAACCGTTCCATGCAGAAGTTAATAAAAGCTACTTTTTTTTTATATTATACGGAGACAGACGAACAAACGGGTCACATGATAGTGACAGCCGCCGTCTATGGACAACTGCAACTCAAGAGTCGTAAGTGCACTGCCCGCCTTAGAGGGTGATGAGGGATGAGGGGAGAAAAAGAAGTGAGGGGGTGAGGATATGGGAAAAGGGAAGGGGGACAAGGGTGAGAAGAAAGGAGAGGGGGAGTTGGGCCCCCGGAAACCTAACTAATTTCAGGGAAATACAACGCAGACGTTGCTTCACAACCGGTTTTCTGTGAGGCCATGGTATCGCACCGGTCGATCCGGCCTCTTCGTGCCGAAGCAAAAAATGACAACTGCCGCATTAGGATTATTTCCTGTATGCCGGGAGACCTTAGAAGAATTCAAACAACCGACACAAAGTATACCCAGACTCAGTATAACAATTTGTGGATTACACAAAGTGTTGTCTCGAGCGGAGATCGAACCCAAAACACTCGGCGCGGCAGTGTGGTGGCGAGGTGACCACTTAAACCGCTACGCCATCTGTGCAGGCAGGAATTTAATGATATAACTTTTATTTATCAGTATATCGCCTTATCATCATTTATATTTATTTGTACATGTATAATAATCTCACCCATTAATAATTTTGAAAAGTAAAATTATTTGTATGTCCTATAAATAAAATAGTGCACTAAGATTTATTCTAAGACCATCACAATGTACCTATGATTGATATTATAAAAATTCTAACTCTTCTTCAAACAAAAATTCTAATTCTTATTTTATACATTATTTTGTAACCGTAGTTTTTTCATTTGTGTTTTGTTTCTTTGGTCGTTTCACCTGATGCCGTTTATTTTCTTTCTTTTTTTTTTTTCGATTATTGATTGCTTCCAAAATGAAATCTTGTTCCTTAATTTCCATCTGTCTATCTAATCTAGAATCAATTATTTCTGGAAGAAAACAATCAAAATAGAACTTCTTTAATTTTTGTTCCATATAGATCCAAAATTGTATATTTTCATCTACAAATTCTATTTTGATATCATGCATGTTTTTTTTTATATTAAGCTGTCCTTGGACTTGAGAAAATCAGTCGCGTCTTATATTCAAAGTTGTATTTCAATCATTATTTATTTGCCAAAACTTCAGGTTTTTAGCTTTGATAGCATAGTTGAGACTTAGGTTTTGAGCCGCATATGGACATTTTATTTCCACAATTCTGTTTTCTCTTACAAGTTCGTCTGGACTTGCACCTAAGATAGGCAAATATTTGTCAAAGTACAAACTGCAAATGTTTATAGGTTCTTTGAGTTGCAATTTTAGTTCTCCGCGTACAAGATATTCATGATTTTGACCATAAGCGATAGACTTTACATGTTCCAGTCACTAAGTTTTTGATCAAAGGCCCGCATTAGATTAGTCCTCGTTTGCATACTTTGCCAAATACAGATACCGTAAGCCGTAAGCCGAAGTCTTCTCTCTTTACGCCATTTAATCGATTCTGCCTGTAGAATCTTTCTTCTGTCGAGTGCATTACGATTATCTTCGGACAATGTGGTGGTGGTCTGGTATGGTCTTTAAGTGTTCTGTTTTAGCAAATTCAAAATTAGACTCGCTTAAGTCAGATTTTTGACAGGACTCGCCGTAGTTCTCGTCATTATGTCTGTTGATAGTTTTGGCAAATGGCTTTGTGACTTTTGAAAACTCCATGATTTGCTGATGCTGCTCTTTTCAATTCTTTTAGATTCGAGTCGTTTGATCAATTCGTTTAGGCTTCGTAATCTGCGGCTGTCTGGAATTGAAGGAAACAACTAATGCTGCATATCGTCCTAAATACGACTGTCTGCCCTGAATAGTTAATGCTTTTACCACCAATAAACTTCACAATCACACTATTGAAAATTTCTGCCATATTGCTATTCATACAGTACATCAGGCTTTTGCATTATCCATTTTTATCCATTTCCTTCCTTGCACTTGCTGCCGAGGGCCGCGGGAACACGACATTCTTCCGCGGCCAGCAGGTGACCGTCCGGAGCGGACCCCATCTCGTTTTGAGGGGGAAATGCGCCTCTCCCCACCATCACTCCCTGAGGGAGGCGCGCGGAACACTACACGCCCGCAACCTCGGACCTGTTAAACGATTTGGGCGGTGGACTGTACCCCACGTACACCACCCTCGGGTCCATTTACGGAGGCCGGAATTGGGCATTGTCAGCCCTCCTCCGACGTCCGGTGCGTCGTCTGCGGATGGAGAGAGAAGTCGTGTTTTCCCTCTCCCTTGCCGCAGCCTCCTTCTGTGTCATAACAGTTTCACAGAAGGTGACCACTGCATCCCATGACCTCTCGCTCTCGACCATGGCGCGCACAAGCGCATTGAGCGAGAGGTCAGTCCCTGTCTCTGTTACTAAGGCACGGCGCGGCTCTTCACAAGCATTACACTCTTGTACCGTATGCCACGCGGTGTCTACCTCGCAATTGACGCAGTGGTGGCACCGGGCATCCTGCTCCCTGCGAATGTCCCGCAGGTACTTCCCAAAACATCTATGACCGGTAAGCACCTGCGTTACCCTATATGACAAGGAGCCGTGCCTCCGTTCGACCCAATCACTGAATACTGGCCGGATGGCCTCGATGGTGTTGAGGCCATATGACGGGTGCAGTAGTCGCACCCGCCATTCCACCACAAGGACCCCCCTCACTTCAGACCGACGCCTCTCGTACTCTCTAGGGGTGGGTTGGTGTCCTCGCTCTCGCGCCTCTTCACGCCACTGATGTAGCGACGCGAGAGCTTTCGCTTCCAGGTCGCTTCGCCTCATAGGAGATGGTGCGGTATCTTCGCACGACTCTAACGGCCATCGCCCGCTGTGGTCTGCGCAGTATGGCGACGGTGGCTGTCGTCAGATGGTCGGCCCATACTGGAGCCCCGTAAAGGGCCATGGACCGCACGACCCCCACGTATAAGCGCCGACATGCTACGCTCGGCCCCCTAAGATTTGGAAGCAGCGAAGACAAAGCGGCCGCAGTGCTCATTAGCTTCGTCGACAGCTGGCTGAAATGTGGGCGGAAATCCCATCGACTGTCAAGGATCAAACCCAGGTATTTGATAGTGTCCTTGACAGCCATCCGCACCCCGCTGACGACGATGTGGAAGTCCAGCGGCCGCGTGTTTCGAGGCCCATGAAACACAATGGCCTCGGACTTTTCAAGGGCAACCCGTAGGCCCAGCCGCTGGATTCGTTCCACGATTTGAGAGACTGCAGCCGCAGCAAGCAACGCTGCCCCCCCATATGTCGCCCCCCAGGCCGTGACCAACGTGTCATCCGCGTAACATGTGAGATTCACGCCTGGGAGGAGAGCCGCCCTCAACACCCAGTCATATCCGATGTTCCACAGGTGTGGTCCTAGCACCGACCCCTGTGGAACACCGCAAGACATTTCTCGACGGCCTATGCTGTCCTTCCTTGCGTAGGTGACGCAACGCCCTGATAAGTATGCCCCGACTATGCGGCGGAGGTAGGATGGCACCTGGTGGTATCTTAACGCCTCCATGATACATGACCAGGGTAGGGTATTGAACGCGTTAGAGATATCCAACGAAACTGCGAGCAACACCCCACCCCGGGAGACCGCTTCCTCCGCCAGAGCTCTTACACGTTTAATTGCCCCAATTGTGGAGCGCCCACGCCGAAACCCGAACTGATGTTCGTCCAGGTCCGGTCCGAACGTGGATAAGTGGCCGACGAGGCGGTGGGCAACAATCCTCTCAAAAAGTTTGGCCACCTCGTCGAGCAACACTATTGGCCGGTAGGCAGATGGTGAGTCCATCGGGCGCCCCCCCTTTCGGAGCAGTACCAGCTTGCCGGTTTTCCAAATAGAAGGAAACCGGCCTTGCACAAGACACGCTGTGAAGGGTCGGTGAAGTGTCATTTGACAAATAGAGAAATTAATTGTAGGACAATAATTTAAATATTTAAGACATTACATTACATTACATTTATATTTCATTTGAACTTAATATTATGATATATATCTACTGTTAGATTATATAAAATCATTTAACAGCAAC